>OY829915.1:179501067-179836067 GCA_963691935.1 Nephrotoma guestfalica
TCAACCTTTTACGACCGCCCTATGATCTAATTGGGAACACTTCGACAGGAAAATCTCCAATTTTAAATGAAAAGTACGAAATTGCTTGCAGTGCGAAAGGTCAACCCGAACCAAATGTGTATTGGACGAAAGATGAAAAATATTTTTCACTTGGTAATTCGGTACATTTTGAAAATTTTCGGCCTTCCAACAATGGAATTTACACGTGCATTGCCGTAAATGACCTGGGAATTGCGAATACTACATTTACAGTAAAGTTTGAGAAACGTTTGCATTCGGTCGAACTTCCATCCGGTAAACCAAATAATTGTGTTGCCTTAAGGCCAAAGATGATATATTTTATTCCTGGTAAGTGTTGAATTATTACAAGCGGCAATGTATATTGGTGTCTGTTAAACTAATTTTCTGTTTTTAGCTTTACAGACTTTGGTGTGCATTATGATGCGCGGTTTCAGATAGCACATTACCAATTATCACGGAAATGGTTACCTAGAATCTCAAATGTACGGATATTCCAGCGCTCTCTATATCGATGCATTTCTTAGCAATCATATAGTTCTGCAGAAAAATATTATCTACCGCATAATTTGGTTGCCTCGTTATCAGAATGTGTACACAAATTTAAATACAACAACAATATTGGAAACATTTTTATGGCTATTTAATTGCAACTACTGTATTCCACTGTTCCATTTAAAGATCAATTTTACTAATAGCCCGTGTTTCTTCCTAATTACAGTAGTTCAGAGCATTGTGGCCACGCTTAAAATATTATCGGCTTTACTCTTGACTTTGAAAATCATGGTTATGACGCTTTGTTCTAATTTATGTATGGTCTATGTGCTAGTATTCTTGACAATTACTGGTTCTTTGGTTACCTTCAAGCAAAATAATCTTTCACTTTTAACTGGTAGACTATTCATCAATCAAAGTTAACCAAATTAGTAAATTGTGGGTAGACGCGACTTCAGAACCATTTGAATTTGACTCTGTTAATCAGCTAACAAAAATAGGGATAATCCTATAATATTCGTCTGTTGAAGCTTTTTAACTTTAACTTTATATTTTAACGAGAGGGTAAACTATATAAGATGCTGCATTCAAAACTCTTTACCAACAAGAAAACTTTAAACTTTTTACAGTGACATCAAGTAAACTGGACCTTCTTGATATGCATAAAGTAGAATGGTATCTTACGTTTGTACTAAACAGCGTGTTTTATTGAAATTGTAGAATACTTTCATCAGTTTTAAGCATCCGTACACCGTTAGTGATCGTGAATCACATCGTTAAAATATTTTTTAGTGAGAAAACGTGGTTGCCCTGCAACTCAGTCGTTCAAACGGTTTGGTTTTCTTATAAATTCAAAATTATCCGAATTCTTGTTTACTGATATTCAAAGAGTAAACGTGAACCGAAACAATGTGATCTACGGTAGGAGTAAGAAGAATTCGTCTTCCGCAATTAAAATAAATGCTTGTATATAGCGTCCGATGAAAATTCTCAAGTAAAGTTCTCTAGAGCGATTTCTCAGGTGAGAAATGCCCAAGTACATGGATCGTCTTATCATTGGACTTTATACACAACTAAAACGTATATAAGACATATTTGTCACAAGGCGTCTTTTAAGTTGGTGGAGTTAATAAAGCTCCAGACTAGAACTTTTCGATTACTGGAGTTAACGTAATATAAGTTCTCATGCTTTTGCATCTTGTTAATACGGGAATGTTAGATGTTGTCTAATTGGTTAATCACCATAAAAATGAGTCGAAATACCAAATTAAAACGAAAGCCTGACCGAAGCAATTCCAACTCGAATAAGGTGAAAACAGGTTTTCAAACGATGGCAATCTTTTAAAATTTTCGCGAATAATTTCCCGCAATCTTCGCTTGGAACCCTATCCTCATTTTTCTAAAGATCGAAATCAACTTGCTCAGCCTATCAACAACAAATTAAAATATTATGTTAGACGTTAGGTCCATCACAATTCTACGAAGCAAGCACAGAAATGTCTCGACCAGGAGGTGATTTATTTTATCCCCGTTGTACGTCATCAGTTATATATTTCCAGGAACTGATTATTAACCTTGCGTTGGAACTAAAATGAGTAGAACTAGTCATTTGTCGATTAGAGAGTGGCACAGTATAGTGCCTCAACATCGTCAGGTGGTTTAAATATGCAATTATTTGGAATAATTTCTAGACTTAGTTGATTTTCAAAATAGGTATCAAAGAATTCTAAGTCGATAATAATTTCTTTTTTAAAAGATGAGATACCATTCAAGACTACTTTTGACATAGGGAAAACTGAATTTACCGATTAATTCTTAGCTGCACTGTTTGTAAAATTGCAAGTACCCCTTTCAGATATAACATTATACTTCAAAGAGTCAACAGCCCCTATTATAGCAAATAATTCAGGTTGGAATATACTGCAATGCTTGAAAAGACCATCCCACAACTTACGATCCATTTTTAAGTCATTCGTCAACCAGTTATCACCTTCTAGGTTTAGCTTCTATCAATAAGTTCTCGCTGGAGAAGCACATGAATTTTAAAAGCACTCAAACTTCGATTATAGCAAAACCAGACAATATACTCGTATTACTCTAACTTATTCTCCATTTCATTCAAAATGCTCTAAACATTCGGAATTGCGCAAAAATTTCCGTCTCTAACCTCAATAAAATTTTTGCGTTTTATCGTCGAGAAAAATGGTAAGGGGTTAGCCTTACTGAATTTAAACAGATCGAATTCTATCAATTGATCCAAATTAGTTGGGATTAATTTATCGCAACAAAACTCACCCCAATTAGTGACGAAATTATCAGAAAATTAATTGTAGGAAGCACATTATAGTGATTAGAGGCTGAATATTAAAAGCACTCAAACTTCGAGTATGGCAAAACCAGACAATGTATTGTATTGCCTCATTCGAAATGCTCTAAACATTTGGAATTGAGCAACAATTTCCGACTCAGAGCTCAATAAAATTTTTGCATTTTTTCGTCAAGAAAAATTGCAAGGGGTTAGTCTTACTAAATTTGAAAAAAAAACGAATTTTAACAATTGATCCAAATTAGTTGGGATTAATTTCTCGCTACTAAATTTACCCAATTAATGACGAAATTATGAGCAAATTAATTGTAGGAAGCACATTATAGTGATTAGAGGCTGAATATTAAAAGCACTCAAACTTCGATTATGGCAAAACCAGACAACGTATTGTATTGTTTCATTCGAAATGCTCTAAACATTTGGAATTGAGCAACAATTTCCGACTCTGAGCTCAATAAAATTTTTGCATTTTTTCGTCGAAAAAAATGGCAAGGGGTTAGCCTTACTAAATTTGAAAAAAAAAACGAATTCTGACAATTGATCCAAATTAGTTGGGATTAATTTCCCGCTACTAAATTCACCCCAATTAATGACGAAATTATGAGCAAATTAATTGTAGGAAGCACATTATAGTGATTAGAGGCTGAATATTAAAAGCACTCAAACTTCGATTATGGCAAAACCAGACAATGTATTGTATTGTTTCATTCGAAATGCTCTAAACATTTGGAATTGAGCAACAATTTCCGACGCTGAGCTCAATAAAATTTTTGCATTTTTTCGTCGAGAAAAATGGCAAGGGGTTAGTCTTACTAAATTTGAAAAAAAAACGAATTTTAACAATTGATCCAAATTAGTTGGGATTAATTTCTCGCTACTAAATTCACCCCAATTACTGACGTAATTATGAGTAAATTAATTGTATGAAGCACATTATAGTGATTAGAGGCTGAATATTAAAAGCACTCAAACTTCGATTATGGCAGAACCAGACAATGTATTGTATTGTCTCATTCGAAATGCTCTAAACATTTGGAATTGAGCAACAATTTCCGACTCTGAGCTCAATAAAATTTTTGCATTTTTTCGTCGAGAAAAATGGCAAGGGGTTAGCCTTACTAAATTTGGATAAAAACGAATTTTAACAATTGATCCAAATTAGTTGGAATTAATTTCTCGCTACTAAATTCACCCCAATTAATGACGAAATTTTGAGCAAATTAATTGTAGGAAGCACATTATAGTGATTAGAGGCTGAATTTTAAAAGCACTCAAACTTCGATTATGGCAAAACCAGACAATGTATTGTATTGTCTCATTCTAAATGCTCTAAACATTTGGAATTGAGCAACAATTTCCGACTCTGAGCTCAATAAAATTTATGCATTTTTTCGTCGAGAAAAATGGCAAGGGGTTAGCCTTACTAAATTTGAAAAAAAACGAATTTTAACAATTGATCCAAATTAGTTGGGATTAATTTCTCGCTACTAAATTCACCCCAATTACTGACGAAATTATGAGCAAATTAATTGTAGGAAGCACATTATAGTGATTAGAGGCTGAATATTAAAAGCACTCAAACTTCGATTATGGCAAAACCAGACAATGTACTGTATTGTTTCATTCGAAATGCTCTAATCATTTGGAATTGAGCAACAATTTCCGACTCTGAGCTCAATAAAATTTTTGCATTTTTTCGTCGAGAAAAATGGCAAGGGGTTAGCCTTACTAAATTTGGATAAAAACGAATTTTAACAATTGATCCAAATTAGTTGGAATTAATTTCTCGCTACTAAATTCACCCCAATTAATGACGAAATTTTGAGCAAATTAATTGTAGGAAGCACATTATAGTGATTAGAGGCTGAATTTTAAAAGCACTCAAACTTCGATTATGGCAAAACCAGACAATGTATTGTATTGTCTCATTCTAAATGCTCTAAACATTTGGAATTGAGCAACAATTTCCGACTCTGAGCTCAATAAAATTTATGCATTTTTTCGTCGAGAAAAATGGCAAGGGGTTAGCCTTACTAAATTTGAAAAAAAACGAATTTTCACAATTGATCCAAATTAGTTGGGATTAATTTCTCGCTACTAAATTCACCCCAATTACTGACGAAATTATGAGCAAATTAATTGTAGGAAGCACATTATAGTGATTAGAGGCTGAATATTAAAAGCACTCAAACTTCGATTATGGCAAAACCAGACAATGTACTGTATTGTCTCATTCGAAATGCTCTAAACATTTGGAATTGAGCAACAATTTCCGACTCTGAGCTCAATAAAAATTTTGCATTTTTTCGTCGAGAAAAATGGCAAGGGGTTAGCCTTACTAAATTTGAAAAAAAAAGAATTTTAACAATTGATCCAAATTAGTTGGGATTAATTTCTCGCTACTAAATTCACCCCAATTACTGACGAAATTATGAGCAAATTAATTGTAGGAAGCACATTATAGTGATTAGAGGCTGAATTTTAAAAGCACTCAAACTTCGAGTATGGCAAAACCAGACAATTTATTGTATTGTCTCATTCGAAATGCTCTAAACATTTGGAATTGAGCAACAATTTCCGACTCTGAGCTCAATAAAATTTTTGCATTTTTTCGTCGAGAAAAATGGCAAGGGGTTAGCCTTACTAAATTTGGAGAAAAACGAATTTTAACAATTGATCCAAATTAGTTGGGATTAATTTCTCGCTACTAAATTCACCCCAATTAATGACGAAATTATGAGCAAATTAATTGTAGGAAGCACATTATAGTGATTAGAGGCTGAATATTAAAAGCACTCAAACTTCGATTATGGCAAAACCAGACAATGTATTGTATTGTTTCATGCGAAATGCTCTAAACATTTGGAATTGAGCAACAATTTCCGACTCTGAGCTCAATAAAATGTTTGCATTTTTTCGTCGAGAAAAATGGCAAGGGGTTAGCCTTACTAAATTTGGAAAAAAAACGAATTTTAACAATTGATCCAAATTAGTTGGGATTAATTTCCCGCTACTAAATTCACCCCAATTAATGACGAAATTATGAGCAAATTAATTGTAGGAAGCACATTATAGTGATTAGAGGCTGAATATTAAAAGCACTCAAACTTCGATTATGGCAAAACCAGACAATGTATTGTATTGTTTCATGCGAAATGCTCTAAACATTTGGAATTGAGCAACAATTTCCGACTCTGAGCTCAATAAAATTTTTACATTTTTTCGTCAAGAAAAATGGCAAGGGAACGCCTTACAAAATTTGAAAAAAAAACGAATTTTCACAATTGATCCAAATTAGTTGGGATTAATTTCTCGCTACTAAATTCACCCCAATTAATGACGAAATTATGAGCAAATTAGTTGTAGGAAGCACATTATAGTGATTAGAGGCTGAATATTAAAAGCACTCAAACTTCGAGTATGGCAAAACCAGACAATTTATTTTATTGTCTCATTCGAAATGCTCTAAACATTTGGAATTGAGCAACAATTTCCGACTCTGAGCTCAATAAAATTTTTGCATTTTTTCGTCGAGAAAAATGGCAAGGGGTTAGCCTTACTAAATTTGAAAAAAAACTAATTTTAACTATTGATCCAAATTAGTTGGGATTAATTTCCCGCTACTAAATTCACCCCAATTAATGACGAAATTATGAGCAAATTAATAGTAGGAAGCACATTATAGTGATTAGAGACTGAATATTAAAAGCACTCAAACTTCGATTATGGCAAAACCAGACAATTTATTGTATTGTCTCATTCGAAATGCTCTAAACATTTGGAATTGAGCAACAATTTCCGACTCTGAGCTCAATAAAATGTTTGCATTTTTTCGTCGAGAAAAATGGCAAGGGGTTAGCCTTACTAAATTTAAAAAAAAACGAATTCTCACAATTGATCCAAATTAGTTGGGATTAATTTCCCGCTACTAAATTCGCCCCAATTAATGACGAAATTATCAGCAAATTAATAGTAGGAAGCACATTATAGTGATTAGAGACTGAATATTAAAAGCACTCAAACTTCGATTATGGCAAAACCAGACAATTTATTGTATTGTCTCATTCGAAATGCTCTAAACATTTGGAATTGAGCAACAATTTCCGACTCTGAGCTCAATAAAATTTTTGCATTTTTTCGTCGAGAAAAATGGCAAGGGGTTAGCCTTACTAAATTTGAAAAAAAAACGAATTTTAACTATTGATCCAAATTAGTTGGGATTGATTTCTCGCTACTAAATTCACCCCAATTAATGACGAAATTATGAGCAAATTAATAGTAGGAAGCACATTATAGTGATTAGAGACTGAATATTAAAAGCACTCAAACTTCGATTATGGCAAAACCAGACAATTTATTGTATTGTTTCATTCGAAAAGCTTTAAACATTTGGAATTGAGCAACAATTCCCGACTCTGAGCTCAATAAAATTTTTGCATTTTTTTGTCGAGAAAAATGGCAAGGGGTTAGCCTTACTAAATTTGAAAAAAAACGAATTTTCACAATTGATCCAAATTAGTTGGGATTAATTTCTCGCTACTAAATTCACCCCAATTAATGACGAAATTATGAGCAAATGAATTGTAGGAAGCACATTATAGTGATTAGAGGCTGAATATTAAAAGCACTCAAACTTCGATTATGGCAAAACCAGACAATGTATTGTATTGTTTCATTCGAAATGCTCTAAACATTTGGAATTGAGCAACAATTTCCGACTCTGAGCTCAATAAAATTTTTGCATTTTTTCGTCGAGAAAAATGGCAAGGGGTTAGCCTTACTAAATTTGAAAAAAAAAACGAATTCTGACAATTGATCCAAATTAGTTGGGATTAATTTCCCGCTACTAAATTCACCCCAATTAATGACGAAATTATGAGCAAATTAATTGTAGGAAGCACATTATAGTGATTAGAGGCTGAATATTAAAAGCACTCAAACTTCGATTATGGCAAAACCAGACAATGTATTGTATTGTTTCATTCGAAATGCTCTAAACATTTGGAATTGAGCAACAATTTCCGACTCTGAGCTCAATAAAATTTTTGCATTTTTTCGTCGAAAAAAATGGCAAGGGGTTAGCCTTACTAAATTTGAAAAAAAAACGAATTCTGACAATTGATCCAAATTAGTTGGGATTAATTTCCCGCTACTAAATTCACCCCAATTAATGACGAAATTATGAGCAAATTAATTGTAGGAAGCACATTATAGTGATTAGAGGCTGAATATTAAAAGCACTCAAACTTCGATTATGGCAAAACCAGACAATGTATTGTATTGTTTCATTCGAAATGCTCTAAACATTTGGAATTGAGCAACAATTTCCGACTCTGAGCTCAATAAAATTTTTGCATTTTTTCGTCGAGAAAAATGGCAAGGGGTTAGCCTTACTAAATTTGAAAAAAAAAACGAATTTTAACAATTGATCCAAATTAGTTGGAATTAATTTCTCGCTACTAAATTCACCCCAATTAATAACGAAATTATGAGCAAATGAATTGTAGGAAGCACATTATAGTGATTAGAGGCTGAATATTAAAAGCACTCAAACTTCGATTATGGCAAAACCAGACAATGTATTGTATTGTCTCATTCGAAATGCTCTAAACATTTGGAATTGAGCAACAATTTCCGACTCTGAGCTCAATAAAATTTTTGCATTTTTTCGTCGAGAAAAATGGCAAGGGGTTAGCCTTACTAAATTTAAAAAAAAACGAATTCTGACAATTGATCCAAATTAGTTGGGATTAATTTCCCGCTACTAAATTCGCCCCAATTAATGACGAAATTATGAGCAAATTAATAGTAGGAAGCACATTATAGTGATTAGAGACTGAATATTAAAAGCACTCAAACTTCGATTATGGCAAAACCAGACAATTTATTGTATTGTCTCATTCGAAATGCTCTAAACATTTGGAATTGAGCAACAATTTCCGACTCTGAGCTCAATAAAATGTTTGCATTTTTTCGTCGAGAAAAATGGCAAGGGGTTAGCCTTACTAAATTTAAAAAAAAACGAATTCTCACAATTGATCCAAATTAGTTGGGATTAATTTCCCGCTACTAAATTCACCCCAATTAATGACGAAATTATGAGCAAATTAATTGTAGGAAGCACATTATAGTGATTAGAGGCTGAATATTAAAAGCACTCAAACTTCGATTATGGCAAAACCAGACAATGTATTGTATTGTTTCATTCGAAATGCTCTAAACATTTGGAATTGAGCAACAATTTCCGACTCTGAGCTCAATAAAATTTTTGCATTTTTTCGTCGAAAAAAATGGCAAGGGGTTAGCCTTACTAAATTTGAAAAAAAAACGAATTCTGACAATTGATCCAAATTAGTTGGAATTAATTTCTCGCTACTAAATTCACCCCAATTAATAACGAAATTATGAGCAAATGAATTGTAGGAAGCACATTATAGTGATTAGAGGCTGAATATTAAAAGCACTCAAACTTCGATTATGGCAAAACCAGACAATTTATTTTATTATCTCATTCGAAATGCTCTAAACATTTGGAATTGAGCAACAATTTCCGACTCTGAGCTCAATAAAATTTTTGCATTTTTTCGTCGAGAAAAATGGCAAGGGGTTAGCCTTACTAAATTTAAAAAAAAACGAATTCTCACAATTGATCCAAATGAGTTGGGATTAATTTCCCGCTACTAAATTCGCCCCAATTAATGACGAAATTATGAGCAAATTAATAGTAGGAAGCACATTATAGTGATTAGAGACTGAATATTAAAAGCACTCAAACTTCGATTATGGCAAAACCAGACAATTTATTGTATTGTCTCATTCGAAATGCTCTAAACATTTGGAATTGAGCAACAATTTCCGACTCTGAGCTCAATAAAATTTTTGCATTTTTTCGTCGAGAAAAATGTCAAGGGGTTAGCCTTACTAAATTTGAAAAAAAAACGAATTTTAACAATTGATCCAAATTAGTTGGAATTAATTTCTCGCTACTAAATTCACCCCAATTAATAACGAAATTATGAGCAAATGAATTGTAGGAAGCACATTATAGTGATTAGAGGCTGAATATTAAAAGCACTCAAACTTCCATTATGGCAAAACCAGACAATTTATTTTATTATCTCATTCGAAATGCTCTAAACATTTGGAATTGAGCAACAATTTCCGACTCTGAGCTCAATAAAATTTTTGCATTTTTTCGTCGAGAAAAATGGCAAGGGGTTAGCCTTACTAAATTTAAAAAAAAACGAATTCTCACAATTGATCCAAATTAGTTGGGATTAATTTCCCGCTACTAAATTCGCCCCAATTAATGACGAAATTATGAGCAAATTAATAGTAGGAAGCACATTATAGTGATTAGAGACTGAATATTAAAAGCACTCAAACTTCGATTATGGCAAAACCAGACAATTTATTGTATTGTCTCATTCGAAATGCTCTAAACATTTGGAATTGAGCAACAATTTCCGACTCTGAGCTCAATAAAATTTTTGCATTTTTTCGTCGAGAAAAATGGCAAGGGGTTAGCCTTACTAAATTTGAAAAAAAAACGAATTTTAACAATTGATCCAAATTAGTTGGAATTAATTTCTCGCTACTAAATTCACCCCAATTAATAACGAAATTATGAGCAAATGAATTGTAGGAAGCACATTATAGTGATTAGAGGCTGAATATTAAAAGCACTCAAACTTCGATTATGGCAAAACCAGACAATTTATTTTATTGTCTCATTCGAAATGCTCTAAACATTTGGAATTGAGCAACAATTTCCGACTCTGAGCTCAATAAAATTTTTGCATTTTTTCGTCGAGAAAAATGGCAAGGGGTTAGCCTTACTAAATTTGAAAAAAAAACGAATTCTGACAATTGATCCAAATTAGTTGGGATTAATTTCCCGCTACTAAATTCACCCCAATTAATGACGAAATTATGAGCAAATTAATTGTAGGAAGCACATTATAGTGATTAGAGGCTGAATATTAAAAGCACTCAAACTTCGATTATGGCAAAACCAGACAATGTATTGTATTGTTTCATTCGAAATGCTCTAAACATTTGGAATTGAGCAACAATTTCCGACTCTGAGCTCAATAAAATTTTTGCATGTTTTCGTCGAGAAAAATGGCAAGGGGTTAGCCTTACTAAATTTGAAAAAAAAACGAATTCTCACAATTGATCCAAATTAGTTGGGATTAATTTCCCGCTACTAAATTCACCCCAATTAATGACGAAATTATGAGCAAATTAGTTGTAGGAAGCACATTATAGTGATTAGAGGCTGAATATTAAAAGCACTCAAACTTCGATTATGGCAAAACCAGACAATGTATTGTATTGTTTCATTCGAAATGCTCTAAACATTTGAAATTGAGCAACAATTTCCGACTCTGAGCTCAATAAAATTTTTGCATTTTTTCGTCGAAAAAAATGGCAAGGGGTTAGCCTTACTAAATTTGAAAAAAAAACGAATTCTGACAATTGATCCAAATTAGTTGGGATTAATTTCCCGCTACTAAATTCACCCCAATTAATGACGAAATTATGAGCAAATTAATTGTAGGAAGCACATTATAGTGATTAGAGGCTGAATATTAAAAGCACTCAAACTTCGATTATGGCAAAACCAGACAATGTATTGTATTGTTTCATTCGAAATGCTCTAAACATTTGGAATTGAGCAACAATTTCCGACTCTGAGCTCAATAAAATTTTTGCATTTTTTCGTCGAAAAAAATGGCAAGGGGTTAGCCTTACTAAATTTGAAAAAAAAACGAATTCTGACAATTGATCCAAATTAGTTGGGATTAATTTCCCGCTACTAAATTCACCCCAATTAATGACGAAATTATGAGCAAATTAATTGTAGGAAGCACATTATAGTGATTAGAGGCTGAATATTAAAAGCACTCAAACTTCGATTATGGCAAAACCAGACAATGTATTGTATTGTTTCATTCGAAATGCTCTAAACATTTGGAATTGAGCAACAATTTCCGACTCTGAGCTCAATAAAATTTTTGCATTTTTTCGTCGAAAAAAATGGCAAGGGGTTAGCCTTACTAAATTTGAAAAAAAAACGAATTCTGACAATTGATCCAAATTAGTTGGGATTAATTTCCCGCTACTAAATTCACCTCAATTAATGACGAAATTATGAGCAAATTAATTGTAGGAAGCACATTATAGTGATTAGAGGCTGAATATTAAAAGCACTCAAACTTCGATTATGGCAAAACCAGACAATGTATTGTATTGTTTCATTCGAAATGCTCTAAACATTTGGAATTGAGCAACAATTTCCGACTCTGAGCTCAATAAAATTTTTGCATTTTTTCGTCGAGAAAAATGGCAAGGGGTTAGCCTTACTAAATTTGAAAAAAAAACGAATTCTCACAATTGATCCAAATTAGTTGGGATTAATTTCCCGCTACTAAATTCACCCCAATTAATGACGAAATTATGAGCAAATTAATTGTAGGAAGCACATTATAGTGATTAGAGGCTGAATATTAAAAGCACTCAAACTTCGATTATGGCAAAACCATACAATGTATTGTATTGTTTCATTCGAAATGCTCTAAACATTTGGAATTGAGCAACAATTTCCGACTCTGAGCTCAATAAAATTTTTGCATTTTTTCGTCGAGAAAAATGGCAAGGGGTTAGCCTTACTAAATTTGAAAAAAAAAACGAATTTTAACAATTGATCCAAATTAGTTGGAATTAATTTCTCGCTACTAAATTCACCCCAATTAATAACGAAATTATGAGCAAATGAATTGTAGGAAGCACATTATAGTGATTAGAGGCTGAATATTAAAAGCACTCAAACTTCGATTATGGCAAAACCAGACAATTTATTTTATTATCTCATTCGAAATGCTCTAAACATTTGGAATTGAGCAACAATTTCCGACTCTGAGCTCAATAAAATTTTTGCATTTTTTCGTCGAGAAAAATGGCAAGGGGTTAGCCTTACTAAATTTAAAAAAAAACGAATTCTCACAATTGATCCAAATTAGTTGGGATTAATTTCCCGCTACTAAATTCGCCCCAATTAATGACGAAATTATGAGCAAATTAATAGTAGGAAGCACATTATAGTGATTAGAGACTGAATATTAAAAGCACTCAAACTTCGATTATGGCAAAACCAGACAATTTATTGTATTGTTTCATTCGAAATGCTCTAAACATTTGGAATTGAGCAACAATTTCCGACTCTGAGCTCAATAAAAATTTTGCATTTTTTCGTCGAGAAAAATGGCAAGGGGTTAGCCTTACTAAATTTGAAAAAAAAACGAATTTTAACAATTGATCCAAATTAGTTGGGATTAATTTCTCGCTACTAAATTCACCCCAATTACTGACGAAATTATGAGCAAATTAATTGTAGGAAGCACATTATAGTGATTAGAGACTGAATATTAAAAGCACTCAAACTTCGATTATGGCAAAACCCGACAATGTATTGTATTGTCTCATTCGAAATGCTCTAAACATTTGGAATTGAGCAACAATTTCCGACTCTGAGCTCAATAAAATTTTTGCATTTTTTCGTCGAGAAAAATGGCAAGGGGTTAGCCTTACTAAATTTGAAAAAAAACGAATTTTAACAATTGACCCAAATTAGTTGGGATTAATTTGTCGCTACTAAATTCACCCCAATTACTGACGAAATTATGAGCAAATTAATTGTAGGAAGCACATTATAGTGATTAGAGGCTGAATTATGAGCGAATTTATGAGCAAATTAATTTTAGGAAGCACATTATAGTGATTAGAGGCTGAATATTAAAAGCACTCAAACTTCGATTATGGCAAAACCAGAAAATGTACTGTATTGTCTCATTCGAAATGCTCTAAACATTTGGAATTGAGCAACAATTTCCGACTCTGAGCTCAATAAAATTTTTGCATTTTTTCGTCGAGAAAAATGGCAAGGGGTTAGTCTTACTAAATTTGAAAAAAAAACGAATTTTAACAATTGATCCAAATTAGTTGGGATTAATTTGTCGCTACTAAATTCACCCCAATTACTGACGAAATTATGAGCAAATTAATTGTAGGAAGCACATTATAGTGATTAGAGGCTGAATTATGAGCGAATTTATGAGCAAATTAATTTTAGGAAGCACATTATAGTGATTAGAGGCTGAATATTAAAAGCACTCAAACTTCGATTATGGCAAAACCAGAAAATGTACTGTATTGTCTCATTCGAAATGCTCTAAACATTTGGAATTGAGCAACAATTTCCGACTCTGAGCTCAATAAAATTTTTGCATTTTTTCGTCGAGAAAAATGGCAAGGGGTTAGTCTTACTAAATTTGAAAAAAAACGAATTTTAACAATTGACCCAAATTAGTTGGGATTAATTTGTCGCTACTAAATTCACCCCAATTACTGACGAAATTATGAGCAAATTAATTGTAGGAAGCACATTATAGTGATTAGAGGCTGAATTATGAGCGAATTTATGAGCAAATTAATTTTAGGAAGCACATTATAGTGATTAGAGGCTGAATATTAAAAGCACTCAAACTTCGATTATGGCAAAACCAGAAAATGTACTGTATTGTCTCATTCGAAATGCTCTAAACATTTGGAATTGAGCAACAATTTCCGACTCTGAGCTCAATAAAAATTTTGCATTTTTTCGTCGAGAAAAATGGCAAGGGGTTAGTCTTACTAAATTTGAAAAAAAAACGAATTTTAACAATTGATCCAAATTAGTTGGGATTAATTTCTCGCTACTAAATTCACCCCAATTACTGACGAAATTATGAGCAAATTAATTGTAGGAAGCACATTATAGTGATTAGAGACTGAATATTAAAAGCACTCAAACTTCGATTATGGCAAAACCAGAAAATGTACTGTATTGTCTCATTCGAAATGCTCTAAACATTTGGAATTGAGCAACAATTTCCGACTCTGAGCTCAATAAAATTTTTGCATTTTTTCGTCGAGAAAAATGGCAAGGGGTTAGTCTTACTAAATTTGAAAAAAAACGAATTTTAACAATTGACCCAAATTAGTTGGGATTAATTTGTCGCTACTAAATTCACCCCAATTACTGACGAAATTATGAGCAAATTAATTGTAGGAAGCACATTATAGTGATTAGAGGCTGAATTATGAGCGAATTTATGAGCAAATTAATTTTAGGAAGCACATTATAGTGATTAGAGGCTGAATATTAAAAGCACTCAAACTTCGATTATGGCAAAACCAGAAAATGTACTGTATTGTCTCATTCGAAATGCTCTAAACATTTGGAATTGAGCAACAATTTCCGACTCTGAGCTCAATAAAAATTTTGCATTTTTTCGTCGAGAAAAATGGCAAGGGGTTAGTCTTACTAAATTTGAAAAAAAAACGAATTTTAACAATTGATCCAAATTAGTTGGGATTAATTTCTCGCTACTAAATTCACCCCAATTACTGACGAAATTATGAGCAAATTAATTGTAGGAAGCACATTATAGTGATTAGAGACTGAATATTAAAAGCACTCAAACTTCGATTATGGCAAAACCAGACAATGTACTGTATTGTCTCATTCGAAATGCTCTAAACATTTGGAATTGAGCAACAATTTCCGACTCTGAGCTCAATAAAAATTTTGCATTTTTTCGTCGAGAAAAATGGCAAGGGGTTAGCCTTACTAAATTTGAAAAAAAAACGAATTTTAACAATTGATCCAAATTAGTTGGGATTAATTTCTCGCTACTAAATTCACCCCAATTACTGACGAAATTATGAGCAAATTAATTGTAGGAAGCACATTATAGTGATTAGAGACTGAATATTAAAAGCACTCAAACTTCGATTATGGCAAAACCCGACAATGTATTGTATTGTCTCATTCGAAATGCTCTAAACATTTGGAATTGAGCAACAATTTCCGACTCTGAGCTCAATAAAATTTTTGCATTTTTTCGTCGAGAAAAATGGCAAGGGGTTAGCCTTACTAAATTTGAAAAAAAACGAATTTTAACAATTGACCCAAATTAGTTGGGATTAATTTGTCGCTACTAAATTCACCCCAATTACTGACGAAATTATGAGCAAATTAATTGTAGGAAGCACATTATAGTGATTAGAGGCTGAATTATGAGCGAATTTATGAGCAAATTAATTTTAGGAAGCACATTATAGTGATTAGAGGCTGAATATTAAAAGCACTCAAACTTCGATTATGGCAAAACCAGAAAATGTACTGTATTGTCTCATTCGAAATGCTCTAAACATTTGGAATTGAGCAACAATTTCCGACTCTGAGCTCAATAAAATTTTTGCATTTTTTCGTCGAGAAAAATGGCAAGGGGTTAGTCTTACTAAATTTGAAAAAAAAACGAATTTTAACAATTGATCCAAATTAGTTGGGATTAATTTGTCGCTACTAAATTCACCCCAATTACTGACGAAATTATGAGCAAATTAATTGTAGGAAGCACATTATAGTGATTAGAGGCTGAATTATGAGCGAATTTATGAGCAAATTAATTTTAGGAAGCACATTATAGTGATTAGAGGCTGAATATTAAAAGCACTCAAACTTCGATTATGGCAAAACCAGAAAATGTACTGTATTGTCTCATTCGAAATGCTCTAAACATTTGGAATTGAGCAACAATTTCCGACTCTGAGCTCAATAAAATTTTTGCATTTTTTCGTCGAGAAAAATGGCAAGGGGTTAGCCTTACTAAATTTGAAAAAAAACGAATTTTAACAATTGACCCAAATTAGTTGGGATTAATTTGTCGCTACTAAATTCACCCCAATTACTGACGAAATTATGAGCAAATTAATTGTAGGAAGCACATTATAGTGATTAGAGGCTGAATTATGAGCGAATTTATGAGCAAATTAATTTTAGGAAGCACATTATAGTGATTAGAGGCTGAATATTAAAAGCACTCAAACTTCGATTATGGTAAAACCAGAAAATGTACTGTATTGTCTCATTCGAAATGCTCTAAACATTTGGAATTGAGCAACAATTTCCGACTCTGAGCTCAATAAAAATTTTGCATTTTTTCGTCGAGAAAAATGGCAAGGGGTTAGTCTTACTAAATTTGAAAAAAAAACGAATTTTAACAATTGATCCAAATTAGTTGGGATTAATTTCTCGCTACTAAATTCACCCCAATTACTGACGAAATTATGAGCAAATTAATTGTAGGAAGCACATTATAGTGATTAGAGGCTGAATATTAAAAGCACTCAAACTTCGATTATGGCAAAACCAGACAATGTACTGTATTGTCTCATTCGAAATGCTCTAAACATTTGGAATTGAGCAACAATTTCCGACTCTGAGCTCAATAAAAATTTTGCATTTTTTCGTCGAGAAAAATGGCAAGGGGTTAGTCTTACTAAATTTGAAAAAAAAACGAATTTTAACAATTGATCCAAATTTATTGGGATTAATTTCTCGCTACTAAATTCACCCCAATTACTGACGAAATTATGAGCAAATTAATTGTAGGAAGCACATTATAGTGATTAGAGGCTGAATATTAAAAGCACTCAAACTTCGATTATGGCAAAATCAGACAATGTACTGTATTGTCTCATTCGAAATGCTCTAAACATTTGGAATTGAGCAACAATTTCCGACTCTGAGCTCAATAAAATTTTTGCATTTTTTCGTCGAAAAAAATGGCAAGGGGTTAGCCTTACTAAATTTGAAAAAAAAAAACGAATTCTGACAATTGATCCAAATTAGTTGGGATTAATTTCTCGCTACTAAATTCACCCCAATTAATGACGAAATTATGAGCAAATTAATTGTAGGAAGCACATTATAGTGATTAGAGGCTGAATTTTAAAAGCACTCAAACTTCGATTAAGGCAAAACCAGACAATGTATTGTATTGTTTCATTCGAAATGCTCTAAACATTTGGAATTGAGCAACAATTTCCGACTCTGAGCTCAATAAAATTTTTGCATTTTTTCGTCGAGAAAAATGGCAAGGGGCCTTACTAAATTTAAAAAAAACCGAATTCTAACAATTGATCCAAATTAGTTGGGATTAATTTCCCGCTACTAAATTCACCCCAATTAATGACGAAATTATGAGCAAATTAATTGTAGGAAGCACATTATAGTGATTAGAGGCTGAATTTTAAAAACACTCAAACTTCGATTATGGCAAAACCAGACAATGTACTGTATTGTCTCATTCGAAATGCTCTAAACATTTGGAATTGAGCAACAATTTCCGACTCTGAGCTCAATAAAATTTTTGCATTTTTTCGTCGAGAAAAATGGCAATGGGTTAGCCTTACTAAATTTGAAAAAAAACGAATTTTAACAATTGATCCAAATTAGTTGGGATTAATTTCCCGCTACTAAATTCACCCCAATTAATGACGAAATTATGAGCAAATTAATTGTAGGAAGCACATTATAGTGATTAGAGACTGAATATTAAAAGCACTCAAACTTCGATTATGGCAAAACCCGACAATGTATTGTATTGTCTCATTCGAAATGCTCTAAACATTTGGAATTGAGCAACAATTTCCCACTCTGAGCTCAATAAAATTTTTGCATTTTTTCGTCGAGAAAAATGGCAAGGGGTTAGCCTTACTAAATTTGAAAAAAAACGAATTTTAACAATTGATCCAAATTAGTTGGGATTAATTTCTCGCTACTAAATTCACCCCAATTACTGACGAAATTATGAGCAAATTAATTGTAGGAAGCACATTATAGTGATTAGAGGCTGAATATTAAAAGCACTCAAACTTCGATTATGGCAAAACCAGACAATGTACTGTATTGTCTCATTCGAAATGCTCTAAACATTTGGAATTGAGCAACAATTTCCGACTCTGAGCTCAATAAAATTTTTGCATTTTTTCGTCGAGAAAAATGGCAATGGCCTTACTAAATTTGAAAAAAAACGAATTCTAACAATTGATCCAAATTAGTTGGGATTAATTTCCCGCTACTAAGTTCACCCCAATTAATGACGAAATTATGAGCAAATTAATTGTAGGAAGCACATTATAGTGATTAGAGGCTGAATATTAAAAGCACTCAAACTTCGATTATGGCAAAACCAGACAATGTACTGTATTGTTTCATTCGAAATGCTCTAAACATTTGGAATTGAGCAACAATTTCCGACTCTGAGCTCAATAAAATTTTTGCATTTTTTCGTCGAGAAAAATGGCAAGGGGCCTTACTAAATTTAAAAAAAACCGAATTCTAACAATTGATCCAAATTAGTTGGGATTAATTTCCCGCTACTAAATTCACCCCAATTAATGACGAAATTATGAGCAAATTAATTGTAGGAAGCACATTATAGTGATTAGAGGCTGAATTTTAAAAGCATTCAAACTTCGATTATGGCAAAACCAGACAATGTATTGTATTGTCTCATTCGAAATGCTCTAAACATTTGGAATTGAGCAACAATTTCCGACTCTGAGCTCAATAAAATTTTTGCATTTTTTCGTCGAGAAAAATGGCAAGGGGCCTTACTAAATTTAAAAAAAACCGAATTCTAACAATTGATCCAAATTAGTTGGGATTAATTTCCCGCTACTAAATTCACCCCAATTAATGACGAAATTATGAGCAAATTAATTGTAGGAAGCACATTATAGTGATTAGAGGCTGAATATTAAAAGCACTCAAACTTCGATTATGGCAAAACCAGACAATGTATTGTATTGTTTCATTCGAAATGCTCTAAACATTTGGAATTGAGCAACAATTTCCGACTCTGAGCTCAATAAAATTTTTGCATTTTTTCGTCGAGAAAAATGGCAAGGGGCCTTACTAAATTTAAAAAAAACCGAATTCTAACAATTGATCCAAATTAGTTGGGATTAATTTCCCGCTACTAAATTCACCCCAATTAATGACGAAATTATGAGCAAATTAATTGTAGGAAGCACATTATAGTGATTAGAGGCTGAATTTTAAAAGCACTCAAACTTCGATTATGGCAAAACCAGACAATGTATTGTATTGTCTCATTCGAAATGCTCTAAACATTTGGAATTGAGCAACAATTTCCGACTCTGAGCTCAATAAAATTTTTGCATTTTTTCGTCGAGAAAAATGGCAAGGGGCCTTACTAAATTTAAAAAAAACCGAATTCTAACAATTGATCCAAATTAGTTGGGATTAATTTCCCGCTACTAAATTCACCCCAATTAATGACGAAATTATGAGCAAATTAATTGTAGGAAGCACATTATAGTGATTAGAGGCTGAATTTTAAAAGCACTCAAACTTCGATTAAGGCAAAACCAGACAATGTATTGTATTGTTTCATTCGAAATGCTCTAAACATTTGGAATTGAGCAACAATTTCCGACTCTGAGCTCAATAAAATTTTTGCATTTTTTCGTCGAGAAAAATGGCAAGGGGCCTTACTAAATTTAAAAAAAACCGAATTCTAACAATTGATCCAAATTAGTTGGGATTAATTTCCCGCTACTAAATTCACCCCAATTAATGACGAAATTATGAGCAAATTAATTGTAGGAAGCACATTATAGTGATTAGAGGCTGAATTTTAAAAACACTCAAACTTCGATTATGGCAAAACCAGACAATGTATTGTATTGTCTCATTCGAAATGCTCTAAACATTTGGAATTGAGCAACAATTTCCGACTCTGAGCTCAATAAAATTTTTGCATTTTTTCGTCGAGAAAAATGGCAAGGGGTTAGCCTTACTAAATTTTAAAAAAAAACGAATTTTAACAATTGATCCAAATTAGTTGGGATTAATTTCCCGCTACTAAATTCACCCCAATTAATGACGAAATTATGAGCAAATTAATTGTAGGAAGCACATTATAGTGATTAGAGGCTGAATTTTAAAAGCACTCAAACTTCGATTAAGGCAAAACCAGACAATGTATTGTATTGTTTCATTCGAAATGCTCTAAACATTTGGAATTGAGCAACAATTTCCGACTCTGAGCTCAATAAAATTTTTGCATTTTTTCGTCGAGAAAAATGGCAAGGGGCCTTACTAAATTTAAAAAAAACCGAATTCTAACAATTGATCCAAATTAGTTGGGATTAATTTCCCGCTACTAAATTCACCCCAATTAATGACGAAATTATGAGCAAATTAATTGTAGGAAGCACATTATAGTGATTAGAGGCTGAATTTTAAAAACACTCAAACTTCGATTATGGCAAAACCAGACAATGTATTGTATTGTCTCATTCGAAATGCTCTAAACATTTGGAATTGAGCAACAATTTCCGACTCTGAGCTCAATAAAATTTTTGCATTTTTTCGTCGAGAAAAATGGCAAGGGGTTAGCCTTACTAAATTTTAAAAAAAAACGAATTTTAACAATTGATCCAAATTAGTTGGGATTAATTTCTCGCTACTAAATTCACCCCAATTAATGACGAAATTATAAGCAAATTAATTGTAGGAAGCACATTATAGTGATTAGAGGCTGAATTTTAAAAGCACTCAAACTTCAATTATGGCAAAACCAGACAATGTATTGTATTGTTTCATTCGAAATGGTCTAAACATTTGGAGTTGAGCAACAATTTCCGACTCTGAGCTCAATAAAATTTTTGCATTTTTTCGTCGAAAAAAATGGCAAGGGGTTAGCCTTACTAAATTTGAAAAAAAAACGACTTCTAACAATTGATCCAAATTAGTTGGGATTAATTTCCCGCTACTAAATTCACCCCAATTAATGACGAAATTATGAGCAAATTAATTGTAGGAAGCACATTATAGTGATTAGAGGCTGAATATTAAAAGCACTCAAACTTCGATTATGGCAAAACCAGACAATGTATTGTATTGTTTCATTCGAAATGCTCTAAACATTTGGAATTGAGCAACAATTTCCGGCTCTGAGCTCAATAAAATTTTTGCATTTTTTCGTCGAAAAAAATGGCAAGGGGTTAGCCTTACTAAATTTGAAAAAAAACGAATTCTGACAATTGATCCAAATTAGTTGGGATTAATTTCCCGCTACTAAATTCACCCCAATTAATGTCGAAATTATGAGCAAATTAATTGTAGGAAGCACATTATAGTGATTAGAGGCTGAATATTAAAAGCACTCAAACTTCGATTAAGGCAAAACCAGACAATGTATTGTATTGTTTCATTCGAAATGCTCTAAACATTTGGAATTGAGCAACAATTTCCGACTCTGAGCTCAATAAAATATTTGCATTTTTTCGTCGAAAAAAATGGCAAGGGGTTAGCCTTACTAAATTTGAAAAAAAAACGAATTCTGACAATTGATCCAAATTAGTTGGGATGAATTTCCCGCTACTAAATTCACCCCAATTAATGTCGAAATTATGAGCAAATTAATTGTAGGAAGCACATTATAGTGATTAGAGGCTGAATATTAAAAGCACTCAAACTTCGATTAAGGCAAAACCAGACAATGTATTGTATTGTTTCATTCGAAATGGTCTAAACATTTGGAATTGAGCAACAATTTCCGACGCTGAGCTCAATAAAATTTTTGCAATTTTTCGTCGAAAAAAATGGCAAGGGGTTAGCCTTACTAAATTTGAAAAAAAAACGAATTCTGACAATTGATCCAAATTAGTTGGGATTAATTTCCCGCTACTAAATTCACCCCAATTAATGACGAAATTATGAGCAAATTAATTGTAGGAAGCACATTATAGTGATTAGAGGCTGAATATTAAAAGCACTCAAACTTCGATTAAGGCAAAACCAGACAATGTATTGTATTGTTTCATTCGAAATGGTCTAAACATTTGGAATTGAGCAACAATTTCCGATTCTGAGCTCAATAAAATTTTTGCATTTTTTCGTCGAAAAAAATGGCAAGGGGTTAGCCTTACTAAATTTGAAAAAAAAACGAATTCTGACAATTGATCCAAATTAGTTGGGATTAATTTCCCGCTACTAAATTCACCCCAATTAATGACGAAATTATGAGCAAATTAATTGTAGGAAGCACGTTATAGTGATTAGAGGCTGAATATTAAAAGCACTCAAACTTCGATTATGGCAAAACCAGACAATGTATTGTATTGTTTCATTCGAAATGCTCTAAACATTTGGAATTGAGCAACAATTTCCGACTCTGAGCTCAATAAAATTTTTGCATTTTTTCGTCGAGAAAAATGGCAAGGGATTAGCCTTACTAAATTTGAAAAAAAAAACGAATTCTGACAATTGATCCAAATTAGTTGGGATTAATTTCCCGCTACTAAATTCACCCCAATTAATGACGAAATTATAAGCAAATTAATTGTAGGAAGCACATTATAGTGATTAGAGGCTGAATATTAAAAGCACTCAAACTTCGATTAAGGCAAAACCAGACAATGTATTGTATTGTTTCATTCGAAATGCTCTAAACATTTGGAATTGAGCAACAATTTCCGACTCTGAGCTCAATAAAATTTTTGCATTTTTTCGTCGAAAAAAATGGCAAGGGGTTAGCCTTACTAAATTTGAAAAAAAACGAATTCTGACAATTAATCCAAATTAGTTGGGATTAATTTCCCTCTACTAAATTCACCCCAATTAATGACGAAATTGAAAAGCACTCAAACTTCGATTAAGGCAAAACCAGACAATGTATTGTATTGTTTCATTCGAAATGCTCTAAACATTTGGAATTGAGCAACAATTTCCGACTCTGAGCTCAATAAAATTTTTGCATTTTTTCGTCGAGAAAAATGGCAAGGGGCCTTACTAAATTTAAAAAAAACCGAATTCTAACAATTGATCCAAATTAGTTGGGATTAATTTCCCGCTACTAAATTCACCCCAATTAATGACGAAATTATGAGCAAATTAATTGTAGGAAGCACATTATAGTGATTAGAGGCTGAATTTTAAAAACACTCAAACTTCGATTATGGCAAAACCAGACAATGTATTGTATTGTTTCATTCGAAATGGTCTAAACATTTGGAATTGAGCAACAATTTCCGACTCTGAGCTCAATAAAATTTTTGCATTTTTTCATCGAAAAAAATGGCAAGGGGTTAGCCTTACTAAATTTGAAAAAAAAACTACTTCTAACAATTGATCCAAATTAGTTGGGATTAATTTCCCGCTACTAAATTCACCCCAATTAATGACGAAATTATGAGCAAAATAATTGTAGGAAGCACATTATAGTGATTAGAGGCTGAATATTAAAAGCACTCAAACTTCGATTATGGCAAAACCAGACAATGTATTGTATTGTTTCATTCGAAATGGTCTAAACATTTGGAATTGAGCAACAATTTCCGACTCTGAGCTCAATTAAATATTTGCATTTTTTCGTCGAAAAAAATGGCAAGGGGTTAGCCTTACTAAATTTGAAAAAAATCGAATTCTGACAATTGATCCAAATTAGTTGGGATTAATTTCCCGCTACTAAATTCACCCCAATTAATGACGAAATTATGAGCAAATTAATTGTAGGAAGCACATTATAGTGATTAGAGGCTGAATATTAAAAGCACTCAAACTCCGATTATGGCAAAACCAGACAATGTATTGTATTGTTTCATTCGAAATGGTCTAAACATTTGGAATTGAGCAACAATTTCCGACTCTGAGCTCAATAAAATTTTTGCATTTTTTCGTCGAGAAAAATGGCAAGGGGTTAGCCTTACTAAATTTGAAAAAAAAACGAATTCTGACAATTGATCCAAATTAGTTGGGATTAATTTCCCGCTACTAAATTCACCCCAATTAATGACGAAATTATAAGCAAATTAATTGTAGGAAGCACATTATAGTGATTAGAGGCTGAATTTTAAAAGCACTCAAACTTCGATTATGGCAAGACCAGACAATGTATTGTATTGTTTCATTCGAAATGGTCTAAACATTTGGAATTGAGCAACAATTTCCGACGCTGAGCTCAATAAAATTTTTGCATTTTTTCGTCGAAAAAAATGGCAAGGGGTTAGGCTAGGCTTACTAAATTTGAGAAAAAAAAAATTTTTTTAACTGGTAAATTAATATGTAATAATTTTACTAATTTGTTACTAAATTGACCCCATTGATGATTTTTGGAAATAAATCAAGTTTTATTATCAACAAAATCCGGTTTGTTTTAAAACCAAGTCATTAATTGTCGTTTTTCATGAAAAGTTCATATTTTATAAGGAAAACCTGATCCAAATTATAATGAAACATGAACTAAACCGGATATGATCAAGTATCAAGAAATACAGCTATAATTGGAATACTCATAAATTGTTATATAAAATGTGATATACAAAATAAAAATAAACCACTGCAACATACATTTATTCTTTGTCGATTTTAGCGCAATCAGTTTTTAAATTTGGTACTATTTTCATCTGCACCGTTTTATGCGACATCTTACAGATGTATAAAATGTTACTATCAAAGTTCGAAACCTGATAATGGCGACACCTTTTGTAAATTTCTCTAAACTGTAATTATAAACCAACAGTTACGCCATTTTGTCAAAACTGGAAAAACATCTAACTAAAGGGTCGCGTCTTTGCTCAAACGTAGTGTCATCTAGCAGAAATATCTAAAACTAGATAAAAAGTGCCATCTCTTGTTTTATAAACATACTAAGTTTTATCATTTTTTTTAAAATTTTATTTAATATTGTTCAATGTGATTACTCCAAAATAACAGATAGTTTTGGGTTATTGTTGAATTAGAAATTAATTATTCCTCAACCTTTAAACACAGATCAAATATAATGCAGGTATTGATTGATATAACACAAACGTCTAAATTATATTTTGGACAGGTTAATCCGTTAATACGTTGTGTTTGTGTTAGACCTACTCCTGGATAGAAGTTTAATGACATTAAATATAAAATCATTGCTTGTTTTACTGATTTAAAATTGAAAACACAAATAAAATAAAATAAAAATTAGGAGAAGTGTCTATGATTTATAGTTTAATTAATTGCCACATCAAAAAATGTAGACACTACTTTCTACGTCAAAATACTTGTCAAAATATTTGTCATGCGCTTGGCTATACAATAGTGGTTAGCCAATATTTCCACTCACAGTAGGATTTATTATTTGGAAGCGCTGCAAATTTCTATAAAAGTTTAAATTTCTATAAATACTTATGGTTAATTTTGTTAATTCCTGAAATTAGCCCCATCTTTATCAAAGCACAAGTACTAACAATACGCACTATCTTCATCATAAATTTAATATGTCGGTTTAAATCTTTGCTGTCAATATTATTAGCGACATCATGTGCGTAAACATAAAATAAAAATATTTTTTTCGCACGTTAAGTTTTATGGTTTAATACTTTACTAACATAGAGAATCCGTCTTTGCTAAAAAATAAAATATTCCGAATGGAAATGTGCTTTCAATGAAAATATATAAAAGCCTTTTCACCTGGTATGGCTTTATTCGAGAAAAATTTGTATCAAATGGTTTTAAAATATTTACAATATACCACATTTTATTCATCAAGTATCGTCGATCTGTTTGTATCAAAATAAAGCTTCAATAATTTGCGTGTATGGCGCAAAACTAACTATACCTGTGGTTAATTGGCGAAAGGGTTTCAAGATAGCAGGCCTAGCTGATGCGCGTGTTTGTTTTTTGCGACTGCCAGCAAATTAAATTTTTTTTCCTTTACATTTTTTTATTTTTTTAATATATATAATTTTGGGGGTTTTGGGGCCCGACTATAGTTTGAAGAGTTTATGATTAGATAAGTATCGTTCCTCTATTACCGTTTATATTGCTGGTATTATTTGGCTTTATTTGTTTTGTTTCAGATTTGATATTTGAAGTTAGCCTGGTTTTTGAAGGCGAACTTAATTATTCATTTAAAAATTGTTCATGTAAGTATTGTTGTTAAAGTGCGCCACGATTCGCGATGTCCACCGAAGGTATTTCTTTGCCCTCAATTTTACTAAAATCCATGCTTCGGACTAGGTCCAATTTGCTTAATGTGGTTAGTTTAAACGTCCAGAGTCTTATTTTAAATATTGACGAACTTCGTCATACTTTTAATGGGGTCCCAATTGATGTCATTTGCTTATCGGAAACGTTTTTATCGTTCGATAATCCCGATTCCCCGTTGGCCATTAGTGGTTATAATTTGTTCAGGCGTGATAGAGCTAATCCACCGGTTAATTATGGTGGAGTATGCCTCTATGTTAACGAGCATATTAAATGTAATGTTGTATCGGTACCCCTCTCAATTTCTCAAAGGCTCGTTTCTGACTTTGAGTTTCTTTTTCTAAATGTCTTCGTCAATAAGCGGAAATTCCTTTTCGGTGTAGTTTATAATCCTCCTGAAACGAACAAGAGGTCGTATGCTCAATTTAAAAATCGCTTTTAGACATTGAGTGTCTTTTTAATTATTTTTCCTGTCGGTATGATGAGGTTTTCATTTCGGGTGATTTTAACTTTGATATTTCTCAAGAGACTTTATTTTCTCGTAGCTATTTAAATATCTTAAATAGCATTAATCTTTCAGTTTATAACACTGAAACGCCCACTTACTCTTATGCAACCGCATGTGGTGGTTCTTATTCTCTCATTGATCATGTGGTCGCTTTTACTGATAATTCCATTTGTTTTTTCAATCAATTGTCTCTTGGTATTGGCTCTCGTCATGATCTCCTTGTTTTTTCTGTTAATTATTACTCTCGCCCTAAACCTAAAAGTTTCAGCTTTAAGGATTTTTCGAAAATTGATGAATCTCACCTTTCATCAATTTGTGGCTCTATTCGTTGGGATGATATTTTTTATCTTAGTACTTCTACCGATCAAATTGACTATTTTAACTCCTCTATTAATTATGTATTTAATAATTGCGTTCCTCTCACCACTGTTTATTTTAGACCTAGATCCCCCCCTTGGATGACGAAAGAGATTTCGAATGCTATTTCTGTTCGTTTTTCCAAATATCGTCTTTGGAAAATGAGCCCTAATTCTATTTCTTATCTAGCTTATAAGCAATCTCGAAATAGAGTGGTAAGTTTAATTCGTATCGCTAAGCAAAATTTTCAAGGATAAGCTAGATCCATCTCTTCCCTCTAAGATATTTTGGCGTAACGTTCGCAATTTGGGCCTTGGTAGTTGCAAACGGGGTGCTTCGGTAAGTTTCAAAGCTAATGATTTTAACCGTTACCTAAGTAATTCTAGTTCCACCCATGATATTTCCAATATTGATTTAGTATCCGTAGAATCCCTAAATTCTTTTTCATTTGTAAATATATCAATTGATGATTTGCATTCTGCAATTTGGGAAGTTAAATCGCAATCCACTGGTCTAGATATGGTTAGTTTAAAATTTGTTAAGCATATTTTTCCTAATGTAAATATTAAGATACTTGTTACATATTTTTAATTTTATTTTAACGACGTTTTATCCCGCTCAGTGGAAGTTGAGTAAAATTATTCCTGTTCCTAAAATTAGCAATCCTTCTGAGCTTTCCCATTTCCGACCTATTAGTATTTTAAGTTCTCTGTCCAAGGCGTTTGAATTGGTAGTAAAAAACCAAATTCAATCTCATATTGATAGCTTTAATTTGCTTAGTATTTTTCAATCGGGTTTTAGAAGATTTCACGGTACTACCACTGCTTTACTGAATGTTTGTGATGATATTCGTCGTAATATGAGTAAAAGAGAAATGACTTGCCTTACTTTGTTGGATTTTTCGAAAGCGTTCGATTCAATTAATCACCAAATTTTGTTTAATAAGCTTATTTCGAACTTTAATTTTTCTCTCTCTGCTGCTAAATTAATTTTAGACTATATTTCGGGTCGCTTTCAGGCAGTCTTTTTTGACAATTCGTTTTCTGACTTCTTACCTGTCTCTTCTGGCGTTCCTCAGGGGTCGGTTCTTGGTCCTTTACTATTCTCAATGTAAATACATTAATGACGTTGCACGTTCGATTCGCCATTCTTCTTTTCATATTTTTGCTGATGATGTACAAATTTATAGGAGTAGTCGCTTAGATAATGATTCCATTAACTCTAATATTTCTCTTATTAATCAAGATTTGGTAAGAATTTATAATTGGTCACTATCTAACCGGCTCGCTCTTAATGCTAATAAATCTCAGTCTATTATAATTTATAAAAAATCGATAGATACTTCCTTTTTCCCTGGAATTTTTCTCGGTGATTCTTTAATTCCATTCTCTAATACAGTTAGAAATTTAGGGTTAATTTTCAATAAAACTCTAACTTGGGGTGATCATTTGATTAAGGTTAGCAAAACGGTTTTTGGAATGCTTAGTTGTTTGTATAAAGTTGTTGGTTTTTCTGATAGTAATTTTAAAAAGCGTATGTTCCTCTCGCACCTTCTTCCACATTTTCTATTTGGGGATGTTGTTTTGTTTGGTATGCTTCAGGAGAGTATGAATGTTCTCCAAAGATGTTTCAATGCTTGTACTCGTTTCGTTTTTAGTATTAGGAAATATGATCACATTTTACCCTTTTTGAATTTGATTTTGGGTTGTAATTTAGTTGATTTTTATGAACTTCGCGTTTGTCTTTTTATTTTTAAGCTTCTCAGGACAAAGCAACCTCCCTGTTTATTTATTAAGTTATTGTTCAGTAGGTCTTATTCTTCAAATTTACGTTTACCTCCCCCTATAAACTTGTGTAGATCTCTAAATGCTTCGTTTTCTGTTAGAGGTATTTCTCTTTGGAACTCTATTCCATTAGATATTAAGAGATCGACGTCGCTTAGATCTTTTAAAACGAGTTATTTAGCGTGGCGCGCTTGAATGACAATACATTTGTATAATAATATTTTTATATTTATTTATATTGTTTTTGTACGTAGTTTGTAAGCATTCACTTCTTGCAGTATCCTCCGTAACAAATGAGCTTGAGCTCAACATGGAGGGTATTAGCATGGAGTGGATTTGTTTTTTGAAAAAATCTGAGGTTTTTATGCCTAACGGAAGTATTTTTTTGTTGATGTTCATTTATTATGCTAGCATATGTGCTTTTCCTCTACTAAAATTGTTATGTCAATCTATCAATAAATAAATAAATAAATAAATAATGTTTATTCAAAATACGTGCACCACTTGCATACCTTGTTAACGAGCTTTACTCATGGATCATTTTACAAAACAGCTAAACCATATCAACAATAAACAACTTTCATTTCAAATTTCGTTGTACATACGTCGGTTAAATAGTAGATCGAAGAACATGCTGGTGAACAGATTTAAGATAACAACTGTAAGCTGAACTAATATCTACACCCTACAGTAAGCTCAAATGGTCATTGTACGCTGCGTTACAATAAACTAAATAGCATAATTCTTAGAGATTGGCACACAAAAGACAAGCATTTGAAAGCTGTATATCTCGATTTAACATTTAGGGCCCTTACTGCACGAGATCTTTATTAAATATGTTAAATAACACTAGAACCAATAACAGCCAGTTGCTTATGTTTCACGACAACTATAATAGCACAATCGACTGCAACGAACAACGGGTTTAAACAAATTACGCAACTACCATTTGCAACTATGCCGAATTCAAGTCGAAAGCCTTTCTATAAACTTTCCTACATAAATAGATAGAACCGATTAGCCAAAAACCAGAGGATAATATATAAATCATGATTAGCCGCAAGCCGTCACAGTAAAAAACGGAAAGCGGAAAACGCTAAACAACCAACTGTATTGTTACGAAAGCCAGTCGATGATACAGTTAAAAAATTCGGAAAAAGGATGTTTGCACTCAAGCCTGAATCTGAAAAAGTTGTCGTTATTGCCAATTTAACTTAACTGGGGATACTGATCCAACTTGGGACAGTGAAAAATATTAATTCACGCTTTATGAGTCCTGAAATAAAAACCCAATTTTTTTCGTTTTGTAATACGCACCTGCGATGACATTAGTTGCCGTATTCTCCGTTGAGAAACCAAATGGATTTTCAAGGTTCCGACCGCTTTCAAACGGATGCTTCTTAGAAGTTTTTAACGGATATTTCACGGTGTTGGCAGCTATTTGTAAGATATGCTGAGATTATTTTTATTATTAGTGGCAAGCAAAAATATTACCTGCAAGGGTCATGTACACAACTTGTTACCAGACCTCTGAAACAAGTTGTTTACATAACAACAAATATTTTTGGATTTACAAAAAATGAGAAATTGTCTTTTAATACTAAAAGAATTCGGATGTGGGTTGCAACAAGCTTAGAGATATTTTTACCCAACAAAGGTTTGTGTCCCAGTATTCCCAGTGACATAAATCAATAAAGAACGGGCAATTCATTGAGTACATTTGTACGTTTTGAAGTTATACCCAACCCGTATACCCCGAATTTATATTCAAATCTATTTACGAGTATTCTGAAAATATGGCTAATTCATTGCAATGAGAACAAATCATTGCAACCGATATAGTTTTTAAAATTCTGAATAATTGAATGCAATCAACAGCATTTGACGATTTGCGTATATCAATGAAAAAAAATAATCGGCGATATTCACAAAATAGCGGTGTAATAGTTAATAAAAACAGATTAAAAATTGAGCCATACAAGCGCTTTGATGCTAGTGAAATTTATCCAAACCAATCCAAAAAATACAATAACTATCGGTGACAGTAAACATTCAGGCGAATATATATTGAGTATTTTAGAGAAGATGTGATTTTTTAATTGGCCTTAGGTACTTTCCAAAGTCATTCTAAGTATTTTCTAAGCATTAAGCATGAACTTCAGTGATACTAATGGGACTGACAGGGTGTTCCATGGATCATCTGAATACTTCTTAAGTCGTCTTAATAAGTCTTTAAACGGTTTGATACAGGTAAATATTTAATGTGAGTAGGTTAGTTTATAAGGTTTTGTACAAACTGGTAAGAAGAATCCTGCTGTCAGGCCGTCATGTTGATGTCAGGTTCTCCATGTTGTGTCGTGTTTCACGGTGCTGCGTCAAGTTTCGTTTTGTTGCATCCTGTTCCACCAATTTTCGGCATGACGTGCTTTGTTGCAGTGTATTGCATTATGTTTTGTCGTTTTGAAAGACGTGGCTCGGAACAAATGCGAATTTGAATAGAAGTAGCCCGATCTATAGCGATTTTGTTGGAACTCGGATGGCATGATGAACATAAAATTTCAATAGGGGTTCCTGATATGGGTTTTGATATAACATCAAAAAATGGGAAAACTTATTTTAAAAATGATGGTCTTGGCTTAAAGCTGTCTGGAGGAATCATGGCTCCATATCTTACAGTTTCCGCAAGTATTCATGTTACCTTCTCGAAGTGACCACCAGGCATTAGCTCGCTACGGTATTTGAGGTGTGTCAGGCTAAACATGACGCGAACTAGGCCGAGTTAAGTAGATATATTAAAAATGCGTAGTCTCTAACGGTGTGTTTGGACACCTAACAACATCCGGATCAAATTGCCTTATACATATGTGTACTGCTGATCTCTGCACAGATGAACATTTCTTTCGGCGCTATCGTGGGAAAAAACATGGATAAAATTAATAATACAAAAAATGAAGTGTCCGGCGCTTTTATAAACCCATAAACTAAGGCTAGTGAGGTTTGACCTTTAGGCGTTTTTCAAAGGCATAGGAAACCAACGTGGGACTTTGCCTAACGGGCTCTCAAGACGTACCGAAAAAACGGGACACCAGCAATCTCTAGAGACATGAGCACAAGCAAGGGTGGTTCCCTCGTTTTAGCTTACGAAAGCAATAAAAGAGCTAATACTTCCATTAGCAAAGCTAAAAACGATATCGCTAGTGGAGAGAACGGTCTCATGGAAAAACGCTCTCTTGGGCTAAAAAGAATTGAAATGTAGCAGGATGATTGCAAACAGGATTAGAATATTGGAAACTGTAACTAGTTCGTTCAATGAGGTGCTAAAAGAGCACTTGGTGATGAGAGAGAGAGAGAGAGAGAAAGAGAGAGAGAGAGTGAGAGTGAGAGTGAGTGAGAGAGAGAGAGCGTAGATCCCAGCTGAACCATGCGACCCGAAAGAAAAGGTAGAAATGTACATATTAACAATCTTTAACTGAGGTTGCAGTCGATTGCCGACTGGAGATATTGATTGAAGACCAAATCATGATGATAATATGTCAGCTATTATCAGATTAAATAGAAACACTTTTTACAGATACGGAGATGCCCACTTCGATGGGATTACCTTGTGAATTTCTGGAGAAATCACGGTCAGAGGAGGCTTCAAGCCGCGCTTATGTTTAAACTAGGAAAAGAAGAGATGGACACTTCTAAAAATAAGCTGTTTTACGCAACCAAGGTATGGAAAATTCGTTCCTGCATTCTTGCTAAAAATAAATCAAATATCTTTCTGTTATTGTATCAAATTACAGTAATGCAGATCCACATTTACATGCATTATCCTCAGCTTATAACAACCATTTAGATAGATGGTCAAACTCTTTGACTAACCACATTTTACCTTCAACATAATGGGGAAGGTACCCCACCTGTCATTTTGGAAAGCGATTATTAGAAAAGGCTTATAACAAATTAGAGTCTCCCTGGGAATTGATGCAAATTCACATCACACAATTTGGGGTCGCACTGATAGGAATGAACGAGAGCCTGTAGTTAGTACTAGGCATTACACTTGTTTCAGGTATTATGTATAGTTTAGTGGATTGGGAGGTGTCGGTTCAATTATATCTCCAATTTGAATATAAGACAAAAACCATAAAAAAACTAGCTAGGAAACAGGAGGAAAACCGCCTGGGATATGTTTAGAACTATTCTAAGTAATTCAGACAAGAACATGATTTCCTAGTGGACCAGCTATCCGATGTTGTTATTAAGGCATTATTAGGTGCTTGCGCTAGTAGTAGTCCTCTGGGTGAAGCTCAACCACCTCGGTAGTCGATAGAACTTCAAAACACTTGTAAAAAAATGCAGGAGACTTTTACAAAACAATAGTAAAAATTGACTGAAGTTAAAGAAATTTTTATACCTAAAGCGGCCTTTATAACCTCTTCCCTACTAAAATTTTTAGGAAGACATATGTAAATAGAAGATCAGATTAGAGTTTCATTTATTCAAATTGGCTATCGAAATCTCAACTTGCATATTGCAACATGAAATCTGTGGAAGACTGCTCTCCACTCACTCTCCATAGAGTGAGTCTTTAACAACTTCAGGCCAGAGAAGATCACCCAGGCACTCTCCTCTCTGATTTGTGAGTAGAGGCATAGGCAAGGTAGGGCATTATCCCTTCTTTTTTGTACCTTGGTGTTATTAAACCTAGAACGGTCCAGCTTTAGGGTGGTTGCTTATGAGAACGATGTTGCCATTAGAGTCGTCGGTAAATAACCTAGCCTCTAAAGAGTGCGCACCCATAGTACGCTCGGCATTCTTTCCAATTAGTCTAACAGTTGCGGATTAAATCGGAATCCACAAAAAAATAGTTGGGCGTTTTGTCCAGGAAATACAAACTTTCTTAGGTTGACCGCCTAACTTAATTATTATTGGATTGACCTTCACTGAAATAGCAAAGAGTCTGGGTTCCATTCTGGAAGTAAAACTAAGCTGTAAACCTAGCATATTACAAAAAGTAAAGAAAGCTACAATAGCACTATACTCCAGTGAAAATGTCATTCGAAAAAGGCTTGGGGCCCCACATTTTATATTGGCTCAATATTTCTAATATTACCTAAAAGACTTGTTGAAAGTACAGCAAACAACTACCTTGTGTATTTATTAGTGATGCTATTAAATATATCCATTCAAGAACAGGCGGTTATATTCATCCCACAGCCCTAGAACGAGCTCAGCTATAACGCTCAACTCCATCTCCACGTGGAACAGTAACAATACAGGACCATCTTTTGATCAGAGATTTAAGACTAATATGTTGACCAGGGCGGACTGGTTGAGCAAGGCATTTCTGAAGGTGTTACTTTCTTTACTGATGGTTCAAAAGTGGACGAGAAATATGGGGGTGAGATTTTCTGTGAAAAATTAAATGAAAATCACTCTTTCTGTCTCCTGGACTACTGCCGTGTTTTTTAGGTTGAGGTATAATGTAATATCTGCAAGCGATATTCGCATTTTTACAGGCAGCCAGGCTGCAATTAATGTGCTCAAATAGTTTTTTCTTAACCTAACGGAGATGGCAGATCAGTATTAAGGCATTTCAATTTTACGGCGGAAGAACTTCTTCGACAAGACAGAAACACGACTTCGAGTTCACAGCTACGAATTTTAATGTTATAGGTGTACTGATATAATTAGAACTCAAATTTGAATCGAGATAGTGATTCAGATCTGGCTAGGACATGATGTAGGTTATTGAGTCACCTAACTAAACTATCGAATGCTAATAATGCACGACTTCGAAATTCCTCTCGCGAATTCTGATCTTCTATGTGTATATTGATGTCATTGTTACTCAAATTTGAGTGGCCTTTATCGGCCGTTCCCAAAGATTTAGCTCTAGCTAGCTTGAACAAAAAGCTGATCATACAATCGTCTAACTAACACTCGCTCATGCTAATAATACACGATTTCAGGATTTTTGCTATGACTTTTGATATTCTGGGTGTGTGATATCATTACTCACATTTTCGTGGCCATTATCGGCCATTACTGGAGATCGTGATTCAGCTCTGGCTAAAACATGAAGTTGGTCATTTAGTCGCCTAACTAACACTAGCTCATGTTAATAATGCACGAGCCCGGGATTTATGCTACAAATTTTGATCTACTTACGTCATTCTTACTCAAATTTGAATGGCCATTATCGACTATTCCCAAATACCGTGATTCTAGTCTAGCTTGAACATGAAATTGATCATTGAGTCGCCTAACTAACATCAGCTCATTCTAATAATGCACGCTTCTGTTTTTTGCTACGATTTCTGATCTTCTAGGAGTAGTGATGTATAATTTTTAGTAAAATTTGCATGGTCATTATCGGCCATTACTGGAAATCGTGATTCAGCACCGACTAAAACATGAAATTGGTCATTGAGTCATCTAACTAACATCAGCTCATGCTATCAATACACAAGTCAGGGTTTTTTACTATACGAATTTTGATCTTCTACGTGTGCTGATGTCACTTCTACTCAAATTTGGGTGACTAATATCCGCCATTCCCGGAGATCGTGATACAGGTCTAGCTAATACATGAAGTTCATCATTGAATCACTTAACTAAAACCACCTAGTGCTAATAATACACGCGGCTTCGGGTTTTCTGCTACGTATTTTAATCGTCCAGGTGTCATTTTTACTCGAAATTGGATGGCTATTATCTACCATTCCCGGAGATCGTGATTCAAGTCAAGCCAGTACATGAAGTCAACTATTCAGCTACTTAATAACTAAAACCTCCTAGTGCTAATAATGCATGACTTCGGTGTTTTTGCTACGAATTTTGATCTTTCAGGTGTTCTTATATTATTTTAACCCAAGTGTTTTCAACATATTATCTTATTAGTAAAATTGTTTGCAATTGTTTTAAAGTTCTAATCTGTTTAAATCAAAATCTCGGTAATTTCTACACAACACATGGTTGAGTTTGTTCATAAATTTTTATTTAAATTGAGGTTTGATTCATGTCTAAAAAAACTCACACGCTTAAGATTGTACTAAAATTTCAAATTAGAAATATTTTTTCCAACTTGATTTTGGTGTAACAGTGTAATACAGTATTCGCATAGGGTTAAAAAATTAAGTTTAGCAATTCAAGCCATTGTGTGATATTTTTATGAATGAGAATTACTGGATATTTTGATTCATTTTAATTTCTTAACTCAAGCATCACTCCATTTCCACACAGTTGGACTTCATTGAATTTTTCCGTATATATTTCAGTTCTACAGTTGTTATAATTATCTTAACTCCTCGATATATTTTATCCTCGGAATGAACTGTAGTGTTATTATCCATTAACGAGCGGTTTTGAATATGGTTTGAAGGTTGTGGTTGACGTGTGATTGAATGTGGTTGACGTTTCGATAAAGGAATGGTGAATATATCAGAATCTCTTTTTACAAATATAGCCGTAAATGTTTTAAAGTTTTATTGATGGAAGAATCCAGCTGAATATACAGATACACAATACATTAATTTGTTCCATCGTGGTGTATAGATATATGCACAGAAGGTGTAGTCCACAACTATACTCCAAGAAACTACGTACATCGCAAAACCAAATGAATCAATCTAGCATCAGCAAATCAAATTGATTGCAATTTTTTTATCTCACTCGACAATCAATATAACTTCCACTCAAGTAAACAATTACAGAACCATGTACAAAAAACAGGTACAAAATGTGAACTCGAAATTAAATAAACGAGCAATAAATAGAATTATCGGTTGCCTGGATTCCGACAATTTAACCATGCACTCATGCAGAAGTTCCTATAAAATCGAAATTTATTTTGATGTGTGTTTTATGAATTTAGCACGCTCTAAATCAAAATTCTAATCAATAAAAGTGTAAAGTAAAATTCCATAAAATATGTTATGAATATGTACACTCGTAACCGTTTGAACATCCTCACTTAAATTTATTTCCGAGAATTAACAAAGTTTCCGAAAAGATTTTTTTATATTGATTGAGCTTACATTGACTCGAATGTGTGTGACGATTCTGACGAATTTAAAAAAAAATATTTCTATAGTGAAATTAAACGATTGTATGTTTCTAAACATTGGACGTACGTATATGGACAATAAGAAATGTTTGTTTGTTGGTTATTTAGTGAAAATGTATGATTTTTGAGCCTGCAAACACCTCACTTTAACCACAGAGAAATCACAAACAGTTTAGTCACGTTTATAGCAATGCTTAGCTAAAACTCAAACCCCATTTTGGTGTATTTGCTCAACATACACATTTCTCGCTTAATATATTTTTCAATACGCGCACGTATAAATAAAAAATATTATATTTGTTTGTACAGTATAGCACCCAAATTTTCTTCAAAATTTGTTTTTTATTTTTATTCTACTATGAAAGTAGTGTACGAGTATGGCGTGTTTACTATAAGCAAAAAGTAACAAACGAAAAAAATAAACAATTCTTCATTACTTATGATTTATACATACTGAAATGAAAACCCACACGCTAGTATTATGTACATGTACGTATACTCCTATATAAAGGGTGGTTAAATTTTAAGGGCCGATGTTGATTTTGAATAAAACACAAATTTTGTAGGAAATTATTATTAATTCTTTTTATTATGATAATACGGTATGGTTCAATTATGTATGGAATAAAATATCGACCAAATGGCCGCCGCGACCTCGGCGGCACACCTCCACCCGATGGTCCAAATTTTCGATGACACTTAGGCATAATTGAGGTTCTATGCCGTTAATGTGGCGAATTATCTCATCCTTTAGCTCTTGAATTGTTGCTGGCTTATCGACGTACACCTTTTCTTTCAAATAACCCCAAAGAAAGAAGTCCAAAGGTGTCAAATCACATGATCTTGGCGGCCAATTGACATCCCCACCACGTGAGATAACACGGCCATTGAATTTGTCGCGCAAAAGAGCCATTGTTTCGTTAGCTGTGTGGCAAATGTCACCGTCCTGTTGAAACCACATTTCGTCCACATCCATATCTTCCAGTTCGGGCCATGAAAAGTTCGTGATCATCTCACGATAGCGAACACCATTCACAGTAATTGCCTGACCGGTTTCATTTTGGAAAAAATACGGCCCGATGATTCCGCCAGCCCATAAACCGCACCAAACAGTCCCTCTTTGTAGGTGCATTGGTTTTTCGACAATCACTCTTGAATTATGGTTCGCCCAAATGCGGCAATTCTGCTTATTGACGAATCCACTGAGGTGAAAATGTGCCTCATCACTGAAGATGATTTTCTTCGAAAATTGATCATCCACTGTTACCATTTCGTGTCACCATTCTGACCATTGACGACGTTTGGAATGGTCAAGAAGCTTTAGTTCTTGAGTCAATTGCACCTTATAAGCGTGTAAATGCAAGTCTTTATGCATAATGTTCATCTACGACGAGCGTGACAGGTGCAATTGTTGGGCACGACGACGAGTTGAGGTGGACGGCTCTTCAGCCACACTATCGCGAACAGCAGCAATATTTTCTGCTGTACGAGCTGAACGAGCATGCACTGGTGTTTTAAAATCTCCTACAGACCCGGTTTGTTCAAATTTTTGCACGATTTTTCCGATTGTTCGCACATTTGGACGATTAAATTGACCGAAAAAATCCCGAAGTGCACGATATGCATTTTGATTTGAACGCCCATTTTCATAATATGCTTGAATAACTTTAACGCATTGCTCGATTGTGTATCTTTCCATGGTTCAAATTGAGTTAGTCTGAAATTGAGAAATGTCAAATTAAATGCAGAAAAAAACTTGACGTTTAGGTGTGGTTCACATTCAACGTCGGCCTTTAAAATTTAACCTCCTTTTACATATAGGATGTGTTTACATATGTGTATACACGATCGAGATTCGTTGTCATTTTTAAAAATTAAATACGTGATCATGAAAAGGATTGAATCTGTTTAGATGCATGTAACAGTTCTTCCAGCTCTAATTATCTTAGAATTGCGAAATATCGATTGATTGAACATTATTAGTTGCCAGCTAATCATAATTCTTACATCACAAGCTGCTGATATTTTACGGAAATATAACTGAAAATGGAAAAGCTTGTGGGGTCTCTACTTCAAGCAGTTGGGTACCGTTTATAGGAAATTACCCAAAATACCACTCAAAACCAAGATTTTGTTTAAATTTTTTTCGTATACTCGGGCAATATATCGCTTTGGTCTTGCGCCAGAAAACAGTTTCGATATAACTTTAGGTCCTCTAATTCTACCGTTCTGGTGCTGGTAGCTAATTTTCTGTTTATTATAAAATATATATTTATCGTATGTATATCGTTGAATTTTTTTTGAAGAATTGCGTCAATTTTTCTGGGCACATTAGTATTCAAAACTACCATTGTAGCGCTGAAAGCAGGTACAATTTTTCTCACTCTCCTTTAATCATATAACATATCATTTGAAAGGTCTTGGAAAAAACCGCAATTTTCTTTAGTTGATAGATCTGCCGAAGCGCTTTAGTTGATAAATCCGCCGTTTAAGCGTTGGTGCATAATTATTGATTTATTATTGAATTTATAAGTGTGATATGTCAATGAAAATCTCGTGAAGAATGTCACAAATTTAGCTGAATCGTATATACTCCAAATAACCATTGCGGCACTGATTACAGGTAAATTTTTTCTTATTTTGATATGATCACCTTGCTTTTGTTCACCTTTTTCGTTTTTATGATTTTGTCATCAAAAATTTTTGTCAAGCCAGCCGGAATAGTACAAATATGGCACAAGTAGCACGATGCATTGTGCATCATTGTGCACTATATAATTTTTCAGCCGGAACCTTATAAATCCATAAGCATACGGTTTTTCGGAAGAAAAAAACCTTACAAATTCAGTCGGAACCATACCCTCTAGAGCCAAACTAAATATGACACAAGTAGCAAGATGCATTGTGAACTATGCGCTTTGTCAGCCGAAACCGTATAATTCCAGCCATAATCTGATAAAGCCAGCCAGAACCATACTACAGCCAAACCAAATATGACACAAGCAGCGCGCTATATAGCTTTTCAGACGGAACCTTATAAATCCAGAAGCATACGGTTTTTCGGGAAAAACCTTAGAAATTCAGCCGGAACCATAACCTCTACAGCCAAACTTACTATGGCACAAGTAGCACGAAGCATTGCGCTTCATTTTGCACTTTATGATTTTGTACCCGAACAATATAATGCTAACCAGAACCATACAAATCCAGTCGAAACAAAATGTTTACCAACATAATTTTAGCGCTTGCACTATGGTCGCAGTGCAATTTGGACGATAGTGCAACATATGAGGTTTCCGGAACGATCAAAACGTTATGCACTGCAATGCTAACACAACTAGAACCCGCAAAGCCACTCGTAACCATATGAAATCGGTGTGAATCATTCGGTTGATGGTCATGCGTACACTATGCGCTTTTTCATCCGGAATCTTATAATTCCAGCCAGAACCTGATGAAGCCAGCCAGAATCATACTACAGCCAAACCAACTATAGCACAAGTAGCACGATATATTGTACATCATTGTGTACTAAATAATTTTTCAGCCGGAACCTTATAAATCCAGAAACATACGGTTTTTCGGAAAAAAAAACACTTTCAAATTCAGCCGAAACCATGCCCTTTACAGCCAAACCAACTACGGCACAAGTAGCACAATGCATTATGTACTGGGCGCTTTTTCAGCCGGAACCGTATAAATCCATCCAGAACTCGACAAACCCAGCTAGAACCATATACCAGCCAAACCTACTATGGCATAAGTAGCACGATGTATTGAGCATCATTGTGCACTATATTATTTTTCAGCCGGAACCATATAAATCCTGGAACATACGATTTTCGGAAGAACAAAAAATCTTACAAATTCAGCCGGAACCATTCCTTCTATAGCCAAACTAATTATGGCACAAGTAACACGATGCATTGTGCATCGGAATCTTATAATTCCAGCCAGAACCTGATAAATCCAGCCAGAACCATACTACGCCAAACCAACTATGGTATAAGTAGCACGATGTATTGAGCATCATTGTGCACTATATTATTTTTCAGCCGGAACCATATAAATCCTGGAACATACGATTTTCGGAAGAACAAAAAATCTTACAAATTCAGCCGGAACCATTCCTTCTATAGCCAAACTAATTATGGCACAAGTAGTACTATGCATTGTGCATCGAAATCTTATAATTCCAGCCAGAACCTGATAAATCCAGCCAGATCCATACTTAGCCAAACCAACTATGGTACATGTAGCACGAGGCATAGTGCAACATTGTGCACCATATGATTTTGCAGCCGAACCGTATAATGCCATCCGAAACCATACAAATCCAGTCGAAACAAAATGTTTACAAAAATAATTTTGGCGCTTGCACTTTCGGGAATGATCATAACGTTATGCACTACAATGCCAGCCCAATTAGAACCCGCAAAGCCAGCCAGAATCATATGAAGTCGGTGTGAACTATTCGGAGTAATAAACAATAAGCATGGTTGATGGTCATTGTGAACTAGCTAAAATTCCAACTGGAATTATTTGGGCACATTATAATTCATGATCCGCTAAAAGTGTTAATTAAATAAAAAGTTTACACAAAAATAAACCATAATATTTTATTTTCTAATAATTTATTGACTATGTTTTATATTTCATCGTTTAGGAACTTTGTTTGGTTTGGGTTCTTATAAAATAGAACAGCATGTAGGCAAGTATTTTTCGTGAAATGTTGGTGTTAGTCTCGGCTTTTTGCAAATCCTCGTAAGTTTTCCGTATGCCATCAGTTCTAAGTGCATGAGCAGCAAAATGCTCATCTAAATTATCGTACTCAATTACACCGCGCAAATTGAATAATTTATCACCTAAATACAGCGATCTCGTTATGTCACTTATAGGAACCTTTTTCTGTTTTTCTAGTGGGCCTAGCGGCTCGACCTCCACTGTTCTTACACTATTATACACACATTATTTATATTATGTAAGCTGTCATACAGCTACAGTAAGATTCCAGAATATTTATCTTTATTGAGTAGCTCACATTTTTCAAATCCAGTTCATTACTGTCTGTTGAAAGCAATGGCAACTTTCTTTCGAGTTTAGTTCCACATTTATCACAAATTCTTTAAATATGAATCAATTGATGATGATTTATAATCAATGAAAGCGACCCGTTCGTTTGAGCTATAGTTGCTCGGTTTGATAAAATGTTCTCGGCAAAAAATTTCATTTAGTAATTTTTTACGATTGTTATAAATTTCCGCAGATAATTTTGCAATGTTTCATCTTGAAGTTGCCTGTCATCAAAACATAATGCGGCAAAGATAGCAAAAATGCTATCAAACGGACACGTATTGATAGTGGTTATGCCACTTTCGTCAGTACTGATATGCCCATTTTTTAAAATTGGTATTTTTCTGTAGATTCTATCTTGCGGTTGCAATATGGAAGTGTTGCTTCTACGTTTTTTATTTCCAACACGCATTGTAAGTTGCTGTTTTTGTTTAGTCCCTTCCAATTTTCTTCCAAGCTATTTTCTTTGACTTCGATGACCGTATCTGATTCGATTAGCGACACTTCTGACTCATTGATGTCCGCACTTCCAAGACGACGTTCTAAAAAAAATCATGTAGTGCACAATGGTGCACAATGCATCGTGCTACTTGTGCCATAGTTGGTTTGGCTGTAGAGGGTATGGTTCCGGCTGAATTTATAAGGGTTTAACCCGAAAAATCGTTTGTTTCTGGATTTATAAGGTTCCGGCTGAACAATTATATAGTGCACAATGATGCACAATGCATCGTGCAACTTGTGTCATAGTTAGTTTGGCTGTGGAGGGTATTGTTCCGGCTGAATTTGTAAGGTGTTTTTCTTCTGAATAATCGTATGTTTCTGAATTTGTAAGGTTCCTGATGAAAATATATAGTGTACAATGATGCACAATACATCGTGCTACTTTTGCCATTGTTGGTTTGGCTGTTTTATGGTTCTCGCTGGCTTTTATCATGTTCTGGCTGGAATTATAAGGATTCAGCTGAAAAAGATCATAGTGCACAATGATGCACAATACAACGTGCTACTTGTGTAATAGTCAGTTTGGTTGTAGAGAGTATGGTTCTGGATGAATTTGTAAGGTTTTCCACTTAAAAATCGTTTGTTTTTGGATTTATATGGTTCTAGCTGAAAAATTATATAGTTCAAAATGATGCACAATATCTCATGCTGCTTGTGCCATATCTGGTTTGGCTTTAGTATGGTTTTGGCTGACTTTATCAGGTTCTGGCTGGCTTTATCAGGTTCTGGCTGGAATTATAAGGTTCTGGCTGAAAAAGATCACAGTGCACAATGATGCAAAATGCATTGTTCTACTTGTGTCATAGTTAGTTTGCTGTAGAAGGTATGGTTCCAGATGAATTTGTAAGGTTTTTACCCAGAAAAATCGTATGTTTGTGGGTTTATAAGGTTCCGGCTGAAAAAATGTATAATACACAATGATGCATAATGCATCGTGCTACTTATGCCATACTTGTTTCGTTCCTGCTGATATGGTTCCGGCTGGCGTGACGGACACGAATATTTGGGGTCGGTGCACTGGTAATTGTATTCTAAGAAAAGTTTTACTTCATGTACATGTTCAAGACATATGTCTTACTAAATTTTAAGCAAATCAGAACTGTGATTCATTGTGTAGCATGAAAAACTGTAAAAACTGGTTTAATTTTCAAAAGCAATGAAGGTCGTGTATTAAGAGCATGTTTTTCCGAGTCATTTGCCGATTAATTTTCTTACTGGATTTTCTCGATGTTCCCAATTTCCATGTGAATTTTTCGGGTTTGTCAATTTCCAGACCGAAGTTCTGATTACCTCGTGAAGTTTCAGCTCCTAGCAATTTATTTTTTAAAAATTTGGAAACAAAATAAAAGGGGCTAAGTTTCTCAAACGACAATGAAGTAATGTTCGCTGTACAAAGTATTTTGAAAAACAGTAGAAATCATTTGGTTTTGATGGTTTTGTACAAAATAATTGTCAGATGTAGTGCATTAGCTTGGATGAAGATTATGTGGAAAAATAAAAATATTTTTTAATAAAATTTACCGTTATTTTATATATAGATTTACTGAACTTATGGAACTCCTCCCGTAAGTATCGCTCTGTGAAATAATGAATGTGAAAAGGGTCAAATTAGCAAGTCCATTCCCAGCAAGTAACTCTTGCATATATCTATATCAAAAGATCAACATGTGTGGGAGTGTGTTTGTTTAGAAACCGAATCCGATATGTAAATATGTACACACATGAATAATTTAAATGAATTCAAATTGAACATGGTTTACAATTTTCAGTAAAAATAACATTTTTATGTTGTGAATTATCCAAGCCACCCAAGGTTAGCGCAATGTTATTCTATGCTAACAGACAGATAATATATGTACATCTAGATACGATTTATTGTTTATTATACAACCGAAGACATGCTAAAAATGTTGAATTTTATAGATATTCAACAGAATCGTACATAAAATGTGCAAGTACTGTTAACACAAGATATTTGATATTGTAAGAATTTGGCAATGTTTTTGTTATCATTATTTAACGTAACGTTGATTAGCTGTGATTATCTTCGTTAGCTAAAAATAAACAATGTATCCTCGTAAGCGTTTCTTTTATAGGAATATTATTTAACGTTCTTGAAGCTTAATATAAATTTTTATTTATATTTTAAAATTGAAAGATGGGAAAATAGATACAATAAATTTTTTGTATGAATTGCTTCAGACGGTTTCAAATAATACCTACTTGATTTTTGCAGATATGAAACGATTAAACGATTAAATCCGTAATATAATCTGATATGATTTCAAAACGAAATAAACAATTTCAACTGTATCGCAATTCTGGGTCTTATGTGCTTAAATGTAGTACAGAAAGCTTTTGAACTTGTTGGAGCGTAGTTGGCTTAATACCATTTTTCTACGAGCTTGTGTACTTGGTAAAAATACTAGTCTTTGTACGATTAAGCAGGTGTTGTGCGTCTACGCGCATTTCGGAATTGTCTAGACAATTGATTTTTGGGTACGTCGACTACGTCGAGAATTGGTAGCATATGTTGGCAATGTAGATTTTTTTTTTTTTTTTTCAGTACGAGGTCTACATCCTATAGTTTTCAGTTTAAATTGCAGTTAACACATATTTTGGAAAATGAAATCCAATTTTCATGAAATAAGTAGATGTGATTAGTATACGCTTAGAATGATTCAAGATTATTCAAATCATTCCAACACTGTTAAAAAGTTCATGTTTGGAAATGTTAGTGTTAATTGTCACGTATAATACACAGAAGTACCGGTACATAAAAAACCATCAGCTCCATCACTTCGATAAATGAATTTAATTCTGTTGTTGGCAGGGATGGGCAAGTTGTAATGTACACGATAATATGCACGGTTGTCAACGGTAGGCAACTTAGGAAATGTTGTTAAATTTGCTGGTGGATTGATAAAGTTGCTGTATCGTTACTTGCAAATACGTAAACATAGCAATTATGCAACTTCGGTTTTATTTTTGTGTGTGGTATTTGAAATTATGCTGCCATACTCGAGTAATTTCAATACTTCACAATACAACCCTATAAGTTGGGATTCAAACCAAAATCGCAACTTGTGAGCTTTCTTGTTATTTTTATATTTTTTGTTTTGTTTAAATTATTTAATGTAACGAGAGAAGAGGTTGGAAAATTACAATGGATTTTTAATATTTTCATTTAAAAGATGATTTTCGTCCAAAAACCGAATTTTTGGAATTTTTGTTACCATTAATAGTCTATTATTTTATATAACTGTGCCAATTTTTGGTATTTCCAGACACTCCAAAGTAAACCTTAGTCTCTTGGATTGAGTTAAACTAAATAAATTTAGATCGTTAGAAATGCTAAAGTATTTCGGGTATTATAGCATTGAATGAGGGATGATCACATTCAGAAGTCTGTGTGGAAAATTGAACACGACACAGTGGTTAAAAAGCCGAGGTTTAAAAAGTGTGTGCAGTTATCCCAGTTTTTCATCCCAGGAAAAATAAAAATGTTCATCAGGTAACACTTATTTCATCCCATCCCAGGATTTTTAAAATCATCCCATCCCAGGGTTTTTAATTTATACAATTAATTAGGACTGTTATACTTGTTAAATGTAGCGAACATCTAACTTCCGACTATGCAGAACCCTAAAATTAATTTAAATCAAAATTACGTATATGACTACGAACTGTAATTCACATATTACCAAAAAAATACTCAATAAAATAATTAATAATTCTCTCAGAAAGGAGTTCTTGCTATTCTAATATACGTGGCACGGGATATTTATTTATTCCATTCCAAACTTGCGGACCTTTTAAACCCTAAACATGAAAAAATGCAAATTTTTCCATGTTTAAGGTTTAAAAGGTCCGTAAGTTTGTTCATTTAGTTAAGTTTTGGATTTCTATGTCTATTTTTCGTACGAGTATTGTGACCCGCTGATCGTAGGAATTCCCGCTATGTAAATTTAAAAGCGGTATTCGATATTCTACGAATTTAAGTAACTAACATTAGTCTGGGGTGGGTACTTTTAGTAAAAGGTTCACCATTTGGTTATTGCTAATAGTTTTTGTACCTTATTGGCCAATTTATAACGAAGCGTCAAGTTCCGCCAATCGTAGGAATTCCCGCTATTCGATTATACGTGACACGGGAACTATATTGGTTCCGTTGAAAAGAAGCCTTAAAATTTTAAATTTCCGTAATTGATTTGTTGATTTAGATACGTTCTGAACTCCCGTGGCTATCTATCTACCAAGCGAGTATGACGACCCGCTGATAGTGGGAATTCCCGCTATGTAAATTTGAGAAAGCGGTCTTGGATATTCATATTTTTCGATATTAAGCAACGAAAATTAATCTGGGATGAATACTTTTGTTAAAAGTTGCACCGATTTGTCATTGCCAATAGTCTCTGTATCCTGTTGGCCAATTTATGATGAAACATAAAATCGCCTTTTCCTCATTGTAACGCACAGAATATAAACAGGATCTTCTTTCTCAGGCACCACGTGGAGGTATGTATCTTGGACTTTGCTACCCTTACTATATATAGATATAAATATTTGCAAATATTTTTCAAATTTCATATGGTGGTGGGCCATATGCAAATGAGCATATAGCAAAAATCCTAACATACGGCTGATATTCAAATTGTTATCAGAGTTAGTGGACACCATGACGAGTCATAACCAGAAGCCAAATCTTTAGGCACTCTATAGGTTTGAGAGCAATATTAATTATTTTATTTAGTACTTTTTTCGTAATATATGAATTACAGTTCGTAGTCATATACGTAATTTTGATTTAAATTAATTTTAGGGTTCTGCATAGTCGGAAGCTAAGATGTTCGCTACCTTTAACAAGTATAACAGTCCTAATTAATTGTATAAATTAAAAATCCAGGGATGGGATGATTTTAAAAATCCTGGGATGGGATGAAATAAGTGTTACCTGATGAACATTTTAATTTTTCCTGGGATGAAAAACTGGGATAACTTCACACACTTAAGTTCATCCCAAAATGTTCCCTTTAGTAGCCGCTTTAGTGCAAACATAATTAATGGTCCTCGCCAAACAACCGGTTTTTCAGAAATTAATAATTCCATTGACATACATTTAACCCCATCATTATTATTATCGGTATTATATTGTTCTTAATATAATAAGTTAATATCTTAAGTTAATACCCATCGGTATTATATTGTTAGAATTGTTCACTTAAAGTTCTTCATGGATATTCACCATAAATGGCACGGAGGGACCAAGTATGTCACCATCCAGTAAATCGACCTTTTTATCTAAACTGATTTACCAACACCGCCTTTGCCAGGGGCAACCACTACAATACTCGTATTATCAACGGCATCTAATGGTTTTCGTTTTGGTAATCCATGGGCTATATGGCCTGCCGCGTATCCACTTCCCTTGCAGAATTTGTTTAAAATAAATTAAATTTAAAGGACATTTTATTTATTATATAGAATATTGAAATTTTCGCTATTATACCACAGAATTTTTGAAGTTTCTAGGTGGTGAGAACCAAAAATTTTATTTTGCCACAACTGTTGGGCTACAAATATTTATAAATTGTGCTATATAAATATAAAATCGAATATTGCTTATGTAATCCACAGACATACGTTTATTCGATTAAATTAAAATAAAGCTCCAACTAATTGCAAACCAAGCAGAAATTGAAAGTAAACAACAATAACTACAAATCAATAGAAAACGTATGACTCGCATGACAGCCGTAGACGAATTTTTTGAGCAAATCTCATGTGTGACTATGTTCAAGTTGGTAAAAAATAATCCAACTTTATAATCTCGTTCCGTGAAGACTGCATGAGCAAAAAATCCTTACAGGCAACCAACTTAAAAAACTAAACCTGTAATTTTTGAGCAATATTTTGTAGCTCATTTTTGCTCAAGTTTTTGTGTGTTGTAAAAGTTCTTCCTAATGACATTTGTATTTTGTTTGTGTTGTAAAACGTACTCAAGCTAGTACTTGAACGAAGTTGTGAAGGGACGGCGAGAAGGTTAAGGATGGAACGCCAAATAAAAAATCTTGGTTCAATTTGTTAGATTTAAAAATATATATTTAAATTAATATTATTTAAGTGATTTTTTAATTTGTTAACTCATAAATGCAATTCAATTTTTTTGTGGCCAACGTTCCACTGACAATAATTTCTGTGTACTGTTCCCTGGGCTCTGAAGGGTTTTCTTAACCGCTTCGCCTGGAAACATACAGGGTGGGACTTCTAATTTTTTTTTAACTAGCGGTTATTTTGAGTATGTTAAGGGTTATGTCACTTCTGATTTGACAGAAAATTAGTTTTATCCTTCCGCTGAACGAAAATGGTTGTGTATTCGCTTGAACAACGCTGGGAAATATTGAACCATTACTTCGAAAATCATGTTAATGTTGCAGAATGTGTGCAAAAATTTCGTGCGGTTTTCGGAAGAAACGATGCGCCGGGACCATATGTGTGTTATTTTGTGAATAATCTTTAACAGGCTTGCTAATTAATAAACCAACACGAACCAAGCAGCCAATCAAGCGTACACCCGAAAATATTGATGCTGTAGCCGAGAATGTGCGTGAGTCGCCGGGAACGTCAACTCGTCATCGTGCTCAAGAATTGAACATTTCAGGCACAACATTGCGACGAATTCTGCATAAAGACCTTGGTATGACACCGTATAAAGTTCAATTGGTTCAGGAATTGAAGCTAAGAGACCACCCATTACGTTTTCGGTTCGCTGGGTGGATTTGCGATCGACTTGAAGAAGATGCCGATTTTGGCAAAAAATCGTCTTTTCGGATGAGGCGCAGAATTGTCGCATTTGGGGCACGAAGAACCCGCACATGATCGTAAAGAAGCCGATGCATCCTCAACGAGTGATTGTTTGGTGCGGATTTTGGTCCGGTTGCATTATTGGGCCATTTTTCTTTGAAAATGAGCAAGGAGTCGCCGTTACTGTCAATGGTGAGCACTACCGCGCCATGATAAACGATTTTTTGTTCCCGGCATTTGAAGAGAAGGACATAGGCAACATTTGGTTTCAACAAGACGGCGCGTATTATCAGCCGAAATGCTGAACTACTATCTTTGGGAAGCCGTCAAAAATAAGTGTTACGCCGATAAACCAGCAACGATTGACGCTCTCAAGAACAATATTCTCATTGCCATTGAAGACATACCATCGAAAATGTGCTCAAAAATTGGACCGACCGTATGGGGTACGTCAAGGCCAGCCGAGGCAGTCATATGAATGAAATAATATTCCATAATTAATCGGAAGAATTGTTCTTTACAATGAAAAAATAAATTTGAAAAAATATTGAGAACTTTTTGTTTTATTGCATTTAACAAAAAAAAATTATTTGGCCCACCCTATATAAACAATGATTACTTTGTATTACCGAATATATCAAATTTGTTGAATGCTTCTATGGAGTCCTTTGATGAATCGCCTCCTTCCAGTTTTACTTTATTTTCTTTGATTTTTATCCAATCAATATTATCTAGCCAAGAATCCTTGAACTACATGTCCGAGAAAATTGTACATTTCCATTTTCAGACTTTTTCGTTTTAGTATGATAGAATGAACGGGCCAAAATTGGACACCCTGACGATCCGCATAGACATGTGGCGAATTTTCGCGAAATTCAACGGCTTTAATCTATTGCACTATGTATGTGGCTATGTGGCAAAATCTCCAGGATTCGCTCCACAGAATTTCCATTTTCAGACCTTTTCGTCTTAAGTATGATAAAATGGACGGGCCAAAATGGGACACCGCACGGGACGATCCGCATAGACATGTGGCGTATTTTCGTGAAATTCAACTGCTTTAATCTATTGCACTATGTATGTGGCTATGTGGCAAAATCTCCAGGATTCGCTCCACAGAATTTCCATTTTCAGACTTTTTCGTCATAAGTATGATAAAATGAACGGGCCAAAATGGGACACCCTGACGATCCGCATGGACAAGTGGCGTATTTTCGCGAAATTCAACGGCTTTAATCTATTGCACTATGTATGTGGCTATGTGGCAAAATCTCCAGGATTCGCTCCACAGAATTTCCATTTTCAGACTTTTTCGTCTTAAGTATGATAAAATGAACGGGCCAAAATGGGACACCCTGACGATCCGCATGGACATGTGGCGTATTTTCGCGAAATTCAACGGCTGTAATCTATTGCACTATGTATGTGGCTATGTGGCAAAATCTCCAGGATTCGCTCCACAGAATTTCCATTTTCAGACTTTTTCGTCTTAAGTATGATAAAATGATTGGGCCAAAATTGGACACCCTGACGATCCGCATGGACATGTGGCGTATTTTCGCGAAATTCAACGGCTTTAATCTATTGCACTTTGTATGTGGCTATGTGGCAAAATCTCCAGGATTCGCTCCACAGAATTTCCATTTTCAGACTTTTTCGTCTTAGTATGATAAAATGAACGGGCCAAAATGGGACACCCTGACGATCCGAATGGACATGTGGCGTATTTTCGCGAAATTCAACGGCTTTAATCTATTGCACTATGTATGTGGCTATGTGGCAAAATCTCCAGGATTCGCTCCACAGAATTTCCATTTTCAGACCTTTTCGTCTTAAGTATGATAAAATGAACGGGCCAAAATGGGAAACCGCATGGGACGATCCGCATAGACATGTGGCGTATTTTTTGTAAATTTGAAAAGTTCTTTTTTCTTTTGCTATTTCGTTATTTTTTTTTTATTTATCTGGTACCATTTTACTTATTTATAGTGTGTTTGGTCATAATAAATTATTATATTAAATGATTAATTCAACCATTTGACATTTCAAATATTAGATTATTACGATGGGTATGTTTATTTTGTTTAATTTTGTTCCAATTTTTTTCAAGTTTAACTCGTATTTCGTCTTATACAGGTAATAATACTAATACATATGCAATTGAAACAAGTCGGGAACGATTCTTAAAAACTTCCAATACGTCGTTGAACGGTGTTATATGAAATTAGATGCTATAAATGTATAGGATTTATAATGGTTACTTTAACATCTGCATCTATTCGAGATTCGCCAATTTCTTCGTCTTTAATATCATTATCATTCATAACATTATAGTTTTCTTCATCGCCACTGTCTTTCTCATCAGAGTCCAGCGTGTGTTTCCTTAGTTCCAAGCTTTCGTCATTCTCAAGCTGCTTTAAATCAACTAGGTCCACATAGCCTTCATAATAGTGGTATTTACGTTTCGACGCACTGTTATTATTTTTAATTTTGGATTGACCGGGTTAATGCTGAACCGCCTAACACAACGCCACCGGTTTTCGTATTTAGCGAACCGTATTATAAATACATCGATAAAACGGTATTCAAAATTAGCATATCACCATTCAATATTTTGCCTTGAAAAGACATTTAAAAAAAATTAATTTATTAAAACTGAAATACTAACAATTTATTAAAACATGAGAACGGAAAATAAGTAAAATAAACCAAATATAGAGCAAAAAACACCCTGTTAAAGTTAGCCGATACTTTCCAGCAGAAAGTATGAAAAATCGATAATGCAGATAGTGTCTTTGCTATCTCAGCCGAAAATACAATATGTTATGTCAAATATTAATATGCATCAGCCGATATTTTTCAGCCGACATTTCTCAGCCGACATTTTTCAGCCGATATTTCTCAGCCGATATTTTTCAGCCGAAAGCGTTTTTTTAACAAAAATATTTATTTTCTACAACAAAAAAAAATCAACTGAAACCATTTAAAAAATTAAAAAATTGCAGGTCAATTGGGGTGATGTGGGGAGTCCGGGAAAACTCGATTGAATATATCGCACACACAAAATTTGAAAATTTCTAAATAATGACCGTTTAAAGTGTCATGGTTGGAAATAGATTCAAATGAAAGGTCTAAATGATGCTCGCACCTGGAAAAAATTTCAGGTCAATTTTCATGTGGGGAGTTTTTGCGGACTCCCCACATGAAAATTGATCTGAAATTTTTTCCAGGTGCGATCATCATTAAGACCTTTCATTTGAATCTATTTCCAACTATGACACTTTAAACGGTCAATATTTAGAAATTTTCAAATTTTGTGTTTTTGTGTTTATTTGCAATTTCCCAATAGTAAAATGAATTTTTCCGAATAACTATAAATGCTATTAAAAATATTGATTAGTGTTTTATTTTTAATGGTTTAAATTTTTTTTGTTGTAGAAATCAAATATTTGTTGTATAAAAAACACTTTCGGCTGAAAAATATCGGCTGAGAAATATCGGCTGAAAAATGTCAAAAATGTCGGCTGAGAAATGTCGGCTGAAAAATTTCGGCTGATGCTGATATTAATATTTGACATAACATATTATATTTTCTGCTGATATAGCAAAGACACTATCTGCATTATCGATTTTTTTTAACTTTCGGCTGGAAACTATCGGCTAACTTTAATAGTATGCAAAAAATTGATATGTTACTAACTTCTCGTTTGAGAAGTGAAAAATCCTGGATATACATCCGACGTATGTATCGGGCTTCAATTAGTCTATTATTAGCCTGCAATTATCCATAGTATCTTGTTAAGTTCTGTTAGATGGATTCTGCAGGCTTTAGGAACGTTAAATACACGTAAAATTGAACGTAATTGAACGTAAACCAATGCGAATGAAAATACCTTACTCTATTATATAGAAGCAGGTTATGGTGTCACAAAAACGAAACTTCCCTAACTTATCATTTCATAGTACAAATAAAATTCGTCCCATATTTAAAAATATGAAAATGGATGAAAAATATAATTCAATAAAAAACAAAAGGGTAGGAAGGAACTATAAATGGAAGAATGGTCACACCAGATGGATACGACTATGATATACGATAGTTAACGATATTATATCATTATCGCAGTATTATCTGGATACAAAAAATAATTTTGTAGCTGTATCTGTATTGTTATTTTCAATTTATTTTAAAATTATATATCATTAAAAATATTTCAAAATTTTTAAACAACACAAAAAATGTATAATGGAATATAAAAGGATTATCTTTAATCTTTGACAATATTCGTATATACAACATATATCATCCTCGTTTATGGATATACCCGTATACGAAATCATTATTTTCATGATTTATACAATACATAACTAACTTCCACTTGTGTATCCTACGTCGCTCGAGGATGAGCATGTTTATAACTTCTAAATTCTAAATTATACAAGTAATAGTAAAAATAACAACACCAAAGAAAACAATAAAAATAATCTTGTTGAAGTGCTGCTGTTAGCCAGTTATACGTTTTCTAAATTATGGACCCTACTTAAATTGGCGTTAACGTGGATTCGTTTATATGCTTTACCAATATAAATGGCGGTATCGGATCCCAAAAATTACATAAAAATTCTCGCTCAGCGCTGTTTCATTGTCGTTGGTGTGTGTATGCGATTAATTTATGGAATGAAAATGTGTATATGGCGGATCCAAATATACTAATACATAATAGTAATAGTAGTCATTACGATAGTATAATAATAATAACAATAAACAGGAAAAACAATTGGGGGGAAATAAAATTTAATTGAACGATTTTTATTGAAATTTTATGAAACTCACCTTTATATGTACGTGTGCTGTGTGCATAGACTCGAACGATATCATGTCTAATAAATCTATTTTACGTTGAAGTAAAGATAAATTTGAAAATTTTGTAATAAATAAATGTAGTTTGCGAATTTTACATTATTATTGCCAACCATTTGGTAAACATATCTGCTAAGTCTGCGCAAGTAAACTATCGTCACATATTCCAGTTTAAAATCTCAGGATTCAAATTTTTCTCGGATGATGTGGTATCGAACATCTCTATTCGAATTCGTTTCGATTTTTTGTGAAAAATTCCAGATTTTTTATCCATTACTTGGGATCAGCTCGGTCAACAATCGGTTCAACCAGAGAATCTCATTTATAGCTTGAGAGGCCGCAACACCAACTGACAATGCTCAAACCAACAAAACAATAAGTAAACAGAAGTTGATCGTCTATAGGAAACGTTTGTAAAATTGGCCCAAAATTTTATATTTTTGTCGCTGGCAATACCACCATCTCTTTCGGTAACTATATCATGACAGAAAACTATAAAAACGTTGGATTTCACATAAATTTGAAGATTAAAAATGAATTTGAATGAGATGAATATCGATGCAAACCTCTATATCAGACAAAAAGTGTAACATTTTTGAAGATTATGTTTCTCAGAATTCATCTGTCAATTCGCATCGCAACATTGTTTTTTATTAGCTTGAAAAATTGAATTCAGTGAAAAAATGGAAAAACCGCGTGAACAGTTTTATGTGATGATTTTTTACGATTTTCGAAAGGAGCTAACTCAACAACAGTGCTTCGAATCACTTCATTCGACTTTTGGCGACAAACCACCATGCTTGGCTAGTATTTATAATTGGTACAATGAATTTAAATGCGAATGACGTCAGTCAAAGACGAGCCTCGTGAAGTTCGTCCAGACACAACTGTTGTGCCAGAAAACATCGATGCTGTGAGGAAACTGATTGAAGGGGATCGTGATGTGACTTATCGTGAAATCGAGGCATGCCTAAGCATTAGTAACATTAGCGTACATACGATCTTACAAGATCGTGACAGGTGACGAGTCATGGATATATGCGTAAGAACCGGAAAGAAAAGTGCAACCGACGGTTTGGGTCTTCCAATTCGAAGAAAAACCAACAAAAGTTGTGCGAGCTCGGAGCGAAGGGATGCCAATGGTCGTGTGTTTCTTGAAAATAAAAAGACAGTCAATTCAGCTTGGTATACGACCATTTGTTTATCCGAGGTTTCAACAAATTGAGAGAAAACAACCCAAAGCGGCGAATCATTTTGCATCACGATAATGCGAGCTCACACACAACACATCAAACAAGCGAGTATTTCAGCACTCAAACGATCGAATTCATGGATCATTCGCATTACAGCTCCGACTTAGCACTCAATGACTTCTTCCTGTTCCCAACAAATAAAGATAAGATGCGTGGACAACGATTTTTATCGCCTGAAGAAGCGATTGGAGCGTTCAAAAGCCATGTTTTGGAGCGACCATTTTCGGACTGGCAAAAGTGTTTCGATAAATGGTTTGATCGTATATGTAAAAGTGTATAGATCTTAAAGACGAATATTTTGAAAAACTATAAAGCATTTGTTGATGAAAAATTTTAATTTTTTATTACTTTTTCTAAAAACTTTTACGGCAGCTCTCGTAATACAATTCTTTTGTATTTCAAATTTATAAAATTATAACTAATAATAAAATAAAAAATATACACATTTAACTCAAACATGTTATTAGCAATTGGTTTCACAATATTCTGTTTACGCTATCATGATGGTCGGAGTGCAAAATTCATGGGCATGGGTCGGCCCCTTAATGCCAGTATAGCCAGATGGTGATAAAATCGGAGCTATGACTGTATGTCCTTGAATTGGTTGACACTGGCATAAAAGTAAGGACGGAAAAAGCAAACCGCAAAAGAGTTGAAAGAGCCTTGGTCCCAAAACAAAAAGTACATTTCTCAAATTTCTTAATAATTTTTTAGAAAAATTAAAAAAATTTATTCGTTAACTTTTTCGTTTATAATACTGTGGACAAAAAATAGTAAGATATATAGTTCATAATTTTAAAATTCTTTATTTATTTCTCCAAATCTATTTCGTTCCCCTAAAAGTAATCCCCCGGCATCAATACACTTGTGCCAACGTTTTTTCCAATCCTCGAAACAGTTGTTAAAGTCAATTTCCGGAATAGCCTCCAATGCGCGTAGCGATTCACGTTTAATGTCTTCAATTGACTCAAAACGGTTTCCCCGGAGCGGTCGTTTGTGTTTGCTGAACAGCCAGAAGTCACACGGAGCTAAATCAGGTGAATACGGTGGTTGCGGAACGATATCGGTGGAATTTTCGGCGAAAGAACCATGTACAACCAATGCAGTATGATAAGGTGCATTATCGTGGTGCAAAAACCAAGAGTTGTCGACCCATAATTCCGGCCTATTTTTACGAATAGCTTCGCGCAAACGACGCATAACACTCAAAAAAGTATTCCTTGTCGGCAGTTTGGTCGGTTGGAAGGAATTCGGAGTGTACCACACCTCGATAATCGAAGAAAACTGTCAACATCAACTTGATTTTTGGCTTGCTTTGACGTGGTTTTTTCGGCTTCGGCTCACCTTTGGCACGATATTCGGCCGATTGATCGTCTGTTTCTGTGTTGTAAGCATAGATCCAAGATTCATCGCCAGTTATAATACGTTTTATGACATCCTGGTAGTCGGAAAGCATTGTTTCACAGACGTCAACGCGACGCTATTTTCCCAAAAAATTGAGTGATTTTGGCTCAAATGATCTTCCAAAATGGTTTTCACTGATCTTTCCGATATTTCAACGATGCCAGTAAGATCGCTGACTGTTAATGGTCGATTCTCGAGCACCAATTCCTTGATTTTATTAACGTGTTGATCATCAGTTGATATTGATGGCCGTCCTAGACGTGGTTCATCGTCAACACGTTCTCGGGGGTCGAGAACAATTTGTACCAATCAGAAACACTTGCTCGCGACATACAATTATCACCGAAGGCCTTTTGCAATATTCTGAACGTTTCGGCACCACAAAATTGATTCCGCACACAAAATTTAATGGAACTTCTATGTTGAATAATTTCACTCATTGTAAAAATCGCCGAATGCACTTTTTGTACTTCAGAAAGACAAGCGTATACTAAACACTAATGATTATTTTGATGTGACATTTGGCACAGATATCACTGACAGTCATATCAACATAGAAAAAAAATATTTCGACGAATGGTTTTCCGCGCGAAACTTAAATTAAAATGTCTTACTACTTTTTACAGTAGTAAATCTTTATGGTTTTGAATTAAGGATTTTAAAATATTACTCGTATAGTAAAAAAATTAAATATTAGGTACAAAAAACTCTCGAGACATTTTTTTCCAAAAATTCAAAGTAAAAAAAGTTTACGATCGAAATCGTGGATTGTTTGTAAATTTTACATAAACAAATACATGGCATTTTTACCTTTGTGGGGAGTTTGTTTTGCGAGAAAGATCGACGTGTCTGAGCGCATATCGAGTGCAAATGTGGAAAGTTGGTTTTCGAATGTAAAAAATCATTTTTTGAACCACCAGTCTTCACGGATGGGGCGTTGCATAAACGGTTTGAAAGATAAAACTGAAAAATTTACTTGTTGAACTTAAACAAATAATGGAAACATCACCAGTAATACATGAACAACAAAAGCGATGCGTCGAGGAATTGCAATAAGTGTATGCACATTTTCACTGCAAAGATGCACTTGATTATTTTATTATTTTAATATCGAGTTGGTCCTTCTTTATTTTATATAACCTCTTTAACTTCTTCGTTATTTCTTGCAACATTTTTTTGCTAGGTGATCCCATAAATGTTCAATGGGATTCAGGTCAGGCGACTTGGGTAACGAATGTATAACTGGTTTGGGACGTTATGCATAATTCATTCTTTCACAATGTGTGTCGTGTGCTTAGGATCGTTGTCTTTCGTGCGATCCATTTACAAAAACAAGTTTACCTACCATCGGCTCCGAAAATGTAGAATTTACTTTCATTCGTAATAACAACCGAATTCCGAAAGTTGAAGTCTTTTGTTTTTAGTTTTTCTGCAAATTCAATACTTCTTTTGGAATTGACATCCGAATTTAATGGCATCTTGCGTGACACATAGTCGTGATATCCACGTTTCCACCATTCTAATATTTTGGGTGTTGCTAGCTTTATTAAGTATCATCATCTCCATTTCTGAAGCTAGTATTGGAGCGCTAATTTTTCCGATTGGGAAATGTTGCTTTTCCTTTCCGTTTTCAACCGATTTTGTGACGTGGAATCTGGATATTATTTGGACCACGGTAGAATGACTTCGGCCAACTATTTTTCCAATTTCGCGCACAGATATTCCAGAACGATTCATATTAATTATTATTTGGCGTTCTTCTTTGATATTTTCCTTTCAAACACCGGCCATTCTAACACTGGCACCGAACTACTAAAGTGTAACCGAGATACTTCCCTTTATACTAAAGAATGGAAAGAAACTGTTCATTTGGTTGTGTTTTGCTTTAGAGTATGATCATTTTCTTTGCAAAAAATCCTTGATTTTTTTTTTATTATAAACGGTAAATGAATTTTTATTTTATAGTTTTAGATTTGTTATAATTTGTAAAATAGTTTAATCTAATAAAAAACTGCAAAATAAATTCTATAATCCATATATTTTGTAATTTTTTTTTTAAAATTAGTTCGTTTGATAATTTTCGTTACATAGTGTAGAAGGTCCATTATGATCGGTCAAAATCCTTGATGTTCGGCTTGCATGATTTAACTAATGTCAAATATAGTACACTACCAATGGCCTTATCTTGCACGTTGAATCAGCTCCACCCAAATTAGTTGACACATCTGTGAAGTGTGCTCACCGAATTGCAGTAAGACTGATAAAATTAGATCTATTCGGTTTAAATTTTATTGGAATACCAATAAAACAGTCAGTATTCATTTTTGTGATATCAAAATCTAGCTGCGTAAACTTGAAATAATCGTTTTGATTTCATTATTATTCTCAACCACGATTAAGCCATCGTCTATGTAAATCACTAGGATCAATTGAATCATCAAAATAAAATCGGCGAACTCCGTGTTTCTACAGCAGGAAACCTGTTTTAAACCATATTGGCTTTTTAATAACCGGCAAACTTGACCACTGCAATCGGCATATCCAATTGCTGCCCTCACGAAAACCTTTTCATGAAGGTTGTAATGAACACCACGTGGTCTATGGGTGACATTGTACGAAGGCCGACATACTTTGCACCCGAAATTGGATGAAACGCTGAACCCGCAGACTACGCCAGTATCCATTAGCAGAAAATAAGTCCATTATACTAATTCCGAATAGCAGCCGTTGACCCGGTAGCTAGAATCAATGAAATCATTTACCCCATTTTCCCAAAATTAAAGAACTTAATTCATTATTTTAGCTAACAGAAACATTTTATTGAATTGATGAATAGTTAAGAAATTTAATAAAATAATTCTTTACAACGTTGTACAAAAAGGAAATGAGAAATCCGAAGGAATATCAATTTTTACCTCGTGAAAACTATTCGTAGTAATAACCGCGTTATTAATAATGTAGATCCGTGAAAAATCACTCGTTTACAACACAATAAATTATAAATTAAATTCACTTCATTTCACTACCATATCCCGTCTCGTCGAAGCGCTTCCGATATGGGTGGCAATTCAAAAAATCATCCCGAAAAACCATTATAGTTACATATGGCAAGACTATTATATATTTACAGAATATTTTAATACTATCCTGATAGACTATCAGGATAGTCAGTATATATAATTATTATTGCTGCATACAAAACAAATATTGCTCTATTAATTAATATCTATTACGACTTCACACTGCTATATCTAAAATTTGACTCATAGACTCGAGCCACAATTTTGGTGTTTGAAAGGTGGATTCTTCCTCTACAAATTCCATACCGACCTTGCTCTGTAAATGACAGCAGTAATATCTACTGCGACTTCACACAGCATTTTGGCGTGGTAACACGGCTATATTATCTAAATTTGACTCATAAAGTCGATTGCTATCTACTTTGATTTTATGTGTTTTATCTGTTTGGCTATTTTTACTAATATTTTCTTGTTAAAATAATTGTTATTCTTTCTAATAACAAGAATGCTTGATTTTACATTTTTGGATTAACCTTGCCAGTAAATTATTTGTTATTAAATTAATTTTTCATGAAATAAATTTCTGCGCTTCAATATTTTTGTTGGTTTCGGAATAGTACGAACACCTGTCGCGACTTTTGTTTACTGAAATTTGTTTCTTTTGGAATTTTTTTTCGGGATAACAAAAAAAATGTCATGATAGTAAAAATGTCATGACAGTAAAAAATTTCGGGATGACATTAAAAACTAGCGCAATATAGTAAATTTTTCGGGATGACACTGAAAAGTGTCGCGATATTCGTTTCATAGTGTTGCCATCGCATTTCTTCGGGATATTTTTCGGGCTAACTTCACAGACATTGGAATAATTAGGTTATCAATAATATATAATGTTGGTAATAAGCGAATTTTCACGTATTTTGTTATCTTTTTTGTTAACGGACTACCAAATTGACATCACTTGCACATTTCCTAAGAACTACATATAGGTATTGTACTCAACACACAATAGCAAAATCAAAATTATCAAAAAAAAACGAAAATTATTGAACTTTAAATTACTGACTTAAACTAAATAACTTAATAACTTATATTAATAGCCCGTGAATTTGATCTTAACAAGCACTGGTTTACACGATATGAAAACCTTGGTACCGATAATGTTGTACGGTATAAAAATGGCATCCATAAAATTTTCCACGGCGTTACTTTCAATTATTCGCCATCGATTTAACCGATTTTGGAAATAAATCAGAGCTAGTTCTAACTCGTGATTTTGATCGTATCAGCCGGCGTATGCGATTATTATCCTCAAATGAGGCCGCAATGTTTGCGCTCAATCAAAACCAACGGCGACAGACGTCTAACAAACAATGCGCGAGGTTTGGTTCACTATACGCACAGGGTAAAATATTATTCATAGATTAATTGTTTAGTTGGAAACAATGAAACTATATAATTACCTGCAGTAGATATTTTAAGATATTATATTATCCTCATGGAACGGCCACGTTTGATACCATAAACTAATTATGATTTTTAGTTTTTTCCTCTTGTACGTGTCACTTGGTACAACATACAACAATACTCGATACACTCAATACAACAATTAATGTATGTTAAATAACTTGGACAGGTTCGAGCGGACTGATTAAATTTTACAAAAATTTACTGGTTGTTCATTTGTGTGATCAAAGTAAATATGTACCACCACTCACTCATATACTTCTTATATACAACTCCATTGTATATAATTCACATATACAATGGGTTGGTGTTTAAATCGAAATGGATTACGGTGTTGGATTATGATAAGGTATTGGAAATTTGATCAGGGTTTGTTAGGGCGTTCCATCTAAGCCGCGCTTTAAAAAAAATATTTAAATGAACTCGTTCGTTACAAGGTCAAAATATAAAAACGCCATATTTACGTCAAATTGATTAAAGTTAAATTATTTTAATGGCACCACTGCCAAAATGGCTGATACTCTACTCCATATACTCTTGCGTAATACGGCGTGCCACTAACGCGGTTTATAGCGTTTTATCGTAATAATGAATGTTCGTAGTATTCTAATCACACAATGATCCTTATGATTTTGAATCTTTTCTAGCGTTATTTTTTTCCGTTTAGGAAAAGATTTTAATTCGTTTTTTCTTTGGGATATCAACAAACATTTCACATTCAAATGCGCAATTTCCGAATTGTCCCTAAAACGTTCATCCATGCCATTTGTTATTAGCATGGTTCTAGCTGCCTCGATCAACGTACGATTTTGTCTCTCTGCGCACATATTCTGCTTAGAGGTATTCGGCACGGTTCGCTGATGTATGTGTGATGCTGATGGCTGTGTATGTCTGATCGTAAAAAAAAACTGATGCGAAGCTTACAACAAAACAATAAAATTAACATAAACAAACTGTCGCTAAAAGAAATGTTAATAATATAAAACTTACAACAGACCAATTTACTTTAATTAAAACTATTATCAAACTTATTTTGAATAAAATGAAAAAATAATGGGCGCATTTTGGGTTTCAGGATACTAATATTAATGGCCAGATCGCGGAGATAGTACCGAGAATTGACTTAAGTCAAATGACGGCAGGAGAGGTGCTCTTTGAAATAAAATTGGCCACATAAAAAACTACGAAATTTTTTCAATAGTTATTGCGTTGGAAAATCGAGTTGTATGTAACCTTTTAGTGATTTTTTAGGTTTCAGTGTATTCATTATTGGCCAGATCTCAGTAATATAGAATATGATTTTGTTTGGTTTTGGGCGTATCAATATAGAAATCTAATTTGATCGAGCGCTAGTTTATATTTATACAAACAACAAAAAACGAAAAGGTTTAAAATAAATACAATGTATATGTGGACACGCCAACATTTATCCAAAAAAAAAATGAAAAATAACAAAAATTAAAAGTAAACTAGACCTTTTTATTACTCCCACTACTTTTTGTTTCAATTTTTCCCGTTAAACATTTTTAACGCAAATATTTCTGACACATCTACACAACAATCCAGTAAATAAAGAATAAAATATCGTGTTCGCCTACGCCTAAACCAAACCCAATCATATCCTATAAGCCGAATTTATGCAGCACACATATGTAACTTTTTCACTTCTATTTAATAGTATTGTGCGTATACGAATACGAAATTTTATTCTTATTTACCCGTTTGTTGTGTACAGGAACAATTGAAAAACAAAAAATTGAAAACAAAACGTAGTGGGTGTGTCTTATTTACTTCTAATTTTCGTTCTTGTTTTAATTTTTACGAATAAATGTTGGCGTGGCTACATATATTCTCATTTCAACTATTTCTCTCTTTGTTTCTTGTATAGCATAAACGAACGTTCGATCAAATTTTATCGTATTCCATTTCAATTGGTACGTAAAGAGTACTATCAAACAGGAGTTAAAACATGATATTGCTGCGTGTATAAACGATCATAGTTCGGCTTTTAAAATATGATTATGTTGTGCTTTGATACTACTCGAAATAAAACATATGTATAAGCGCGCACGATCATAATGCTAATAATAAAAATCGTATGGTGCCATTTTTAATTTTTTTTGTTTTTGTTTGTACGCCATTTTGTATATGTGCTCCCAACGAAAGGAAAATTAGTGCGTTGTGTCTTTAGTCTAGTGCATGTGATCTACAAAAAATTATACTATGATTTAAATTTAAATTGGAATGTACTAATACTTGCTTGCAAATAACCATAAAAGTTTGACTGCATTGTGAAAGAGAGAGAACAAGATAGAGAGAGCGAGATAGAGAGAAAAAGAGAAGTTCAGATTTGTTTTAATTGGGTTTTGTAGTAATTCCATAACATTTGTAAGTCAAAACCAAACACAATCATATTGTACACACTGTCCACCAAACCTTTATATTTTAACAAGGACTTATACTCCGCCAAATCTGCCATAAACAGAAGCAACGTTGGATTCTAATATACGTGGTTATTTGGCTTAAAAACAGACCCTGGAGGTACTAAGAAAAACGAAAAAATATCAAGGTAGATAAAGTTTCATCCTTTAAAAGCGCCGTCACTTTAGATACAAGATCCATCCAGTGTCAGTGTGCTAGAACGTGAGTCCGAAAATTTTTGGTCGGACCCGGCAACCAAATTTCACGCTTTCCAAACCCATATTCAAACGGCCAGTGGACAACCTCGTCAAATATCTTGGTACATACATGCTTTGGTTCAATTTAATATCGAAGCCCATACAAATAAATAAATTTTGAACCGGTTCAGGATCATATCCGAATAGTCTGTCTCAACTCGCAATCCGCTAGGCGACACTTGTACCACTTCCAGATCATGCCATTCGAGCTCTGCAAAGCCACCCCCCTCCCCCTAAATGCTCGAATAATTTCATACCAAGTCCACGATACAATGTTCATTAACTTGGACAATCTATTAATCACCTCTACCTCGTCGAAGGTACACTTTGATTTACTATTAAACTACTTTATTTCTAAATTTGAACGCATCGATATCAATAAGAGGCCTGAGGCAGTTTGTGTTGCGAGAGGTTAATTATTTTGGCTATATGGTGCAAAGTGGTCACGGATTTCCCAATTCCAAAGACTGCAAACCAGATTCGATGCTTTCTGGGGATGTGTGGATGATACCGAGGCTTCATATAAAACTTTGCAGCACTCGCCGCTCTAATGAAGCGGTAAAGTGTCCTTATGGGTAAATCAACGATGCTCAAATGGCCTACGACGGCAGAAAACTCTTTTGATGCTTTGAAGCAAGCTTTATCTTCTGCTCCTCTTTTGGCCAACTTCAACTGCGGCCGGCAGTTCGATATCCAGAATATATTTCGTACAAGACCAGTTCATTCCAGCGAAATTAATCAGAAACTAAACTCGAATGCTACACCATATTACTGGGCGTCCAAATGTGTTGCCATAACATGAAATGGTGCAAAATTACCATATATACAAAGATAATGCCAGCCTTTGTTGGCTAATGCCCCTAAAGGTCTTATCCGGGAGATTCGCTCTATTGAGCTTAAAGCTCTAAATGCTCGATTTTCTAATTGGTTGTTCTGCGATGAAATTGCATCCTTGGTTTTCGATATCAACCCTGCAAATGAAATAATACCCTGCAATAGCCCAGACCCTACGAATTCTACTATAATTATTACTGCAAGGACAGCGGAAGTTACGGTATGAGGTTTGAGTAAGTCTAATAAGATGCCTGTTTCACAAATTGATTTAGGCTCGTCCTCGTTCTCAGATGACCAGTATATATCAATCAAATAGAACTAGCGGATTACGAACACAATTATTGCATTCAGGTTAAGAAATTGTTAATCTCGGGTAGGTATATATACACTAATTTGTCCGAATGGTTCCGATTTCGCTTACCCGTGATTTGGTTGCACAGGCGCATGTTTTTCCTACTTCGGCGCATAGTAGGAGTAGGTAAGACGCTTGAAAGAGTCCAACGGCAATTTTGATTGTCTTGCTTGCGAAAAAGGTTAAAGTTTTTATCGCGAACTGGGAACTCACTTTGTAAAGGGGGCTGTTTTAGAAAATATACCTTTATTTTTTGGACCTCATCCTCGTTCTAACCGTAGACTTATTACTCTAAATCTGTGATCTTTTCTAGAAAACAAAGTATTCTTGCTCTTCTTAGTCCCGGAAGTGATAACTGTAAGTGTTATCCATAGGCGAATTGACTGTTCCGAAAAAAAATTAATGTTTTTCATTAGTTGGGAAATCCTTGCGAAATTTTATGGAAATCTGTGTACCGGCAGCTTCAATGAAAGCTATTTCAATGCAATGATATTCAAAGTTCAACATTTATTAAAACTCTAAAGAATTAAAACATTTATATAAATTTAAAGATTAAATTTTCGACCAACAAGGGCCGACCTTGTTGTTTTTATCAAATTTAAGCAGAGTTATTGTTTTTTGATTATACAAGATAGTTTTACGCAAAGTTCGGTAAGTTTAAATTTTCACTTTATAAATCACGATCTATTTGACTGATAGGAGACACCATCACGATCTATTTGACTGACACGATTCGTGGTAGGAGAAAGTCGGGTGTTGGCCACAACATGTTTGCCTCTCCATTTTTCGTTTTGAGAGTTACTACTTATTAATTTTTGCGCTGCCATTAAAATATGGCGGTTTTTCTGCCATAACAGAATAAGTAATTCAAACAAATCAACGTATTGAAAATACAAAATATTTGGCGAATGCTTGCTTTGAGAAATGTTCGTTTATTTTAATAATACGAGTACCGTAATATCTTGTGGGCTAGAATTTTGGAACCGGCTACATATACATAAGGCACCATTGTTAAAATTTTCTATTTTTATGTTGATAACTTTTGCAAGTTCATGTTCTTACTATTTTCTATCACGATAGTTTCATTTTTTCACGACACTTGCATTAGAGTGTCTTTATTGTGTGGTTCCTGTTCTTAATTTTGGGTTAAGTTTAATTTTTTGCGTTACAAATCTAGTGTGATGTTGTTGGCCACAACATATTAACCCCAACATGTTTTAATAAATTTCAAGGCGACGTTAACTCCACTCAAGAGTTAGAATATTGTTTGTTGTCTGATAATTTTTTTAGTTAAATAAGGATTTATTCTGTTCGGAAATCGAATCTAGAGAGATAGCCCAATTAACATATAAAAAATTATTATCAATATCAACTGGATTGGCTGATTAATTTTTCTTTGAGTTTGGAATTGAAAGATAAAATTATAAATGTGAATTTTCCATATTCGAATTACATTACACACACAACAACCTTTCAAGAATCAACACTATACCTGCAGGGATATTAAATATGTGGGACCTCATTACTTTTGATATAATCGGACCACAACGCCAATAAGTTATGATTTATCTAAGCAGCAAACGAGCAAACGCATAAATACTATCTATGTGTTGTTTCATAACAAAATTGGTAAAGTGTTGTTTATGAGATGCTGCATTTTTGGTTTATATAAATCTACAACATAAACTATCATTTTCATCTTAATTAAAATCACACAAAAAAGCAAATATAAACTCCCCAAAACGTAAACTAAATAAAAATAATGTATACGTAAAGTCCCTGCACAGAGAACGTACATATATGTTCATATTGTGTAGACGACTTTACAAATTTCATGTCATTCGTACATCTACGTATGTGTACCATACATCTAAATACAAAAGACAATACACTATCATAATATAATTTTACATAAACATAACAATTTACTACGAATAAAGCTCCTGAAGCAAAAGCTTTAACATGAACATAAGAATGGTTATGTTCTCGTTTGTTTAGTGAAAAGAGAGAGCTACATTTGGAAATTATGATGATCTGGATTAACTTTTTTTGTTAGTGTCACAAGTAATTTTTCAAAAAAGCAAGAAAATTCTATTTGCTGTATGTCCTTAGGTCATAACCTTTACATAAGCAAATAAATAATTTGCTTCGTACTGTTGCGTTCTATACTAATAACGATCTAGACGTATAATAACGATTACTTTATTCGTTAGAACAATTGAAAAATATTTCAGGTGGGATTTCGCACAAGCGGGGTTTTAACCACGTTCCAAATTTAACTTTATTATTATATTGATAAGGCCAGTGCACGTCTCTCTCATTTATAAAATATTCACAATATTCTAAGACATTGTTTTTATAATTTTATACAAAGTGCAATCAACGTCTTAAATGTTCAATAAATTCTTATAAATCTTTAATCTTTAAAAGAGCAGCGAACTCTTTTGCCAACCAAAAATCATTAAATTTGTAGCAACCAAGCGAAGCCAACCTCCTAGACTAAGTAGCCTTATCAATGCTAGAAGTGATTTGTTGATGGACTTTTGCGAGCCAAAACATTTTTCAATTTGGAAAATCGTAAATAACGAAAATACGGTAAATCGTAGATAATTAAACTATTTATTTGACGGAATCCCTTAATATTGCTATCGACTTGATAAATTTAACACTCTTGCAATCTGTAAAATACATTAGTTTTGTGAGAACGTCGATACTTTCAGAAAACAATGACATTTATGATGCAAATGCCGATGCACAATTATTGGTAATGTATACGGCATTAGTATCATAAAGAAAATAAAAGAAAGGTTGTCTGGTCAATCGGCGATACAAGTGGTGTTCGGGCAGAACAGAAATGAAATCTGACCAGAAAAATCAAGTTGTTTCAAAACACTCCAATGAACAAACACAAAATTGGAAAAAATGTCTAAGTTGGCCTAAATATTTTGTATGAAAGTAGAAATAAATGAAAGTTTATCGGCAAACTTAAATTCGACAATCTAAGGAATAACAACAGGATAGCTGCATTTTAAAAAACTGTTCTGTGGCACTATTCTGGTAATTCCCCGGGAATAGGGAACTGGATAAAGAATTTATCTGTAATTTCTGTTCAAATATTATTTTTCAGGCCTACTGAGGAGAAAAATTTGATGTAAATATTTATAAATTAGGAATAATTTTTCCATATCTAAATTGGCAGGGCACATTATTCCCCATTTAATTTTGTTTTAAAAAAAATTAACACTAACATTTTACCTCAGCATGCCAGAAAAAAATGTTTAAATAAAAATTGCATATAAAATCTTTCCCCAGTTCCCTATTCCCGGGGAATTACCAGAATAGTGCCACTGGATATAGTAGGACTATACGTTTTGCATCGGCTGGTTGTAAAAACTGTTAAAGTTTTTTCTGCAGATATCCTGTTTTTGTTTAGTTCCATATTTCTTCATCGAGCCATTTTCATAAATGAAAATATTCTATGGTACAAATTGAATTTGGAAAATTTTCTACCAGATTAATCACTGTCCGACAACTGTCCGTTGAATCCGTTTAAATTTGCCGGTAGTATTTCATAATCCTGTCTCAGTTGTTATTCCGGGTTCAATTCTAGAATCACAGAGGTGGACTCGAAATACGTAATTCTGTATATTTATGTATGGAATACAGCATCGTTCATGTGACCACCGATGGTTCCTTTTACAGGCCTGCCAATCCGAACACTACAATTTTTAATGACTTTTTCCAATCAAATTTAGCTCGAATATTGTTTCTAATATTTTGAATTGTTTGTGAATATTTGCGTTGCACTTTACTTTTCAAAAATCCCAAAGAAAATAATCTAATGTTGTCAAATCGGATGATCTTGGTGGCTAATTAACTTTAGTGTTTCACGATTTGCGAAACATTGTCTCGTTGAAACGAGTAAAATTCGAAGAAAAGTGGTTAACGACACGTTTAATTGTTCTGAACGACGATGGAAAGAGAAGCTCGGCTCTTCACGAACATTTTCACTTATAGTTGTAAATGTTTCAAGAGTACGAACTGGACGATGGTGTTCATATACTCTACGATCTGCAACTGGCCTAGTTTCTTCAAACCATTCAACAATTTTGCGAATTCCAGGCTCTGTTTTTTTTACAGAACTACTATTTTCGTAAATTTGAATAGTCAAAACGTGTTGATGTGTTGTAAACGAACACATGACTAAAATGGCATAGTTTTAACTTTTCATTTGTGAAAAAAAATTTCGGATTACAATAAGTAAACTATCTGTCGATAGCTGTATCAGTTAAATTAGTTTCGCTAACATCTCAGGACCCACGAATATGGTTCCATATCATCGAATCACAGTTCACACTTGGAAGAATTACTTCTGAAGTATCCAAATATCATCATCTCCTTGGTGCACTCAACGACCGAATCATCAATGGCGTCAGCAACATTATCATCGGTTCTCGTTCTTGACACCATTTTCCGATATAAAGAAGGCAATTTTGGATAGATCGTGTAAAACAAAACAGACTCAAATTCATCGGCTTCTACAAGGAATTGAGTTGGGCGACATGAAGCCATCTCAATTGCTGAGGAAACTGCAAGCTATCGGGGGGTCTGAGATTGAATGAAACGTTTACGGGTCCGTGCGCAATAAATTATGGCATCCACGACCGATTCAGTATCAGCAACAAAATTGGCTGAGCTAACACACAGAATTCTCGAAACAATGGCTCAAACGCATGTAATGTCGATTTAAAATTATTTTGCTAATTAAATTAGTGAAATCATTCGACGGTTAGATAATATGGATCGCAATTACCAGAGGAGTCGTTTTCGGGATACCAACAGAGAACGGAGCTATTCGAACAAACGTGAGTTTTCCGGCAGTCAACAGTCCTTGAATAATGATACATCACGATTATGTTTTTTCCATTACCGATTTAAGGAAGCAGCTCGAAATTGCAAAACGAACTGTCCCAACTGGGAGGAATTTAAGTCAAAAAAACTAAATTCCCGGTACAGACGGTGACTTGTTCCGGTAACTCTCAAAACTGTTGCCTTAAAATCTACGATAAACCATCGAATAAAACATATTTAATTGACATCGGGGCGGACATATCTCTCATGCCAGCAGCCAAGGGCGATCAGAGAAAACACCTGAATTCTACTTATATGCAGCGAACGAGTCGCAACTTAAAACCTTCGGAAATCCAAGAATCAATTTAGACCAAGGTCTCAGGCGACAATTCACTTGGACACTTGTGGTGGCAGAAGTAACAATACGATCATTGGCGTCATTTTCTTGAACCAGTCAGGATTATTAGTCGATATTCCGCATGGCAGGTTACTAGATCCTCTAACATCGTTGTTTTCACTAACCGTTAAAGTTCATGATAATACACCCACTGTTCGTGTAATCAACTCCAGTGTCAACGACACTCGTATTCTTCCACTATTAACCAAATACAAGGAAATCACTCACGAGATTCAGGCACAAAAACCGATAAAACATCAAGTCACCCGTCACATAGTGACTCGTGAACCTCCGGTTTTTTGTCAAACCTCGACGATTGCCAAAAAAGAATTCGACTAGGCCCGCGACTTGGGCCCGCTGCATCTCGTTCCGAACAAAAATGGTGAATGGTGACTCTGCGAAGATTACCCGATACCATACATACAAGATTTTACGCATCAATTGGAAGGATCTGGTCTGAGAAATGCGGGCAATTCTTTTCAACGTTTTATGTGTTCGATCTTACAAAATTTGAGTTTCTAGTTTGTTTATTTGGAAGATCTGCTGGTAGCATCAAAAATCAACGAACAATTGGAATATTTAGAGATTAATTTATTAACACAGAGAAATGTCAATTCTTGAAAACAAAAATCAATTTCTTGGGTCATGAAGTATCAGCAGAGGGAATTAAACCACTTCCGGAACGAGTTGCGGATATCGTAAAAATAGCTCGGCCAAAAACAATTACAGAATTACGACGCTTTTTGGGTGTTGGGTCAAGCTCTTCTTAATGATTATTTAAAGAGTAGCAAAAAGAGCGATTCCAGAGCCATCGAGTGTTCTAAGTAAGCTGAAGAAGCGTTTGTTTGATCGAAAATTCAGCTAACCGAAGCCATACTTTTAGTCCATCCTTGTTCAACATCAAAACTAGCACTGAAGGTTGATGCATCCGACACGGCAATTGGAGCTGTAATCCAGCAAATGAGTAAAGGTGACAATGGCGAATAGCAACCCAAAATTTTTTTTGTCAAAATCATCAACCACACAGCAATGGTACAGAGCATACGATAGAGAGGTCTTAGCCGCGTACTGAACTGTCAAGAAATTTCGGCATATGATTGAAGGCCGTTCATTCACATTAGTCACGCATCACAAACCGTTGATATACGCGTTCATGCAGAATCCGGCAAAGGCGCCACCAAGACAATTCTGCTATCTAGATTTTATCGGCCAATTTACAACCGACATTCAGCATATCTCTATGGATGTGATAATGTTGTCGCCGATACTCTGTCAGGGTTGGATAGCATCGCCTTGCCTGAATCTATCAATTACGACACAATTGCAAATGTGCGCAAGTAGACAACGAACTAAAAGAATTACTGGTATCACCAACCGGTCTCCAGTTTGAAAAAAATCCCGTAACGTTTAACTCCTCTAAATTGTTGCGGTGTGATGTTTTCTCAGGCAATTCTGATTTCCGAAAAGCAGTGTTTGAAGCTAACCACAACTTATCGCAACCAGGAGTACAGGTTTCAGTGAAAGCCATGTCGGACCAGTTTGTGTGGGTTAGTATTAAATTAGACGTGAAACGAACTGCTCAGTGTTGCCAGCGTGCCAGCGGTCGAAAGTGGCAAAACACACCAAGAGTCGCTAGGGAAATTATACATCGGTGGTAAAAAGATTTTCAGAGATTCATCTAGATATTGTTGGTCCGTTACCAATGTCGGAAGGGCAGCAATATTGCGTTACACTTATTGATCGCTTTACCAGGTGGTCTGAAGCAATCCTTATTCAGGATATCAGATCCGAAACTGTGGCAATCGCCGTACTCAATAAATGTTTGGAGTACCTTATTCGATAGTAACGGACGAAGGTTCTAAATTTGAGTCAGAACTTTTTGCTGAATTTTTCAGATTATTAGGGTTCGAGCACAAAAGGAATACGGCATATAATCCAGAATGCAACGGATTCATTGAAAGGTGGTAGAAGCAATTGGACACAAGTTTTACCGACCGTGCTATTGGGGCTACGAACTACGTATCGTGAGGATTTAAAAACTAGCTTTGCCAAATTAGTTTTTGGTGAGCAGATTCGCATTCCTAGCTAATTGCTAATACAACCAAAAAATCCCACGAATCAGTCAGAGTTCGTCAAAGAACTACAAGAGCATTTCAACCAAATTCGCCCGACGTCACTGCGGCCAAAAGATATTTGTGTCACAGGAATTGAACAAATGTACACATGTGTTCGTTCGAACCGACCTATGCAAAAGATACAGCCGCCTTACGAAGGTCCTGTCCGTGTTGTTAGCCGGAATGAGGAGATTACGCAACTGAAACGCCAACAGATAATCGAGCAAATTTCAAAACCAATTTACCGGTAGAGGAATTGCCCAATAATTCGCGCTCAACAAAGGTACAATTCAACCTCCAACCACAACCACCAGTCAAAAGGAAAGCAATCAGGCCACAGAGCAATAAGAAATCATGCTCGAAAGCAGACAAAACAACCAGCTTCTCCCCAAAATCAGTAACAAGAGCAGGAAGATCTATGAAATAAAAATAAATAAGTGTAATATAAATATAGCAACATATAAAATATAGTGGTAAATTATTCGGCATGAGAAATCTCTACCAGGATCCTGAATAAGCAGCTTTTCCATCTACATGCAAGTCAGGAAGTGAGTCAGATTCCACGAGCATTCCAAACGAAAATACAAAGCAACACGATGAAACAAAGCAAACAAACGGACAAATTAATTTAACAAAAATAAATTTTATATCATTACAGTTCGTATCAACCAGTCGTCGCAGCAACTAGCCGCACATGAAAGTTGCTGCACATCGCGTAGTCGCTACCACCTAGACGAATGCACACCAAACTCCGCCATTACATATAGGACGGAAAATTAAACTGTAATCGACGTCAAGGACGAAAAGTAATTATGAAATGTAATGTAACACTTTGTCCATCCCTGGTAATCATTCATGGAGAAATCCCACAACAGCCAAACGCAGATGCTTAACTACTCTGAAGTTAAACGTCAAGACGACCTAATACAAAACTAAAATTTATGCTTATCTCAAAATCTGAAAAAGTGTTGTGTGTGGCATTATTGTCGAAATCTGAATAATATTTCAAATTTAGTTTATATAATTTGACTGAATTGTCTTTTACTATAACAAATTCCGTCACTTCTATCACATATTATAATATTCGCCGCAGGATCTAAACGCTCATGTAACAAGAAAAGTTCCATGAAAAGCATTTTTATGTGATACTAATACTTTATATAATGATATCGTGCTTCGTTATCATGTTATCGTAAACGTCATCAATCAAAAGCTTTCTCAAAATGTTATGTGTGACGTTATCTATATATGACAATCAACCATTTTAACGCCTTAAACATTTCCGAACATCCTTTATAATAAAATAATTGTTTCGATACTCGTATGCCGTATATCCTTAAGAAAAAAAGGATAACCATATACTAACAATAATAATAATAATCACAGAATAAAGAAATTAAATTGAGACAATAAAAATGGATTTTCTCGACTTCGTTTGTTTTTATTTTAGTTTTTATGATTGTTACAAAAATAGGAAAATCACAAAACAAAAAAAGTTTGGGCGATCGACATCGTTGGGTGGTGTTTGTTTTAGGGGCTATTTGTTCTCACAGTAAAAAATAAAAGCTCCGGATATACTCGTATAAAAAAAAATTGAGGAACAAAATTGTGTAAAGTGTTAGGAATTAGGATTATTTTGATGGTTTTAAATGGTTTTTATGAAGTTAGTAAAAATATTTGTATCTATATGTATATTTTTTGTGGTTAGAAGGATACTTTTGTTTTAGTGTCCTTTTTTATGCGCTGCTTAGGATTAGGTAGACATTTATTTAAATATACACATACATACATTTTTTTGTTAGTGATGTTCTTATTACGATTGTTGGTTTGCTGCTATGCTTGTCATAATAAACAGATAAAGACACGCAAACTTAGATGGGTGAGCGATGTACACTTGTGTAAGGCTCATTTTTTTGTGTAAAACATATTCCTTTTTATTAGCATATTTCAAATGTGACGATACGTAACACTTTTCCAGAATTGGGTTAGAATAGTTTTTACACTGTAGAAGGGTTTTTGGTTAATATTTTGGAGCGATAAAATAAATTTAAATTTATGGATTTGGGTCACTTGACATAATTTCCAAATATGATTTGCCATATAAAATTTCTGTATATGAACACAACCAGATTGCAGGACAACAGGTTAATTAAATCAATGTATATAGATCGACGAGAGATACCAGTATGTTACTTAATTATTGGCGAATATTAATTAAATCCTAGGTAAATATGTACCATGTATATGATATGTTATCTAATATGTATAATGTTTATTCTGTGTAAACTAATGAAACGTGAAAACAAAACCAAAATCACAACCAGATACAAATATGTATATGTACACATATTTAACTATGGTAAATTCAGATGTAATCTCCTGTTCAAACACCAAGACAAAAAATAGGAACGGATTAATGAGAACACAACATTTTTATTTATCATAAAGTACATAAACGAATTGCAATGGAAATAGAGCAAGGTAGTATCTTTGTTGTGTGATTCTGTGCGACCCAATAAAATTTTATTTCGAACTCAAAGAGTGTTCTCTCAATTTCATTTTTCTTCAAATCATTAGTAGTAAGATTTGCAATAATCGGTCAAACAAGCAAAGAGTATATACAACAAAAGAAATGGATACACCAGGTACTCCAACTATTATTTAACGAAGACTAGCTCAATAAATTCTTGGGTAAGCTACCATTGCCATTATATTTGGAAAGATAGCCCAAAATTTCAGCCCAGAAAATAAAAAATGGTGCGTATAGCAATACTATTTAATTCTATTGATACTATTACGACATTTCACTAGAATTATAGCTCTCTCCTTATACATTACATAGAAAATTTTTAGAAAAAAATGTGCGTGCTCCTTAAACATTCTGCTATCAAACGATGTGCACCGCTAGTTGGGTCAAAAAACATTTCCAGACTTTTATAGACTGGTGGCTATATCTCAACTCATTCATTGATTGATTGATTGAACTGTAGGACCAAGTACTGGACAAGTATTCCGGATAACGCCGGGCCTATTCCTACAGCCTGTTTACACATAACAATAGGAAGGGTAGGAAAGGTTTTTTTTATTTTTGGGGACAGAACGACCCGGTTTCAGACACCTAGCAATCGTACGGTACAACAACAATTGCTTTTCCAAATCAGCAACCTGAGAACAAAATATTACTATTTTATGTACATCTGGAAATTTCCTGAAATTTATTAATATTTTCCGGCTTCCTAAACAAAATTGATTGATTGAATCGGCCCGGTTATATACGCCTAGATAAAGTCGACAGTTAGTAACACAATGATAATATAATTCTTATCTACACTATAAGCAATTATTTTTAAAAATACAAAGAAATATTATTTCACAAGCATCTGCAGGTTTCCTGAAATCTAATACTAAATTAATATGTTCCTGCTACCTAAATCATATAAAAATTTATTAATTTAATTTTCTCCTCCTTTAACAACTTACAATAGAATTTCCTGAATATACGATATAATAAAATTATACTTGAATAAAATAAATGTAAAGTGGTGATTAGTATTAACTAAATTAATTTGGTTTTCTTAAAACAAATAAAATTAAAATTAAATAAATCGAATCCAAATATTGTAGTACCTTGTAGTTCCTGCTTTGGCAGGAAAGGCACGCACGGCCTTCCTAACTTCTAAGTCGGTTGATTTGATGGATTTATTTATAAAAAAATATTTATGAAAGTCACTTGTCCTTGCCATCCCTAATCTAATACAAATATGCTTATTTATAAAAATAGAAAATGACCTAACGAAAACTGGTTCCAAAAACAGCTAATCTGGAATCTGTAAGGTAATGTATTAATATTGAATGTTTTTCAAAGCTTTAGAATCCGCAATACCTAAACAAATTCAACCAAAATTAAATAAAACTATTAAAGTAATCAGGAATCTGTAAGATGACAGAATTAATAAGTAGCTAGTACATCTGTAGGATCCATGATAATCAAATAACCCAATTAATTGTTCAATGATTTAATTATAAAATAAATGACTCAGAAAATATTAAAATAAGATATTAAAAATTAATCGACGATAGTTAACTATTGTATAAATATATATATATATATATATATATATATATATCTATTTACAACAGCATTAAATAAATTATAAATCATATAATCCACATACGTCTATAATTATTTAACCAAGAACAAGTTAACCAAAACCTTTACCAATTTAAGGTCTTCTAAAACTATCTAAGTACAGCAAATTTGACTGCATTTCAAATTTACTCCGCAGCTTCCAAGCAATCTGTAATTAGAAAAATTCAAATATTCGCTTAAATAGCAAAGTTATAAAGTTAAACCAACAATTCCAAATCGATCACAGCCGCCTACCTATACATGTCCTAAACTAGAGTTCCAAAATTCATTAAGTTATTATTATCACGTTTAAAACAAGAATAATAAGAAATTTTAGAATTTTAATTTTAATTTTACACTAAAACCTAAAATTCAAATTAACAAATCATTAATTTATACCCCTACAAGAATCTATATATATATATGAATGAGATAATAATTAAATAATCTGACTCCCTCACACCAATATCCGTATATTGACGAAACTTTATTAATCTGACAACACTCCAACCATCATCTAGAATGATCAAAAATGATCAAAACAAAGGCTGGAAGTACATATGCATTTGCCATTTCATCCTCATTATAGTGAGCATATTTAACACAGAAAGGTAGTTCCACTCAACCAAAACGCACTTTTGCCCCCACTTCTTCAACCAAAAGCAGCACCACATCGACTCAAAAGTCGAAAACAAAACGGATCAATATACCACAGCAGAAACATAAGCCACAATGATGTACTCCATTCCCTAGTGACCACAGTAGATGGCTTACCAGACGTTAGAAATCGAATCTAACGAGAAACCACCCGCCGGTATATTCTATGTAAGAAAAATTGTATTTACTATAAATCACTTGAGAAAAACATCTTGCCTATAATAAAAGATGTCGTCGAAGAAACATCGCATGCAAAAAAAGAGCAAGCACCGATTACTGGTTCCATTCAGCAACCACCTTTGGATCCCGGTCCCGACCGCACACGAGTAACTCCCAACTTATAAAGAAATATCATCGCTAGGGCAAAATCAAAATTGGACAAAATAGATTCGGAGCAGTACGCTTCGTTAATGCAATTTACATTTACCGAAGAACTGAAATAAGACGGAAAAACCGCAATTCCCGAATATGTAGACAATGCCCTCGTCTAGCAGCCTCAAAACACACGATCAAGAAAGCATGGGTTAGTCAAATCGGAATTTCAAAATTTTATTAAAAAAGTTTGGGATAAGAACGGGTGCTTCTGGATAAACCGAACACTTTGTTTCCTGAAAAAAAAAATCAACATGAACCAACCCAAAAAATTCATTATAACGAAATTCCTACAACCCGAAGTAATTCTTTCCGGATTAGTCAAAACGAGATTGCATTCCGTATCATTAGTACTCCATACGTGCCAATGTTTTCCAGTACAGATACTAATCCAGTAAAGGTCAGCACAAACAACGTTTAAACTGGTTACGACTCCACGATTTAAACCGGATTAAAACTAAAAAATGACAGAACTCAACTCACAGTCTCCAACTCAAAAATATGCCTACAGAGTCCTCGAAACACTATATTTTCATATGAAGTATGAGAATACACCACAACCACAACAATGACCGCTGCTGAACTGAACTAGATCAACTACGGTGAACGATCACAACATGTACTAAGAAATCAACTAGGCCACGATACGTACCTCACCTACCTTGCCATTGCCATTACCATTTGCTATTAATGCTGGTCCCTGGTGGTAGACGCTCGTCAAATTTGTATAGTAGAACTAAAATTAATTTAACTTATTTGTTTACGAGTTTTACATAAAGTATTAATCCCGTTATTGTTTCTCTATTTTTTTTCTTTATTAATTTAATTAATGAGACTGAGAGCTCATCTAGCAAGTTAACTTTCTAATTTACAAAATTTACATTCTAAAATAATTCTGATTTGTTGGGGTGAAGCCTTAAAATGCTAATTTTAATTTGGTATGTTTACTAGGTCAAGTGGCCTCGTTCTTTGAAGTCTCCTTTCAACGACAGGGTTATCTATCATATGGCGAATATAGGGGTTTCCATGTTCCTGGAGCCTTATTTCGTGTTTGGCGGCATGCTTTTTTATTTCATCTTTGATGTATTCCATCTGTAAGTCCCTGTGAAGGCCTTCATTTCTTGTGTACCACGGAGCATCTACGATGCTGCGGAGAACCTTATTTTGAAACGTCTGTATCATTTTGTAGTTTGTTTGCTTAGTACATCCCCAGAGTTGAATACCGTAGGGTCCATATCGGCCTTCAGTATTTGCCGATATAGCAGCAGCTTGTTGTATATTGTAAGCTCAGAGCCTCTACCTATGAGCCAATACATTTTTCTGAACTTAATATTAAGTTCTTCTTTTTTCTTTTTGACATGCTCTCTTCCACTTGAGGTGGCATCGAGTGTCATGCCAAGATATATTTATTTAGCTTTGTTTGAATATGGCACCGGTCGTGAGTTAATTCTATCGGTAGGTGGGAAGCCTTTTGATATGTTAGTTAAGTTAATATGCATGGATTTTCGTCTCATTAAGCTGATTCTCCAGCGCTTAGCCCAGTTTACAAACCGCATTGGTAATCTTCTGGAGCTTGCCTCGTTGCATCAGCGACATTACTTCCAATGGCCATGATTGCTGTGTCATCTGCAAAGGTGGCTATGGTTCCTTCATCTGTTGTTGGAATATCCCTTTTAAGTAATAAATACAGAATTGATCCTGAGACACTCCGCTGTGGCACTGGTAGTGATTTTCTTTAGTTCCTGGGTATTATTATCTTCATATTTCACAACGAAAATCGCTATTGGATAAATAAGATCTTAGAATTTGACAGAATTTCTTCGAAGATCTCTGTGCAGCTTGATTTCCTGTCCACTGTGCCTGGCGATGTCCAGAAATATGCTGGAGCATACTTTTTACGTTCTAACGTTCTTTCAATAATCTTGATGATTATATACACCTGTTCTATTGTGGAGTGCGTTTCTCTGAATCCAAATTGATGTGGATGAATTAGTTGTCGGTCCTCAATTATTGCGGTTTAAGTCTTTTTAGTAATAATTTTTCAAAGAGTGTCGACATAATTGGCAGCAATGAAATTGGCCTGTATGATTGTTTATAGTTAGGTGGTTTATCAGGTTTTGGTATTATGATTACTTCTGCTACTTTCCATTGACACGGAACGTGTTTTAACCGACAACTTGCATTGATTATGTGTAATAGCTTACGAAATCTTTTACCTGGTAGAGCCTTGATTATTTGGCAAGTAATCAAGTCATATCCTTGGGCTTTTTTAACATTCATGCTGCTTTTTACTTCTTCTTTTAATTCTTTGAGAATTACTGAGTGTATGACAAATTCATATAGCTTGTGGATTACATTCTATTGTCATTGGCCGTTTGTCTTGGTAGTGGTTGGAAGATATCCTCGAGATACTCCGCAAACAGATCAGTCTTCTTTTAGGACCTCTTGTCAAGGTTCCATCCTCCTTTTGGTCCGTGGTTATCGGTACCTGAAGATTGATTTTTCCTCCATTACTTCACGAAAGAGATCCCAGTTTGTTTTTGAATTTGGTAATCTGGGTGTACTTTCCCTTTGAATTACCATTTCACTAACTGTCATGATAACAGGGGAATGATCCGATAGTAGAGGATTACTGTCTATGTGAATGTAGTTCTGGGATATACCTCTTGCTACATAAAAGTTTATTTGATCAGGTATCTTCGTTCCGTCACTGGGCTAGTATGTTGGGAACCACCAGAGTAAAATTCACATTTTGATGTCTGCCCTGCTTGAAGCAATTCTTTACCTTTTGACGTCGTAAGTCTAGATCCTAGTCTACAAATTAGTCCAAAAAATGAATTCTGCGAGCCAATATATACTGCTATCAAACAAATTCCAAAATTCTAAAACCAAATTTAGACAGGAGGTCGTTGCAAAAGGATACATAAAAGTAACATTAAAAACATTGCTATCCGAAACCAGTCAAGAGTCGGCGGCAATTGAGATACAACCAATTCATATAGACTTTTAATCCACGAGACGCGGATTTTTAATGAGGGAAGATTGTAGTCAACCCAATATCCCAACTCGTCAAAATAAGTCAACAGAATATACCACGACATCAAAATCTACTCAAATAGAATCTGGAATTAATAACGGCATTAATCCTCAAGACAGAGGAAATGATGATGTCAAATATTGGCGAGTAATAACTTCATGTAAATGATTTACAATTGCAACATGCATACGTCGCCAAGGGCGGCGAAATCGAAAATGAGTTGGATCGACAAGCCAAATTTGTGATAGCGGTATCAACAAACTTATCGCGGCTACCAGTATTTTGGGAAACCAACCCAACGAATTTGTTCTTGGTGTCTGAAATCTTGTTCGACGCGACCAAGACTATCAGCTACAAGTAAGAGTGCACGCAAACAGTGCCGTCCTTGTCGTTAACATTGTTCTCTGCATTCGGTCGGCTACACATAACATTACTCTCCGGCAAACGACACAATTAAACTAGTACTCATTGAACGCAACTTCTTTTCCGAAGAATCAATTAGAAGTGATATTCGGCTAAATACAAAATTATAGGTCAGACAACTAGGGAATCACTGAGAAATGGTATAAGATAATTGGCAAGAGCTTGGGTTCAGTAAATCGCTACACGCGATCACCCACAGGCCCGGAGATCTACTTGCTGACTCAGCCATACGACAATACCGTCAAAAAAGGAAAGGGCTAAAACCAACACCCGTGCAGCACGATACCAATTTTCACAAAACTAGTGTTTTTTTAGCATCAATCCATGCGGTTTTGTGATACTGGAAGAAATAATATGATATCCATTTTTAAACAAACAACAAATTTGTCTTAAACATTGTTACGATAAAATACAAAAATAAATGGTTAAATATACCATTTCATGCTTTACATTTTGAAAAATTAACTTTATCTACCAGTATACATTTAAAATATTTAATTACAGGGCAGTAGACGTACAGAAAAAACATCGTGCTTGCAGGTTCTAAGAAGCAGAGAGCCAAACAAAAAAATATTAATAGAACCTAATTTTAAAAATTTAACCAAATAAAATAAATTAATTTAGAAAATTAAATTTGTTTATTATTTAGCTTCTCCGTAATGAGCACATCGTATTGTTCCATATTTAGAAAGATAGAAAGGAACACAAAAAATATTTACCCCATTAAAATAAATGTTCACTTCCATGTTTTAGGTACGGGTTTTATATTTTACGATATATGGGATATAAAAAACTTAAAAAAAACAGAAAATGTAATTTGTCGAAATGCTTATACTAGAGAAAAACTATCTAATTGTCTAGATCACAGCGTGCACAGAAAAGTTGTGACAGTTATTCAAATGATGGTAATAAGAAATAATAACAAAATCCAGGCTCGTGAACAGGAGCTTTAGTACAAAAATAATTCAATCGAGCCTTATACAAAATGACAATAATTTAGAATAAGCACAAAGTATTTAAGAATTTTGACGGTTACATTTTAATTCAAATTGCAATCAACGAATTTCAGTAAAATGTATCACCTAGTTTAGTACGTAGTTCAATCATATTCCAAAAAAAATTCTCTTTTCAAATTTGACATAAAATTTAGCAAGTTAAAAATATTCGGATCACGATTTCGCTGATCGATTTCGCCGTTGCTTCACTACGAAAAATTCAGTTTACGGATTCTCATATAGAAGCCAGTGATGTGACGTCCCACAGCTTTAGCAGAAAACTTATCAGCACCGTAAACTAAATTGAAAGATTATTTTGATTTACTGATTTTATATTTTGTTATTAGAGCAATTAATTATAATTTAATTTTAATTAATAAACAATCAAATGTTAAAGACCGAGTAATTTGAAAATTTATCTCTACACAATATTTTAGCTTTGTGATTTGGCTGTATCCTCTTGGATACCTCAATAAAATTTAGCTTCGCTCAAGCTATATAGTCCTTCCTAGCTTTACTACAAAATAAATGGTTCGAAACCAGAAAATCTTCGTTCATAATTTTCAATTGTTTAAACGAAGAATGATCTGATAGTGCAAAATTGCTCTTAGATGAAAAAGTTATTCTAAAGGTGCTAATTAAATATTAAACTTAAAAAATTAACACCGAAAGTACTGACTTAGCAATACTACTAGAACACAATAATTTATGATCTTTAAATAATTGGCCGCTCCCGAAAGTTTTTGTGCCCTCTCGAAATTATTTCATAATTTCCATCATTAATGTTATTACCTGATTACGATTTGCTCAAACACTTATTTATTTCAAAAAATTGGAGAATATCAACAGAACACGTTTTTATGGCCCACAATATGTTGCTTCCAATCACGAAATGCAAATACAGAAAAAATCACGTGTCCCTAGCCACAGGTATGCATACACTGATCATCCATTGAAAATAATTTTTATGATTATGTGAAAAATTGAAGTAACGGAGAGGGGAAATTTTATAAAGTTACCAGATTCCTGTTTAAATTAAATTTTAATTCTAATTAATATTTTTGTTTAGGAAACTTGCAAATTTTCATGACGTTTTATGGAAGCAGACAAGGTAGGAATCATAATGGCTATAACCGGGTTTGCTAATGAATTTGATATTTCAGCGGATGTTTGAAGTTTTGAAATTATAGATGGCTTGGAGCCAACAGAATAAAATTTAAATGCAGACAAATAGTAATAGCACTTAGATAGTTTTTGTATTTTCGGGGTTCATGGCAGTTCTTTAATTAAATTATTTTCTAGGTTGTTCGAGAGACTGTAAATTGGTAAAATTTTTGATTAGCTTGTTGGTTAATCACTCACAATAATGAAGTTTTATTTCAGGAAATTTATCAATTTAAATTTTTTAAGGATCTTGATTGCTGATTATTTGTACCCAGAAAACAAAAATTATTATGCCGTCTTGTGCTTTACTAACTATTGACTACTTAGGCGTCTGTAACCGAGTCAAGTCTACCATATCTAATAACCTTTCGTATCCCTCCATCTTAATATATATAAAAGGGGTGTGGTGCGGCTATACTTTAATCATTTTCTCAATTTTGTTTGCATGTTTTCTATTATTTATTTCCCTACTAACAGCCATATGGTACTCGCTTTTTTCAAGTGCAATAAAGTGCTACAATACTAGTAAAGGGAGACAGAGAAGAATTGTGTAGACAACACTATGTTTAAATATTTTGACTTTTGTTTCTAAATAAACAAATAATTCTATATTCGTGTTACATGTTAATTTTTCAACAAGCGTACGGTGACTGTACTGCACAAGATTTAAAGGGGCTAGATACAGACGTTCAAAATTCTGCTAAACATCAGAAAAATAATGTAATATTTGAAATAAAAAAACTCCAATATCAGCGAGATAAAATAAATAAAGATTAGCAAAATAATTTGAACTCATGTTTTATTCATTCGAAAGACAAAAAATAGAAATTATGCTTAAACAAGTAAAATAATACAATATAAATTGAGATCTCGGGGTAAAATGTTGCAAAGTAATCCTCGAACTGTTTCCTTGTAGTAGCTGTTTTTTTCTTTGGTGCACCAACTATTCTATTATTGAGGGAATCAAAGTGTCGGTTATTTATGCCACCTATACTTCCTCAGGTGGCATAACTCCCGAATTCAACAAAAAAATAAACTCCCCACATCAACAAAAATAAATTTATAGTTGGCATCTGCTATGGCCATTTAAACAAAATAATTGGTGCTTATCTTACAATATCGTAATATATTTCAATTTATCTCTTACCATCAATTGTATCTAGACAATTAGGGAAGCCCCACAAATGGTAAAAATCATTTGCAATCGCTATCCAATCGGATGTATCATGTGAAAATTTCAATTGCTCTTCGTTTAATACTTCGTACAAAACAGAAATGGTTTCCTTCAAAATTCTGGAAATTGTCAATTGTTGAATCATGGCAATTGTAAAGAAGTTTGAGTTTCACCTAAAATCAAAATAAAAAATATAGTGAACCACAAAAATTTGTAAGTTAATTGTAAACGTTCAGCCGGAGGGATAGAATTTAGGAAATAATTATCTAATTTCTGAATATAAGGCTGCACCAACCCTAATATTTTTTGGAATTGAACTGGTGTCATCCGCAAAATTTTCCGATACAATTTTTCATCTTCTGCTTCTATCTATCTCTTTGCATAATTTCTGTGTAAATTCTTCGCTTTCGTGATGAAGTAGCCATTTAGATGAACATTTTTTCTTATTTTTGGATTTTTATCTTAATAAATAAGAATCCGCGCGCAATAAATTAGCATTAGCTGATGATTACTTGTAACGTCGTTTTATATTTATGCACAAACTATTTTTTTGCACTGCATCCATCACAGTATTTCTTAAAACGTCAGAAAAAGAGTATCTAATATCAAAAAAAAAAAGAATCAAATTCATTTCTTTTTTTGCTATGTTTGCTCAATTAAGTACTAGAAAAATTGAGCTACCACTATTTTTTGACGTTTTTTAATTTTTTCGTTGACTGTTGTGTATACACTCTGACTTACAAAAATTATGTATAGACAGTTTTTCTCCCACCCTAGTTTGATTTTCTAGCCACTGAAAAAGTGGCAAAAAGGGCGAGTATCATACAGCTATAAGGGAAAAATTCCGAGTGGGTAAATCGATGCGGAACTATTCCCTTAGTAGGGAAATAAATAATAGAAAACTTGCAAACAAATATGAAAAAATGATTAAAGTAGCCGGCTAATTAAAAGAATTGTAAAGCAAACTATATTTCGAATGTGAAAATTTCCGCCGATTCTAAGAATAGGGCCCCAGGTCAAATAAAGCATTTTCTATTCTATTACTTTTGTGGGGAAGTAAGGGATAGCAATATTTTTGGTAAAAATATTTTGATTTAGTTTTAGTAATTTCGACTTAAAAATTTAGTTATCAGTTGCCGATCATTTGAAAAAGTTCTGCTGTGAATTAAGAGGTAAGTTTTTGTTTCTACAAAATTTATGCAGTTTTTGATTATAATTAGATCCAATTATTTTTAAACATTTATTTACTCTTAACAAAACACAGTTAGATACATCTACAGCCAGCCCGCACTCAATCACACTACAGGAACACGGATGGAAATTGCCTTTTGTTTGAAAATGTACGGGTAAATAAATAATACAAATATGTATTTGATAATTTATTCTTATAAATATTTTATTATTTAGACCAAAGTCAAGAGAGATGGAACTAAACCACGAGTTAGTAACATGGAATGTAATCGGCTTGATATTTCACCCAACATTTAGGAACATGCTAGGATTTTCGAGAAACGGAAGATTATTGCGGATAGGTTATACTTTTATGTAATTTTCATAAAATAATGTATATATACCTAGCCAATATTTTAAATAAAAAACTATGTTTTATTATCAATATTTCTACTTTGTTTTACTCAAATTTCACTTAAAAAACGTTGAATTTGGTTTGTAAAAAGAATAAAATTTTTCCCTGAATTGTATAAAATCTGGTAATGATTTATTTATTTATTTTAATCTTTTAATGAGATAAATATTATTCTTTGTGACTTATTTGTTATACGCCAAGAAGGGCAAATTTAGTAATTTTCAAAGAGCAAACTCTATTTTATATTTGAGTGCTTTTGACACGCGGTCAAAGAATAATAATTTTCATTGTCCGATAGATGAATTTTAATCTTTTGGACAAAAATAAAATTTGTTAAAATTAGGACAAAATTATTTTAATTTTGAAAGTATAAATCTTATTTATTTGGGAAGTATATTTTTAATCTTTAGAAAAGAGTGGACGTATAGTTATTCCGCAGAAGGATAGGAAAAGAATGGATTTCATCCTTTTATTTTTAACCGTGTAGGCCCGGTGTATCCGGGATCCCTACTTAGTCTTGGCCGTATATTCTAATCAATCAATCATTCACGACATGCAGGTACAGAAAACCTCTTACTGCTGAGCCTTTTGACGTTAGAAGACAGCGAAGCAACATTTCTTTGTATACTATTTTCAACATATGCAACTTCTGTAACTATTTTCTTGGTAGTCAAATTGACAGGAAACCACCTTCGAATACTTTCGTATTCGAATACTTTCGTACTTTCTTTCATTAGTTTTGTTACTTTCATATCTTTCATGCCTACCAATTAACAAATACAAATACCTAAACGTTCGCAAAATACATACTAATCCAGACTACATTCTGCAGGATCTCGAAGAGTTCATCTTGGACTCGAAAAGTGCATTTACTTTGTGTAAAAAAAAGTGAACGAAGATCAATTATCAGAGAAAGTGTTGACCTACTTGTCAAAAAGTTTGGCCACCACCCCGAGCCAAATCATATTGAAGCATTAGCGCATTCTATAATCGAATTGTTCCCACAATTAAAATCTACCGAAGACAATGAAATTGTAAGATAAAAAACCAAAAACATTATACATATTTATTATTAAATTTATTTTTAAATATTCAGAAGTGATTCGTAAGGTTTCTTAAAATTTCAATAATCTAGTTTATATTCTGATTAATAATTAGATGAATTGTTTTTTTCTTTGATCTTTTAATTTAGGTGCTACTCTACAATAGAAAAGAAAACCGGGGCTATATATTGTCAAGACTGCAGCGTATACGACAAAAAATTTACTCCTTAGAGGAAGACCAACAAACCACCACAAGAAAACGAATATCGAAAAAAATTCTTGTTTGTAATGAACCAGATCAAGATGTATGTAGTACCGACAATTTTGAAGACAACGAGGATTTTTTAATACTGAAAAATGCCAACGTGAAAACTCAAAAGGAGTTAATTAAAATTAAACTTCAAACTACATTGTCAATAAGACAAAGCAAACTACAATTTGACAAGCATATGAATTATTCCAGAAGCTTTCCATTTTTCATTACTTCTCCTGATCTGGTAAATATTTTTTCAAATGTTAAAAAATAACAACAAATTCTATATTACACATAGAATGTATGTATTCACAGATTTCATTTGATTTTCAATTACGACACACGAAAGCACAAGATTTTAATTATAAGTGGACTATTGTTCGTCCCCATATATCTAAAGTATATTTGGACTTAAAAGGCGGAACCTTTCAGAAAATTCCAGCAATAGAAGGTATTTACCACAGTTCTCAAATTGAACAGAGTGTTTCTGCCCAGCAATATAATTATTAAAACGACAAGTTGCAACGACAACAAGATCAAAATAACAAGAGCTTTAACTTGCTCCGTAAAAACAACCGTAATCATTCATAATCTATTTATCTGTACATTTCTAGAGTGGACCGAGACATTGAAGCCGATCTTATATTTATTAAATTTATTACCGCAAAATATAGGAGGAATTTCTTCTGCCAAAAAAACCAGAGAAGATTTCAATGCAGAAATTCAGAAAATTTTGTTGTTTAGAAAGGTAACATAAAACAAATAAAATTCATTCGGAATATAATATTAAAAGCTCATTGTATCCTTTCAGATAAATTTACCAATTGAGGAATTAAAGGAAGCCAATGCAATACACCCTTACATAATTGCGGTTGGTGATAATAAATTAGCGATTTCTTCATACTATTTGTGTGTCGAAGGAGAAATTATAATTCTTCCTTCAAATTTTTCGGGAGTTGACGCGTTTGATTACCTTTTTAAAACACATTACGTGTTTAACCAAGATTTTCATCAGTCCACAAGAACTTTTTGGGATTTCGTGGCAAAATATTTTTATAAATTAGATACGACGGAATCAAAAGTTGTCCGAATTAAAGAAATTTCTAGTAAACTAGATATAGAAATATTTAATTCACAACCTTAACTTTGGATAATATTAAGTATTATAGAATTTTTTAACAAAATTTTGAATTGTTGTATGTCGATATATATAGTATAAGAGTATAATTAAGTTGAATTATTTTATCATTAAGATGAATCTGGTTTGAATTATGAAATGTCTAAATCATTTAATTTTTTTTTCAAATTTATTTTAAAGTTTTGCATTTGCTAATACAAATGGAATTAAAGATTTAAAAGATGAACTAATTTTGTTTCGTTTGTAGTAAACAGTTTAATTGCTATAAGAGTTTAGAAACTCACTTGAAGTTCATTGAATTTATATAAGAAAATTCATCACTGCAATTAAAATGTGTTGTCGATAAAAACTGCAAATGCACATTCATTAGATTTCAATCTTTAAAAAAACATATAGGAACACACAATAATCAACATAATAATTTTGAAACCGTTCAGCTATTTGAGACTGGTTCATCCCTGAACTCTTTAAATACCATTAGTAATAATATTTGTTTTGACAATAATAGTTCTACTTCTGTACAAAAGATTAATTTAGAAAAATTCGAAATGAGCGTGCATAATATGTATATTACAATGAATAAGATGGGCCTCCCAGGGGAGACTATATCCACAATTTTTAATGAAACAAAAGTTGTTGTTGAAAATGCCAATAAAGCTGTTTGCTCCTTTCCACAAAATCGTAACTCAGAAGTTAATACGATAACAAACACGTTAAATAATTTTACTTCGAAGTACAGGAGACAAAAATTATTTAATAAAAACCCATACTTTGCAAAACCAAAAGAAATATCAATAGGATTCCGCTGGGAATTACGTTTCAATCAACAATTATGTTCGTATAGAAGAAAAATTGTCCAAAATTTGTTCCAGTTCATACCTATTTCACTAACTATTCAAACAATTTTCAAAAACACTCATTTTGCAAATTTATTTAAAGATTATAATAAATCGCATTTATGTACAAATGGATTATATACGAATATTTGTTGTGGAAGTGTATTTCAAGCTCTAAATTCGAAATACAGATTTAAGAATATTGTTCTTATCCAATTATACTATGATGATTTTGAGGTGACTAAAGTTCTCGGTAGCAAAACAATAATTCACAAAATTGGAGCTATTTATTTTACAATAGTAAATTGTCCATTACACCTAAAATCAAAATTACAAAACATTTTTTTAGTTTCACTTTTTTTTGTTAATGATTTACACGGAAATTTAACTTTAAACTCAATTTTGAAACCAATAGTTGAAGATATAAAGCTCTTAGAAACCAATGGTATAATTGTTGAAAATCTTGGTCTAACAAATCTCGGATTTACAAAATCATTTTCCGCCAAATATTTTTGCCGTATATGCTCAATGCCCAGTAATATAACAAAAATCACACCCAAAGAAGATCCAGACTTATTACGTACCTCAGACTGTTACGATATTTTAAACGGCCTGCGACTAGAAAATGAAATAAATTTGATTGAAACTAAGGGTATACGTCGAAGGTCAGTTCTAAACGAACTTTTATTTTTTAATACTATCAAAAATTACAGTGTTGATCTAATGCACGATGGCCTTGAGGGATTTATTCCTCTTTCTTTGAAGTATCTATTTGAATTTTTATTAAGTAAGAAAATTTTATTGAACATTGAGCATTTAAATAATTGCATATCGTCATATAATTTCGGTTTCATTGATCGAAAATCGAAACCATCCAACATAAATTTGGACAGAAGCAATTTAGGTCAAAATGCTTCCCAAATATTATGTTTGGTGGTACATTTTCCTTTCATATTTGACAGATTTTACCATTCAGATCATGATGATTACTGGAAAAGTGTTTTTACAATGCTTCAAATTTTGAAGATTTTATTTTCGTATGAAATTATTGAAAATGATATTATTATTTTACAAGATCTTATATTTCGCCATTTAAGCAACATTTTGAATGTTTTTAATAAACCATTAACTCCGAAGCAGCGCTTCTTAATTCATTATCCCAGAATTATAAGATAAATGGGGCCTGTAATTCACATGTGGACCATGCGTTACGAGGCTAAGCATCGATATTTCACAAAAATCGTTAATCAAAATTTTATAAATATTTGTCATACTTTCGCTCTTAGGCATCAACAAATGATTGCAACCTGTTTGCAACAGTTTGGGTCTGAATTAGATTATAAAACCGGGAGAAAGAGACTGATTAGTATGAGTTTACCAGTCTCTAATCATATAAATTTTGAATCACCAGTATTTAAGCTAGATTATTTGGAAAAAGAGTTTCACTACAAAAAGGGTTTCTACAGCCTTAAAGAAAGGTTAAGAAATAATGAAACAATACAGTTTTATAAAATAGTGGAAATTTTAGAAAATCGAAATGAAATTTATTTTCAGATTAGTGAATATTTAGGAGTTTTCGATCCATTTTATTGTAGTTTTATGCTTATAGAAAAAACGGGCGGGCCCATATGCGAATATATATTATTTAGAAATTTAAAATACAAAAAGAGCTATGAAGAGCATTTTTGTCATAATACGAATAATTCATATATTTTAAGTTATAATATTCAAAATATTTAGATTAAGACAAACTGACATAGCTAGTAATTATGATTAAGAAGTATATAAATGCAAATTTTTTGTACGATAACTAAATATAGAATACAATTTTGAATGAAAGATTAAAATGATCTATTATTTATTTTGATTAAATTTCCGAAATTAACCCCACTTTTTATTCCGCCAAATAATAATTCGAGTAATAATGCAACGCAACCTTACATCAACCTATTATTTCCCAATACAAGTTGGATTAAAATAATTTTCGATGCAATGGCGCATCTTTAGTGTTACATTAGTACTACTAGTAACGAAATTTATTATGATGCATTTTTCATTGAACTATTGGTTTTAGTGTAATTAACATCGATTATTTTCGATACAATTTTACTTCATTTATTGTTTTTTCATGCAAATTGCATGTGCAAGAAATTGATGTAAATTGCATTTTATTTTTAATTTCAATGTAAGCAGGATCGAAGTAATAATCGATGCAAAGATTACGTCGAAAATCGAAACAAGCTTATGTCGGATGTATATGCGATGTTAATAGCATCGCATAACAGGAAAAATTTCAACTGTGTAGTCAAATTGACAGGAAACCACCTTCGAATATGGTGGTATGCCGCATCCGCGAAATATATCAGAACATATATGACAAGCCTTTAATAAAGCCAAACACTATAAAGAGATTCAAGTCATAGGAGCAAATGCAAGGAGAAAATATTTATGTTTAATAGACAACTACTTCATGAAGGGAATTGGGAAGAGCGAGAAATGTTCTCACTTGACTCGATTTTGCAATTTAGTTTACGCTAATTCCATGTGGTCGCCCAAATTGTTGCTTTAACTTTAAAGGGACGACAAATCAACTTTCTTTTTGTTAGTCAGAATTTGGTTGAGGAGGCTTAATTCGGTATATTTTCTTTTTTACATGTAATATCCGTGGTTCCATGAACCAGGTTGGAGTTAGGTTTAGTTGAAATTTGGTTTTTGTAAATCCAAAATGGCGTTGGTTGCTTTCATGGAGTAGTGTTATGTTGAGTTGAAATTTTGATAACAGATTCATAAATTAATTTTATTTGCGCCTAATAATCCTTTATGGACACTTATATGCCCTGAAAATTATTTGCCTCACAATACATCTTTGTTTTAATATACATATTTGTGGTTCAAAATGTATAATGTAAGTTTATTTGACATTACCAATGACAAGCTCATTAAACTATATGACTAAAGAACAGTGGGGTGCATTAAGCCACTTAGGATATTTAAGTGCATTTGCCTGAAAACACACTATCAAATCATAATCATAGTTCTCAGAAATAAATCCAAATTCCTGTAGTTTAACAAGTAATTCTTCAATAACCAAGAGCCACCATAAATGTGGCTAAATAACTCTCTTATTGACGAACAATCTAGCTTGACCTCATAAACGCGATTGAGACCATGCGAATGATGGTTAAGCCAAAGACAAGATTACTTCTTATTATTAGGAAATCTTTCCATTATTGTGACAACCTTATGTAGAACAGTTTCACACGTTTTGCCAACTCTGAAAGCATGTTACATGTCATTGAATGGGGAATTTAATTTGTGGCGAACTTTGATAGATCTGTCTGCTTTCTTCAAAGCTTTGAGAAAGACTGAGGAGATACTAATAGGTCGAAATGAGTTAGGTCAATTTAAAATAATTTTGCTTCTGTTCCTTAATTGTGAAACAACGACATTTTGAGAATTTTATTCGCTTCTACAGGCTATTGTACAATAAAGATTATAATGATAATGATATTAGAAAATATAACGATTGATAATAAACTGAGTTTATAAATATGTAAAAATACAATATTTAAAAATTTCAGCTAATATTTACTTAATAAACTAAGCACATTACAGGATTAATAGAATGGCAATTTTTTCAAAATCTATTAATTAATTTTATTTATTATTTGCCAATAATATAGCCGCTATTTCCAGAATACCAGAATTCACTTTTTTACATCAAGCACCGTGACCATATAAAAATTAAAGTCCAGTCCATTAATTAGTATGTGCTGCACAAATCTGCTTTTTAAAACAGGAGAAAAATTGACCCAATAATAATTCCGATGCAGTACAACTTTACTATAGCAAATAATTTTTAAATTTAACCTATAAATAGCATATATTCCGCCAAAAATTTCAATGCTGTTAAATCTGTTTAAATCTAAAGACTTCTTGATTTAAACAAAAATCAATAAATAATAAGCTCACAAGTAAATAACGATAATCCCTTCTCTGTGTTTACTTAAGTCGTAATATGCCCTACTTTCAACTACGAGTAAATCTGTAACATGAACGTAGAAAATATATTTTTATTTTCCCGTAAATACACCTAAAAGGTAAAACAAAACTCCATAATTTGGCTCGGATTTTTGTGAAAAAATTGTTTTTATTTATTACTTAAGTTCAGGTAAAATTATTTTTCAAAGGATTACAAAAATATTAAAATGTTATTTTCTAGAACCAGAATTCAGTTGTGTTGATTACATTTGGAAAATCCAGAGATTAGTTGTTTTTATCACTATTATCTATTAGGCACCGATTTTAGAGGGTTCTTGATATTACTCGAATTATCAAGAGAGTTATTTATATAAATCAATTCAATCGAAGATTATCCGTTCGAAAAACATTGCTAATTCGAGAGTACAATTTTGGAACTAGAATGTTGTATTAATCATTTATAATTGACCCCAAAACCTAATCCGATCAATTATAACGTACAAATACATTACAAACTATTTAATAAATTGAAATCAGGCAATCATCAACATTAGTCACCCAAGTCAACTGATTTATTATTTCATCGTATTTAACACAGTCCGTTACAGTTGATTAAAACCAACGGAACAATGAGACACATTCGGTTTGTTACTCGTTTTTGGTTTAATTATTATTCTAATAACGGCCAATTATTATTAGTCATAAAACTAACTGTTACATTATTTTTATTTTTAATTGTTTATATAATATAACTTTGAAAATATTGAACGTAAAAGCTGCTCTTAAAGCTGTCAATTTCGATGAAATCTCCATATTTGTGGAAAAAGCTTTGATTAGGTATGGAGTTTCATTCCGATCAATCAGTCCATCTTGACTGAACAGAGACCGACTTTTTGTTGAAATCGGGTTTTTGCTAAATATCAACAAGTGTTCCGCTTAAATTTTGAAAAACTGATCTGAGCCGGTAAATCTCTTCCAGGAGGGCTGCCACTTACGATGACTTAAATTGGTCAAAAGTTGCTAGAATCTCCCGATTTATGAAATTTTTCCGCGATCAGTTTGTCTATCTTGATTGAAGAGAAGACACAGACATTTAGTCATAAAAGTCGCGGTTAGAAATTTTCATTATTTCTATACAAAATAAAAACAGTTTTTTTTTCGAAAAACGTCATTTGCTCTTAAATTATGAAAAATTGATTTGAACCAATACTGTTGTCAATTTTTGTTACATTCTTTTAGCTTAAAATTTAAAATTGTGTTTCCTGTAAATGACATGCTTTTCAAAATATTTGCAAAAAGTAAAAACTGCCACTGCCACAAAACATTTGCAAAAACCCGCAAACGCTTCAATGAAAGGTGCCACTTATGGCTTTCCGAACTCCGCCAAAAATCACTGTTACCCTCCATAGATGTGCACATACACACACACACATGCACACACACACACACACACACACACACACACACACACACACACACACACACACAAACACATACACACACAGAATCATACACACCATTTGTTGTGACCAACACTTAACTTTGTAGAAAACAAAACAAACAACACGAATGTAAAAATTAAAGTTTCGGAACTTTTGGTAAACACATCTTGTATAATTCAAAATAATTATTTTTGTTTAAATTTCAGAAAACAAACAAGGTCAATCCTTATTGAAAATTTAATTTTTAAATTTGTTTAAATTTTTAATTCAACGTTTTTTTTTGTAAATTTTAAAATCTAAAATTGAACTTGAAAATTTTTCAATTGAAAATTGAAAATCTAAAATTGATTAAACTCCAATGCATTTGCCACTTCCGGAACACAGATTTCCATTTTTTTTCTCCTGGTTAATAAAAAAAGGTTAAGTATATGAAGTTTGATTCCTAATGGGCAATCCGCCTGTACTATAAATATGTCAAATTGCGGTGAAATAAAGTTTTTTTTTTAAATTTACATAGAACGATAAAGCGCCTATGGAAGCTGCCACTTTCGGCTGCATTTTCTGTCGAACGCCATTAGGATTTTTTAATTTATTTAAAAGTCTTTGAAAAGTATCTAGCTCCACCCCGATCAATTAATCAATTAAAAAACATTTTTTTTTGTGAAAAATCGACGTTTCCGCTTAAATTTTGGAAAACTGATCTGGATCAATATTATTGGAAAATTAATTGTTAGTCGTTTAATAATCGTTTCTCTCACAATGATATACTTTTCAAAATATTTGCAAAAAACGAAAATGCTCCTATGCAATCTGCCACTTCCTAAGCACCGACATCGACAAAACACACTGGGAACTCCCAGCTTATGGCAGAAGCTTAAGAATGCAATTTTGCTTCGATCAGTCAATTGATTTAGGCTGTCACTGCGTACACACAGAGATTTTTTAAAAACTACTTTTTTTAACTTCGACGCTATAGCGAATGGTAAATCCGCAAAGATCTTAAGGTATCAAAATTTTTCATGATTCTCACTATAATTTACTACGTAAAAAATGTAAAAGTCTACTTTACAAAATATTTTTCTGTATTTTATTTTTCCTGTAATTACATTTATAAAATTATAAGAACAGTGCCCAACGCTAAAGGGAGTTTTAAAAAAATATAGTTAAGACAATTATTTAGGAAATATATGGATGTAGCACCTGTTCAAATTTTCAAACGTATGTACTCACTTTATATTTTTTTAAAATTCAAAATAAAAATAAAAATGAGAAAATTGTAAAAAACGTTCGTATTTAATCAATTATACCGGACTGTATGTATGATAAGTAGGTATTAAAATCACAATTTTTCCTTTTCATTTATTTATTTTGTGCTCCACATATTCGTGATCACATATTCACTTAATATAAAAACAAAAAAAAAGCATTCCTCTTTCCTTCTAAAGCTGAAAGTAGAAAAATGATTTCAATTTCCCTTTAAAATACATTTTGAGCTTTTTTTCTAAATATACGGAAAGAAAAACTGCTCGTATCAAAAGCAAATAACTCGTATGGAATGAAATATTAAAAGAATTTCCTTGGAAATGTATAGTACACATTTAGGAAAATGAAATGAAAAATTTACCTTTTTTCTTTATCAAATAATTGTTTGTTATTACTCCAGTTGTTGAGTTTTGATATTGTTTGGTATTATTATTCCACTTTTGGCAACTGCATGTCGAGTAAACTATGCTTCCTCTTATTACTTAGTGTTATACAACAACATACTCGTATTATTGATGCTGGAAGCTGAGCGCTTTGTCTAGAGTTCATAACATGATTGGTCATTCTAGTACAACTGAAATTTTTACAGCGAGCCACGCGCTGCAAGGTAGACACGAGCTTCAACCGCTCTTATATTTATACGAATGTTCCGTACCCAAATGTATGTGGGTGGTTTGGTTATCACCAACATTACACAGATCTCAATCGTGCTATACAAATATTATAGTATCGAATTATGTAACGTAACCAATTATATAAACAAGCGCTAACATGAAATACAGAGGGTGACAAAGTGAACACTCACATCAATTTTTTTAGAATACTCTAGTTTTAAACATCTCTGCACCTCACATTGTTTTTTTTTTTTTCTGTCGCTAATTTCCTTGATCGCACATCGGCGTACAAAATGTTAGTTGCGCATCGTCTTTATCTGCGTACGTATGTACTTTCTAAGTGATGTGAAATAATCGACGCGACAAAATTAACTTAACACTGTTTGTTTTGATGTCCAGTTTGTAAACCAGTTTTTTTCCCAATCAATCCTTTGGTTTAAGGTAAATTTTTGCAATATTCAATGATTTTGTTCGTTTTCTTATAAAAATACTGTTCTTTTGTTGAAGATTTTTTTAGTTCATGTAATATGCCGAGGCAAAACGAATATTCCGCCAACTTGCTGAAAAATACAACCTGGCGCGAGGAAAATCTAATTAAAGAACGAGGAATTCGGAAATGTAAAAAAATTATCCGGAAGGGGAATGATACGAAAGACATCAGAAATGGAAGACAGACAAATCGTCAGAGAAGTGAAGTAAAATCCAAAACTATCTTCTCGCGAAATTAAAGAAATAACCAATTTTCAGTTTCGGCACGAACAATTTGACGACGGTTACGGGAAAAATGATAAATTAGCTATACCCAGCGAAAGAAACACTTCATAAGCAAAGCAAATATGAAGAAAAGGTTGAAATTTGCTAACGAATATAGAAATAAAGGATTTGACTTTTGGAACCATGTGCTATGGTCAGATAAGAGTAAATTTGAAATTTTGGTTCTAGAAAACGAGATCGAGTTTGGAAAAATCCTGGAACCGCTTATGCAGCTCAAAGTATAAAAGCCACAATAAAACACGGTGGTGAATTTATTAATATTATGACACCTGGTGTTCGAGTATATGTGGACATGTTGAAAGACAATTTAAAAGGCTCAATACGTAAAATTGGGTTACCACGGCGGTTTATCTTCCAGCAATAGGACAAAATAGGATGTTAATCCAATAGAATAGAAGAATAGAACATCTCTGGTTGATCTTGGATGAAAAATTGTCATTTAAAGGGCGCTTAAATAAAAACGGTTTTTTAATAACTTAACCCTTTCCGACCGAACCTACGCATTTGAGTAGGCAAATATTTTCCCCTTTCCGACCGCGTCAATTTTTGTTCTTGAACAAGTTTGAGACCGAGCATTCACATTTATGTAGACAAACAAAAATAATTTTAACGATTTTGTTCTTTATTGTGATTCCCCGCATAATATAAAATATAATAAAAAAGACAAAAATTGAAAAAAGTTTAGTTTAGTGAGACATTTTGTTAATCAAACATCGACATGGCGAGACGGATGAATCATCAAAAAAGTATAAGTAAATAAAATAATTACAACAATTACTAATACCGACGTGCAATGTTGATGTTTTTATTTCTGAGACGGTCTTTTAACGGCCTACACAATTGTGTAGACTAGGTTATTATTAACATGAAGTTTTTCAGACTTTTTGCGCATTTCAGGAGACATAGCTGATCCCACATGGATTTACGAACCGCGAACTATTGAAACCATCATTGAGTTAGCAGAAGATGATGAGCCAGAAGACCTACAAGACAATGCATTTGAGCGTCAAGTTCAATTGATCGATTTGGAGAAATTCAAACTTTACTGGAATTACTATTCCTAAAGAAGGAAATATTGGTAATAAACTACCAGGTTCTCCGATATCATATTTCAATAAATATTTTACATCTCAACACTTCGAATCGGCTGCAACGTTCACAAGTATGTATGCTCTTTTCAAACACGGAAAAGAATTCTCAACAAATAGCGTTGGGATGAAACAGTTGTACGGGACGCATTTGCTGATGGGGTGTATCCCATACCCACGATTACGATGGTATTGGAGAAATTGGTTTCGCATCACATTTAACGTCAGTCTTCACTACAGACCGTTTCGTCTTGTTCAGAAACTGCCTACCTTATGTTGATGCTGCTTTACCAAACGACGTAAAGAACGAATTGTGGAAAGTACAACCAATTATTAATACCGCTAGAAATCAATGCAGACAAATAAAAAGACTTGTGGGTTCGTATTCCATTGACGAGCAAATGATTCCGTTTACTGGCCGATGTTTCTTACGACAATACGTAAAAGGAAAACCACGTGCTGTAGGTTTAATAAATTTTGTGGTTGCTACTTCTGGAGGAATGGCTATGGATTTCGAGATCTACCAAGGCACCTCCACTCCATTTAATGATAGATCGTTGGGTTTGGGGCCAGCAGTTATCCTTCGATTAACAGAAACGTTTTCTGTGGGATCGTTTCTGATTTTCGATAGTAATTTTACCACTGTTCCTCTTTTGGCAAAATTGAAAGAACTGAGATTCTGTGCTTCCGGAAACATAATGTTGGATCGCCTCAAGAATATTAATTTTACAAACGACAGACTCATGAAACGGGCTGATATGCAAGAATTTTCTAATCACGATGAAATTGTAGTGGTAAAGTGGCGGGACACAAAATCAGTGGTAATGTGGTCAACAGCAGTAGGTCAAGAACCGGTTGAAAATGTTTCAAGATGGTGCAAAAATTCGAAAAGATTCATATATGTTCCTTGTCTAGCAGCAGTCAGGAAATACAAGAAATACATGGGTGGCGTAGACGTGTGTGACCAGATGATGGAGTACTACCGTACATGTATCAAAACTAAAAAGTGGACACTTAAAGTATCATTACACTTTCTGAACCTAGCAATAGCTAATTCTTGGCAGGAGTATCGACAAGATTGTACTTTTTCCGGACTACCAAAAAATCTGATAACCATCTACTTGAGTTTAGGTTGGAAGTAGCCGAGGCTTTAGTAGCTTCTCTGGTTGATCTACCAGATAATGAAGTTGAAACATTCCCACTGAAACTACCAAAAAATTATTGCTCACCTTTACCCGTGGATGCTAAGCGGCGCGATCGAACTGACCACTGGCCGGTTTGCGATGATTTAGACACTGCCACAAAATGTAGACTTTAAGGCTACAAAAGTCGTACCAGACTTCGTTGTAAAAAGTGTGATGTTTATTTATGTATCACCAAATACATTAGTGTTATGGGTAAATATTTTAAATTTTTTAAATATTAATATGATTTATATTACGTATACCTGAATTAAATGGAAGTACTCGAGTATCAACTAATCAAAAGATTTCGTTTTTTAACTGTATTCTAACCTAGACCAGGAAAAATATAAGTGGAAAATTATTATTTTTTATTTTTTTGTTAGGAAGCACATCCTAATTAACACAGAAAATTATTTTTGACGATTTTGGACAGAAAAAAATTACTCGGCCGAAAAAGAGCATACTTTTGCCTTCATAAATGTGTATGCTCGGTCTCAAACTTGTTCAAGAAAAAAAATTGACTCGGTCTGAAAGGGTTAAGACACATACAGGAACAAATATCTCCTGAAACCACTTCAAATCTAATAAAAAGTATACCACGGCGCCTAGAAGCAGTCATCAAATCTGGAGGAGGACATACAAAATATTAATCAATCAGAATGATCAAAAAATCTTAATTTTTATCTTGTAAAATTAGTATGTTCACTTAATTTTGTCTTAGTGATGAACAAGCAAATTTTTTAATTTATTTTAAATAAATAAGGTAGCAAATATTTCACGATTGAAAACTTAGTATTTATTTTATTTGTTCAAGGCTGGGAAGACAAGTTTATTATAAACAGTAAGTGTTCGCTAAATTTTGTCATCCTCTGTATATTAGAAATTAATGAATAAAAACAGTATCACAAATGTTTCCAAGTATCTCAGATATTACACTTTTACACATTGTACAATATTTGATGCTTAGGATCGTTTCACTATTTCATTAATTTCAACTGCAACGATCCTCACTGCAAAGACCTTTTAAGCTGAATCTTACTCAGTACAAAAAATATTATATATTAAGAAAATACTAGGTCTGGAGCCTTCATGCCAAATATTTGCTGTTCAGAAACGAGAACGAACTGGTGGCAGACCACAATTCAATGAACAATGCGTTCTTGGAAAGAGAAGATAAGCACAAGGTGTCAAGTGCGCAAAAGCAACTTTACCGAACACGAGACATATATAGCTTTTATTTGATCGCTCGGTCGTCGAAGTGTGCAGACGTGTTTTGTTGTGTTTTAAATTAACAAAAAGAAAAAAGAAAAAGGGAAAAATTAAAAGAAAATGAAAATTTTGTTTTTGTATTGTGCAATTTGGCAGCAAGGTTAATTTCGTATTAACATCTAATCACTGTGCTAGTTCAAACTATTAACTATAAACCGTGATACTTCTAAATACTCGTATATATAACAAAATAGAAATTGTGATAAAGTTGCATACTCGTAGCTGCTACAAATTTCATTTGTTCGTAATTGAGTTAATCCAAACATTAATAACTGTAAATCGTGATATTTTTACGCAATTTGTGGTAATTCAAACAATCTCTGTTAAACTGTGTTGATTTGCTGACAGTCTTGCAACTCGTGCAAAAAAAAATTTCCGCAACATTTACGAACATCGTTTCTATATCAAGCTCTGCGATTGCCAATTTTGTTACGATTGTAGTGGGCTTGACCGTGCTACGATTAACTCAATTAAAAAGTACACCAGCATTTGCTTTTTTGGCAACTGCTGTATATCATTGATCACAAACAATAATTTGTCCAAGATTTTGAGGAAAATTGACGTGATAGTGGACAAAGCCGCTGACATTTTGAACTTAAGGAAAATTGAATTGGAGGTGGCTGCGAAAACGGTAAATTAATCAGCGCATTGACAAACAAACTCGCTGTTCGCCAAAACTCGCGCTTTGGACAGCTCACTAATGTTCGTTTCATTTAAAATTGGTTTGAAGGAGGCAGATTTTAACCTGCTTAACAATTCTGACGTTTGGCCTGCTGGTGCTTTAATCCGCCCATTTACAAATTATTCACGCATATAAAACAATCGGACTGTGGCCACGTTTCAACAGCCTAAGTAACTAATGCACTAACCAGTCAGTTTAATTTATAAACGATCAACGCCTTCACTTCTATCAACTATCACAATGACTCCAGTATCCGAGGTAAAACCAGCGATTTCTGCTTAGGCATACTTGACAATGATTCTGCTGTTATAATAATCAGCGAGACCGGGCTTACGATAAATATGTTATTCGAAGAGTACTTTCCATCAGACTATGTCGTTCATAGAAAGGACAGATACGATTTTGACACCGGTTGTAGAGGCGGTGGTGTTTTAATTGCTGTAAAGAATTCAGTCTCGAATGAAGTGATCGCCTCCCATCGCTGCAGGTTACACTACCTCAATTATTGCCGTCGCCGTTTATATTCCTTACGGATCCTAGCGGGATGTCTACAACACCCGGTATATCTTGGAACGATGTCAACGGTGTGTTCTCTTCTTCATCCTCAACCGACGAGAAAGCATTGACTATCATCGATTACTTCGGTTCCATATCAACTACGCAGCTTAATTGCTTCAACAAGAGTCGAGGGAAATTCCTGGACCTGCTATTTGCCAACGACATCTTGCATGCCGATGGTGCTCCGTGCTTGAACTTCACTGGACGTGAGGGCATTTATCAGACACCAATTATGATAAATGTTTTGTATACTAAATGTACAACTAATTATTTTTCTAACGATTTTCACTTTAATTTTAGATGGCCGATTGGGACTTTTTACAGCGTGCATCGACTCAATGATCTTCTCGGGAATGGTATCAAGGGACACGTTCCGCGGGTTATCAATAATAAATCCGGCTTTTGGGAGCCATGGTATAATACCGAGTTGATACTGCTCGAGAAACGACGCACCAAGTTTCATTCCCCTTACAGGCTTTACGGCGTAGACTACTATCCCGATTTCGTTAACGCCTGCAATGAATTTAAGACCCTTAATTGGTTCCTTTTCAATAATTACGTATAGTGCAAATCGCGCAAGTTTTAACATCCAATCCCAAAAATTTTGAAACTTCATTGACAGCAAGAAAAAGGTATCTGGTTTTCCGTCGAATATGTCTTACCAGACCTCCACCGCCAGTCAACCATCGTATTCGATCATTTCAAATTTACCGAACAGGAGGTTCTGGATCAATTGCTCCTTCTCGACGTTAGTAAGGGGTTATGACGGTCTTCCACCGATCCTATTCAAACGTTGTGCTGTAAGTCTGGCCCCTGCAGTTACCTTCTTGTTTAACGAAAGCCTTCGTCGTGGTGTTTTTCCAGATCCCTGGAAAATCTCTTGTGCTCATCCAATTTTCAAGGCGGGTAATAGAAGTGAGGTAAGTAATTATCGTGGGATCGCCATCCTCCCAGTCTTACCCAAACTGTTTCAGTCCATGGTTCACAGAGTAATGCACTTCCATATCAAGAGACTTATTTCTCCTTTTCAGCATGGAGTTTATCCCGCTAGGTCTACCGGGTCTAACTTGTCCTCATTTTGTTGTCGTCTATTTGACAGTGTAGACTCCAAGCAGCAGCTTGACGTTGTCCACACAGACTTCGCAAACGCTTTCGATGTGATTGATCACTCCATTCTTATTAGCAAGTTGGAGAGTCTCGACTGTGATTTCATTCCCAAGAACGCAACCATTCTTATCTCTCAGATCATTGGAAATCTGTTAGGATTCTGTTAGGAGCCATTTTAAAATGTTTTAAGTTTGCCAACTGCCTCCTCTTCGCAGATGACATAAAGATATTCGCTCGGGTCTCTAGCGTGTTAGACTGCTAAATGTTACAAACTGACTTAAACCGCGTTTGCAGTTGGCCAATTAACAATTTACTGCCTTTAAACGTGAGTAAATGCAAAACTCTTTCTTTCTTCAGCATCCGCTCGTCGGTTTATTATCAATATCAACTGTATCAAAAAATGATTCTTCTTCAATTGGAGTTAATTTTAACGGTTTTTCAAATACGTCCCATTTTAACATGATGATCGGAATTAAAAACGACGTCTCTTTTCTAATTGTGTACAACGAAACCATTGGTTGGGTTGAGTTCATTTCGGATTTTGGAGTGACCTTTGAATCTGATGCTACATTTACCAGACATTAAACGAAACTGCAATGGCTTTAGTAACCCGTTAACTTTGCAAACATTGTACCTATGCTTTGTTCGGTCCATTTTCTAGTATTCATCTCCTGTTTCGTCCCCCTTATACCACTGTCATTCTGAGAGGATTAAGAGTATCCAGAAACATTTTATTTTGTTCGCACTACGACGTTCACCATCCATGCGTACTGTGGATTACGTTCTTCCGCCTTATTAGAATCGATGTAATCTTTTGAAACTGCAACATCTAGATAATCGCCTGTTCCTGTGTCGATTGTATCGAGTTACTAGCACGTATCAACTTGTACGCTCCCACACGTCGAATACGTCAACGCGATGGAGCTTTATTCATCGACCGGGCATTAAGGAACTACGGTCTTTCTACGGAGCTTTCGATTATCACTTGTCGAGAAATTCTTTCAAGAAAGCTTTATATAGTCTTTTGTAGTCGAGCTTATGTGCCGTAATTTTTTTACCCATTGTTTTGTTGTGCGGACTGTAATCACTGTAGGCATCATTTATAAATAAATAAATAAAGCTCGATTTATTAAATGATCAAATTGCTATCATCGCGTTGAATGAAAAGCTGCCCAGAGCTACAACTCTCGTCCACGCTGAATTGCCCACCAATCAAACCAAAAGGCGAGATATAAGGCGTAACAATATTATTATAGCGTTTTCATTTGGGTCAGAATATTATTGTCTTCGTGTGATGTATGAAAAATACTATTTCTTAAATTAATTGGTATTACAAGCCTCATAAACTATTGCCAACTTATTATTTTACGGTTAAGTATTTCCCATGCTATAATAATTTATATTCTAGAAGGAAATACTTAATTCACGTAATTGCATATTTTTATTATACGAATCTTCTTGGGCCAATTACTTTTGATTTAACAGCGGTTGGCTTTTATAGAGTTTATATGGTGTTAAAGTTTCGTATTTATTGCAGAAATTTTAATTCGCTCGTACAAAATCCTTATTTTCTATCGTAATTAATTTCGCCGAAATACATGACATACATACACGTGGCCAACATAATAATAGAATAATTATAATTATAGGTGAAAGGTTAGAATAGTAAATAAATTATATTACAATAAAAGAGATAATTAATTTTTAATAAGCTTTCCCCAATATCTATTACATAAAGAGCTTTTGTGTATTTTGTTTCAGGTCAATAAATAAATCAAACCCTTGTTGAGTTACATCCCTTATTGATATTTATACCTATTATATAGTTATAACGATGCTAATAAACAAGGCAAAGGTGTTATAACAATAAATGTATGAAAATATAACACTTTTGTGCTTTTTGGGGGGTATCGTGTTATTTATTTATGGGGGTGGTAAATGGTAGAATCAAGTAAACTAAACTAATTAGCATTAAATGTTGTTTATCTCCTGTAAAATGAGGTTTATTATTTTGAAAAATTGTTTTAATTTCCTAAACATTTACAAAAAAGCATGAAAATTTGAAAATATGTGAATAATGAAATAATTATTTCTATATCACATACCAAGCACATGTAACCATGATGATATCCTTACCACACCAAAAAATACCAAACAAAATTATCAAAAACTGTGTAATGAAAACATCTGACACCTCTCTAATTTTTATGGATCGTACACTCTGGATACCAAATAAATTTCCATTTCAACTATATATGGAACAAATAAATAATATGAAAAGCCATATGCGTCATTATACTCGTACTTACATAATACATTTGTAAGGATATTTCTATCGGAAATACGTTTTCTCATTTTGGTAGCTCCTTCACCATTGCAAATAGCATTAGCAAAACAAAAAAAAAACAAATTTCCGGAATTTTATTTTTTCCAAAACCACCAAAAATTTATTTACTTCATTTATCCTTTACTCACAATGCCGTATACAAATTTGAAAAGGAGAAAAAATAATTTTCCTTTTAAAAGGATAATGTCAATTAATAAAAAAAGAAAAATATAATAATATACCAACCCCCTCTCCGACAAAGCTCAGTGTTTCTTTTTTCGGGTACAGTAACAACAACTGTACACAAATACGGCAAAAAATTTCAATTTGTTTTATGAAAATCAGGTATAGGATAAAAACCAATAAATCGTAAATCACATGCATAACAACAACTACTCACCAAAAAGGATATACCTAATATTGCTGTATCTGAAGATGATGACAAAAAATGTAGAAAATATCAATAAATCGACTGTTATTTAATATAAATGTTATTATATTTTATGTTGGGTAGAAAACATAGAGAACATGAAAAAATATGATTTTATGTTTCAAATTAAAATCCTTAACATAAATCGCATAAATTCGTTAAAAAAAACTTTTTTTGGGCGCACACACAAACATAGACGCAAAATGAATTAAATGAATTTGAATATTTGATTGGGTTATACAAGGATTTAAAAGGATTAACATTATTATTGTTTTTTATGTGATTTTCCTATTTTTTTTTTGTTTTTGTGAGTGAGTATACTCGGTTGAGCTTTATTGAATAAATGGGTTGTGAAATTTAATATCAGATAAAATCAATAAATCGTAAATTAAAAATAAATTAGAATCATGTTCTACGTTCTTTTCGATTTTGTCTGTGTGTTTCTCGGTTTGGTTGACTTAACACAGCTTTTTCGTATGAAGGAACGTCTTTTAGTTTTTATTTATGTACATAGAGATAAAAGTATGAAGATTATTAAGTATATTTAACTTTACTGTTTACCAGAAATATGTGGTTTTGTGTATTTTGCAAATTGCTAACCTTAAATTGTCCGTTTAACCTTTATGAGTGTGAAGATCAATTTGCTATCAATATGTTCATATTACTCGTATCTTAATATTTACATACTAAGTCAAATTTTGTATTCTTAAAATAAGATGAAAGACCTTCCATTGCACTATGTTATCCATCAAGTAGATTGAAATCTCAATAACTGAAACGGCTAGATATCAATTTGTATACCATTTATAAATTTGTACCATTTTTGTAGACAGAACAAAAATACCACATAATTCATGTAACAGCTGCGAACGAGGTTACACACAAGCGATTTTGGTGATGAAACACCAATAAAAGTAAATAAAATTTTACACAAAAAAAATTTGTGTTTATCTAATAAAGATAGTTCGGTTAATATATAACAGCGAATTTGTATTGACCAAACATCGAGAACTATTCAATGGTCCTTCGAGCCGCATAGCGAGATTGATCCGCGACACCTACATTAACAATCAAAAATTAAAAAAAAAACTGAATCAACTAAAAGTGATAGATGGCGTCATTCAGCGATACTGGTGCTAAATTGTGAAACAATTCTAGATTGTTCGTGTTAAGTAAATAATTTTGATTGCGTCATTCCGTTATATTGAAGCTAATTCGCGAAAATCTTATGGATTGTTAAAATTTAATAAATAACTGTGATAGTTCCATTCAGCGACTTTAGTGTGAATTTTGTGAAAATATAAACCGTGCATAGACTACTATTTCATACGATATGGCCGAATTACTCAGCCTTAAACGTATTCTTAAACACATTGTAAGCATTAGCGGATTTTTGAACCAAATAAAAGTTGCGACCGGGATTGAAGGGCTTCAGGATGGAGCGAATACAAGAACATATGCGATGAGGTCCAGGAATCAGAAAAAACCTGGAACTCCAAACTAAAATTGAATTTGCGGAGCAAACGCGAATACTGCAGCCTCATGAAAATGACAACAATGTATCGATGGTAAATTACTTGGAACACCAGAAGACATTCTTAAAAGAAATGTCAACGATAAGAAGAGCAGAGGAAACTGAAGTTCGGTTACCAACGGTAAATATTCCTACATTTTCTGGATAGTACTCGGATTTTCCATCTTTCAAAGATATGTTTGACCAACCAAACCGGTGCATAACAACCCAAAAATTCTGCAATTGCATAAAATGCAATATTTGAAGAGTCTTCTTAAAGATGTTGCAGCCCAATTAGTGAAATATTTGAAGATAACCGACACCAACTACGCTGAAGCTTGGGAAAAAATTAAAACGCGGTACGAGAGAAAAAACCAGGTTGTGAAGCAGCTACTTGATCAATTCATTTACCAGCCACGGGTTAAAGAGGGATCAGCCAAGCAATTAAGTCAATTATGTGATACCTGCGATGGTGTGATCCGAGGATTAAAGGTCCTTGGCCAGGATGCCGAAACTCGTGGTCCGTGGATGATTCATCTATTGTTAGAGAAACTGAATGAAGAAACAAAACTAGCATGGGCATATTAAAAGAAAGGTTTCAAGTGAAGGCCATGCATTCAACAGTGGCGAATACCAAGGTATGTCATAAATGCGACAAAGAACATAGCATTCTCGAATGTCAAGAGTTTAAGGAACTAACTGTCGACCAACTGTCGACCAAAGACGAGGAACAGTCAGGAAGGACTGGAAGTGACTTCGATGGCAACGGATTGTGGTAATACTCAAGGTCCGCATGAAATTAGGACTAATATGAGTGTAAGTGAGCGTTCTACTTTCCGTGTGCTGTTACCGACTGCCGTAGTCACAATTTGCGACCACTTTGGGAAATCGATTGAATGCCGTATATTGTTAGACTCGGGTTCGCAGGCGTCGTTCATCACTAAGTCATGTGCCCAGTGACTACAACTCAGAAGAAGAAACGCGAACATTTTGGTTAGGGGAATTTCCAATTCTGGCTTCCAATCAAAAGGCACAATGGAAGAAGAACTTCAATCGCGAGTTCACCTTGAAGAAGCTTTGAAAATAGAAGCCTTCATATTAAACAAACTGCCAAAGTTACCCAGTGCCGATTTTTAGGTTGATGAAGAAGTTACTTCTACATTCCAACTTGCTGATCCGAACCAAACATGCATTCTTCCTAATTTTAAGACAAATTCAAAATATCAGCAGAATCGGTAATCTATTGGCACATAACACTATGTTCGGCTGGGTCATTTCATGAGGTTCTTCAACGAATGCCGAACATATCTATGGTTTAGCGACGACATTTAAAGTCGATTTAGAGACAAATATTGATGAAACTCTTCGACGATTTTGGGAACTCGACGAACCAAAGAAGAAGCAGCATTACACTCTGGATGAAACAGCATGCGAGAGACACTTTGCTTCAACGGTTTTACGAGACGATTCCGGAAGATACACGGTACAATTACCGTTTAAGGAAAGCACTCCAAAATTGGGCAACTCTTACAATGCAGCTCTGCGGAGGTTTTACACGTTGGAGAAAAGGCTGAATTTAAAGCCACAACTGAAGGCGGAATACAAAGGGTTCATGGAGGAATACGTGCAACAGGGTCATATGAAAAGAATTGTTGCAAAGGAAGTTTATTTACGTGAAGAAGAGTGTTAATACTTGTCACATCATGCTGTGATAAGGGAACATAAAGAAACTACAAAAATAAGAGTGTTTTTTGATGGATCTGAAAAATTGCGAGTGAGATCAACCATACAAGCGACATATATTAACGGGATTCCGAACTAACAAATTGGTGATAACTGCAGATATCGAGCAGATGTTTAGGCAGGTCAATATGGCAGAAAGCACCGGAACTACCAGCGAATTTTATGGCAATCAAACCCAAATCAAGAAGTGGTGATATACAAACTGAACACGGTTACCTACGGTACAGCGCCAGCACCATTCTTGGCTATTAGAACACTCCATCAGTTGGCGAACGATATCCAACAGATACTCGTACATCCCATAGCTTCATCCGCTATAAAACAGAGTTCTATGTGGAAGATTTTCTTTCCGGCGCGGATCATGTTGACGAAATACAAAATTTAAAATTAGAAATAATTAAAGCAATGAAAGAAGGAGGATTTCATTTCCGAAAATGGAAGTCAAATCTACCAAAATTATCAGAATCTTCCGCTGATAAGACGATATCCAAGGGTGATTCATGAACGATTAAAGTCCTGGGACTTAAATGGAATCCTTTAATGGATGCGTTCTCATTTAAAGTGAATTTGTTAGCTAAGTCGGTACCTACAAAGAGGAAGATGCTGTCAGAGTCTTCGAAAATTGTCGATTCTCTTGGATTTTTGGACGATTACATTAAAAATAATATTTCAACGATTGTGGTTGGAAAAGCTTGATTGAAATGATCTTTTACCAGATGAAACGGCGAAAAAATGGGCTGAAGTGAGAAGTGAGTTGAACGAGCTATAAGAGATAAAAATACCAAGACGAGTTAAATATGATACCAAAGTAAAACTGCATGGGTTTAGCGATGCGAGTGAGAGAGCATATACAGTGGTACTCTATCTAAGACCAACTGATGAAAATGGGCAAGTACATACTAACATCGTAGCTGCGGAAACTAAAGTAGCACGGTTGAAACAGATTACGCTCCCAAGGCTTAAACTTTTCGTGGTTATCTGACTATTCGTCAAGTTGGAAAATCTTTGTGGCCAATAGAGTCAGTGAAATCCTGAAAAGTGTACCGTCGGCCAGTTGGAACTATGTACCATCAGAACAAAAGCCTGCTGTTCCTGCATTGAGAGGAATACAACCCACAGCTCTTGGAAACTCCAAATTATGGTGTTAAGGGTCAATCTGGCTGCGACAAGCGAAAGAGAAATTTCAAGTATAGTAGAGATCAAGTTACATCAACAGCGAAAAAGCTATCCATTAACGAACTGTAATGCAAATAACAGGGTTAATTGAGCAGCGAAGATTTATGAGATGTCGTCCTTCCCGAAATTGCGAAGAGTCCTGGCGTACATGTTCCGGTTTATACAAATCACTCTGAAAAAAGACCAAGTGTCCTTTCAGTCCAAGTGCTGAGAGAAGCGACAAATGCATGCTTCAAATGCGTTCAAGGGCAATAATTTAAACCTGAATTAAATCATCTTCGCAAATATGGCTGTGTTCCCAGAGGAAGTAAACTGGAATCATTGAGTCCATCCATAGATTCAGATGGTGTACTGCGAGTTGGTGGACGACTGGGGAAGGCGAATGTTGCATACAACCAAATGAATTAAGTGATTTTACCCAAATCTCATAAATTAGGTAAACTGATTATCGCTCACGTTCATGATTAAAATTTCCATGCTGGTCCTTCGTCGAAAAAATAAAATTACGAAACTTTTAGTAAAACTGTGTTTTATAAACCAAAAACATTATCCCTTCTTAAATTTCAGAAAACCAACGATTTCAACGCCTATTTTTAGTCGTTTTTCTCTTTCTTTCAAAACACTTGCAAAAAACGAATAAGCTCCTATGGAAGCTGTTACTTCTGGTGAATCGGTATCGGTCATTTTGTGGAAAATGCTTTAGTACGAAGTTTCATTCAGATCCATCAATCCGTCTGTGCTGTACAGAAGTTGAGTTTTTGTTGAAGAACAGTTTATTGTCAAAAATCGTCGTTTCCGCTTAAAATTTCCGCTTAAAACTGAACTGCGCCGATTTTGTTTCAAATTCATTGTTTTTCTCACAAAAGATATACTTTTCAAAGTATTTTCGCAAAACGAACGACCGAAGCAAGGGCAGCATAGCATATTGAAACGAGCAAATCCATATTGAAACGAAACAATCTTCGTTTGATAGGTTAAACCCGTAGGAGTGACTCCGATATGGTTTCATTGTGGTTCAATCTCCGGGATGTCTTGTTATTGTGAGAATAAATGAGATTCACTCAAAAATCATATGGACCTAATAAGAAGTTTGCTCATAAAAACGTACTGGGCCATAATTCATTGGAACGAAACAATCTTCGTTTGATAGGCTAGACCCGTATGAGTGATTCCTATATGGTTTCATTGTAGTGCAATCTCCGTGATGTCTTGTTATTGTGAGAATAAATGAGATTCACTCAAAAATCATATGGACCTAATAAGAAGTTTGCTCATAAAAACGTACTGGGCCTTAATACATTGGAACGAAACAATCTTCGTTTGATAGGCTAGACCCGTAGGAGTGATTCCTATATGGTTTCATTGTGGTGCAATCTCCGTGATGTCTTGTTATTGTGAGAATAAATGAGATTCACTCAAAAATCATATGGACCTAATAAGAAGTTTGCTCATAAAAACGTACTGGGCCTTAATACATTGGAACGAAACAATCTTCGTTTGATAGGCTAGACCCGTAGGAGTGATTTCTATATGGTTTCATTGTGGTACAATCTCCGTGATGTCTTGTTATTGTGAGAATAAATGAGATTCACTCAAAAATCATAAGGAGCCAATGAGAAATTTGCTAAAAAACACGTACTGAGCAAATCCATATTGAAACGAAACAATCTTCGTTTGATAGGTTAAACCCGTAGGAGTAATTCCGATATATTTTCGTTGTGGTGCACTCTCCGTGATGTTTTGTTATTGTGAGAATAAATGAGATTCACTCAAAAATAAAGAATCTGATGGCTGTTTTACTTAAACAGGTGTAATTGGATTGTGATATGATTTCCCGTAATTTGATAAGTCAGGCTCTAAAAAAAAACTTATATAAATTATGATTGATTTTTGGTCTAGTTTCCGTGATGTCTTGTCATTTGCCAGAATTAGATGCACCGAAGATCAAAAGGGGCCAATAATAGTTTTAGTTAAAAAATCATTTCTGAGCAATGTGGTAGTTTTCCTCAAAAAGCATCTGTATACATTCGTGGCTTAGTATTAAAATAATTAATTTTAATTTTTCACTCAAAATTCCTATAGGAAATATTTTAACAGTGTGATTTCCAATACATGCTTATTTTTGTTAATTGCTAAAAACTTTACACTCATGATATCTTGGTTTTTATTGAAATCTATTCAGTATTAATTAGGCAAGTTTACTTTCAATTGGTATTAAAATTGAATGGAATTTAAAGATTTAATAATTGGAATGCTTAATTAAACGTTTTTGTTTCATTCCACAGAAATATACTCATCAAAAACCAAGATGTTTGTATTTTATCTTGGATTTCTGATGGAATTGTTTCAGCGTATGGAATTTTGGATAAAGAATGTAAAAAATAGTATACACTCTGATTACGCTAGTTGAGTCGTTTGTCGTTTCAAGTGTCTATAAAAATTTGCTATTTGTGTGCTAAAGTTAGCCAGTTGCTATGCCAATAAGTGGCTTGAGACGAAAGAATCAATTAAAATCTGTTGAAGTGACTAGAAAAAACATAAAATACGATAAATAAATAAAATAAATAAACATATTAGGTATTTTGATAAAAGGCAGATGACTATGATTTCATAATAAAAGAATCACTTGAAACGACAAACGACACGACCTAGCAAAATTGGGGTGGTAGTTTTCTCATTTTGTTGACATCGTCCTAAATGATTAATTGTCATTGGCTTCGCTACTTTGATTGAATTATGTCGTTAATATTCATTAATTGCATCATTATCTCAATAAACTGTTCTGCATCCGAATATTAATTTTATTACTGTAAGATTGTAAACTACCTACATCTATTAGATTCTAGTAAAACTAAATTATGTAATTTGGCGATTGCGTCTTTGGAAAAATGACCTAAGGAATTTGGTTTTTTGCAAATTTTTTAGTTAGTACTTAAAACGAAACCCTATCTTCAACCATCTCAGATTTTTTCAGCGTCTTTTGATATATCATAATCCGAGTTTTATTGACTAACGTCTCAATGACATCAAGCCATTTTTTAGCTTTTTCTCGAATACTAATTATTTTAAAATGACGTAGCGGAAAATCTAAAAGGAAAAAAGACCTCCATGTTGCGGTACCAAAAAAGTGGTATTTTTGCAATAAACGTTAATCGAGGAGGCCTTAAGTTATTCGTGTTATATTTCTGAAAACCCCTGTTATTCCTATTCGGAAAGGAATGAAATTTGCAAACATTAATCTTCAAAAATCTCGAGGTCAAAATTGTTCCCAATTACTAGACTTTAGTTTTGTAAAAGAAATTAATGTGCCTGACAATCGATTAATTAATTGGCCCCTTCGATGTAAATTCGATTTATTATCACAGACAGCTTTCATTTACTTAGTATAAAGGTTTAACACCCACAAATATAGAACAACCACAAAATAATCCGTTTAATGAAATTTAATTGACATTTTATACATAAAATGTCTGTATGTGTTGGTTGTACATAGTGCAAATCAGTATTATATTGTGTTGTATGTATGTAGAAGTAGACGTATATACATATTTCGAAACACGAGGCGAGATTATATCCATACATATATCAATGACCACACACATGTCATGTTTACATGCGTATAAAATTTGTAATGACTTTATATCAGGATTCAATTTAATTATTCGTTGTCACAGTTTTGATATCTATTAACTTTGGGCTGACTTTGATTTGGCCCAATAATAAATACGATTATATTAGATTCGAATATGTACGTGTGTACGCCTATATAAAGACGATAAACCTAAACATTTTCCAAATTGACAAAAATATCCCTAATATTTTTTCCCTTAAAATTATTCTGTTATTTTATTTACTTGAGCTTTTAAATCAAATCAACTTTCATGGCTTTCATCTTCCGAACAGCAGAACAAAAAGAGGCGAAAAGTAAAACAAAACGTCTCTCGAAAAGTCCCAAAATTTATTTTTACTTTTGAATCCCTTATCAATGGATTTATATTTTGTTTTTTCATTGGTTTGTCCGTTCAGATCCATTTCTAGTGCCCTTTCTATTGTATCGTGTACATTGTTCGTAAAGGCACACACAGTTAGAGCTGTGTTGTCACTAAAATAAAATTCGTCGTGGAAGGAGCACAAAAATTAAATTAAATTTAAATTTATTCGATTCTTTGTTTGTTTGTTTTGTTGGCCACTCGCATCGATACATCACTATCTAGTTAATACTTTCTGAACCATTCTCAAATGAACATCAACCACCAGCAGCGATGAACTCCAAACCAAAATTAAATAAATATTTTATCCTCCGTGATTTTGGGGTGGCGGCTGGGGATATACATACTCAAAGGGTTTAGTTTTGGTTGTATTTTAGAATCGTTTTGGATGAATGGGGATTATTATGGTTTATTTATTTCGTATTTGTTATGTGTTGTCGTATATATTGTTGTTATTTGAGTGTGTTGCTGTTGCTCAACCAATTCGGGGAACAAAAAATTCTATATGAAAATTTACACGTGTCATTACATATCATGTTGAGCTTGTTTGTGGTTTGGTTGATGATTTAAATTTATTTTTGTTTGTTCATGATACATGAATTATTTATGGTAAAAACATGGAATAATTGATTTATATTTTATTTTAAACTTTTTATTTGATAACGGGTGATTCGGTTCTGGGAAATTAATTGGATCGGTACATTTTTTTTGAATTTGTTAGTCACCTGAGAGTAATTTGCTTCAATTTCAATTTTTCTTCATGCCAGATCAAAAATATTCCTCAAACAGCATTTAGTAAGGTCAACTACTATCACAAAATTTCCAGACGTTTGGCAATGTGCAGCACAAAACCTAGAAAACGACTTTAATCTATAGCTACTATTTTCCTAAAGCTGTTGAATTTTATTCGAGGGAAAAATCAAATCTTTATGCATGCTTACTCAAATGTGTTATTAATATTACGCACTGTATGATGGTTATGAATTGACAAACGCCAGGCAAAGAAAAATGACGACAAAATAAAATCGGGTTTGAACATAAACCACTTCCTTATATATTGATATATTATTGTTCTATAGACAATTAAAAAATTATATGTCAAAATTAGACGGGAGGTAACGGCGTCGGGCTAGAAGACCAATATACTACCCCAAATGTCAACCTCATCCATGTCAAAACTGTTCGAGTAGAGAGTACTCAGTAGCATCCATTACACTAACCATGGTTAGGGGAATCGAAGATCTGGAGTTTTCCCGTTGCCAATATCAATATGTGCCGTCTAACAAAATTTACACTCGAAAATATTCTAATGCCTTTGTTAACTTTGAGATACTTTTATTTTAGACGGTTCTTAATATCATCCATACCGCTATACCCAAATTTAAGATTATCGGTGCTCTAGAGGGTTCCCGATGCCAATATATCAGTATATACCATTCACCAAAATCTGAGTTTGTCTTAATTCCGGGTCGAGATTATTCGGGTACCGACGTTACCTTTTACAGGCTTTTATATTAGAGGGTGCTCAGTACCATCCATGACATTAACCATTTTTGAGGCAGTCGTTGTACTGGAGGTTACAGTTGCTAAAACATCAATAGGTTCAATTCAACAAAATTCGCGTACGTTTAACTTCCGTGATGAAATTATACGAGTGTTGCGATTAACATTGAGTTGATTTTCTTTTAGAGGGTGCTCGCAAGCGTACATAAAAATCTAAATAGTTGTTCAACTGCGTACCTGTTAAACTGAATATGATTAAAACTTAATTACTACGGGTGAAAAAACTCCCCAAAGAAAAAAAAATGTGTAATTAAGAATTTGAACATTTGGAAACCATATATGGGAATTCATCGTAAGTGGCTTCTTTTCACAACATTGATAGAAAATAGTTCTTTGTATTCAAATATTATGTTAACGAAAACCTGAGAGCACAATAGCCTTCATAGACATAATGTTTAAATTTATTTTTATTTATAGAACTGCTAACTCGTGAATGGCACAATTAATATCATCAATCAAAAAAACCGAATTACGTTCATTTCTTCGTTAGAACTTTATCTAGGTACCTCAAATACATCCAAAGACCGATGAAAGCCTCCAGTATCTCTTTATCTAGACTATCTTAAAATATTGGATTTTAAGTTTACCGGACAAATGGTGTAGTGGTTAAAGCTTCAGTACTTGCACCGGGAGGTATTGGGTTTGAATCCCACCAGAGGTTGGATGCAAAGCGAGTTTTTTCATAGAGGACGTTCGGTGATGTTAACAAACACAACTAACGCCCTCTGTTGGAGTGTAGAATTCAGCGCCGACCCATAGTCTATGTCAGTGTGCAGGATGACTTGGAGCTTACAATGTGTAGGTGGTGGACTGATGGATAACTAATACTTTAAAAAAAAAATATATTATTGGTGCATTTTTGTATTAAATACATTTGGATATCACGGAATGTTGAAGTAAAATTTACATCATAAAAGAAGCATATTAACTGCCTAGATTAGTCATCTTAATTCCCTGAACTATCACATAATTAGAACTTGTTAATTTTACCGGGCTTTTTTCCGCAAAGATAGGAAGATTTACATAATAGAATTTTATTAATGTTTTAATATCTTGAGATGTCTCTATAGATAATTTAGAAATCATTATAATTAGATCCCGTTCATCCCGGTCACACATATAGGGGTTTTACAGAGCTATCTGACCATGTAGGTGAAACTCCGCGAACAACTCTTGCATCCTTGAAATAAAATTTGAACCCCGTTTATTTTACCATAGGAGCCTTGTCTAAGCTTTACTAATATTCTTGAACCTATAAGCGTCCTTAGACTCGGAAACGAAAAATTATAAAATATCGAAAAATGGTAAATAATCAAAGTAGATTCGGCGCTAGTCAGCAGTACAGTCAAAACATTGAACTAACCAAAAGTTTAAACGTGAACCTGTGAACATCTCTTCCATTTGGCGAAAATATAAAAATTTTTAAGTTGAAAATGAAGAAATTTTTAATTTTGGTAACGTATGGTGAATTGTTTGTAAAATGGATTCGAAATTCGAATATTTCCAATATTAGTTCTTGGCTTATTGGCATTCACCTTACCTTTTAGGTAGCCCAAACGAAAAAATCTTGAACCGTTAAATCGGGCGATATTATTCGATCGCCAAAAATTTCGCGCAGGAGAGCCATAGTTGGACGAGTTCTGTGAGCTGTGGCTCCTTCTTGTTGAAACCACAATTCTGGATTATTCTCTACCTCTGGCCTTAAAAAGAGTTCAATTATTCTCCCGGTATTGAATACCATTCACATTAACCGCATCGTCGTTTTCGAAAAAGTATGGCCCAATAATCCTTTCTCAAGTTATTCCACACCATACAGTGCATCTAAGTGGATGTATTTGATCTACAAATGCCAATTCTTGAATTTTGGGTGCCGCATATTCTGCAATTTTGTTTATTCACGTGACCATTGAGATGAAAATGGGCCTCATCGCGCATTATGAGTTTGTGCATATACTCGCTGTTTTCTAGGCACAATAATTGAAAACGACGACCATATTGAATGCGTATTTGTGCAGCATTTGGTTTTAACTCGTGAACCAATTGAATCTTATATTGGACGATGTTTAACTTATGTAAGCTTCTTTGCAGAGACCGAATAGACAACACCAACTGCTAAGAACGTCGCCTGGTGGAAGTTTCGGAGTTTTGCTCAATACTTGCTTGCACCCGAGCAATGTTCACATTATTTCGAACTGCACGAGGTCTTTCAGCACGCGGAAGATCACAGACGGCTCATTGTTGCCGAAAACGCTGAACCAATCGGTAATGGTGAAAAAAGACGTGCATAATTCTGCGTGCAATGGAGTAAAATAAATTTAAAATCTTCGTATGGAATGAAATACATATGTTCTACACAGCTGACAACATAAGAAAAATAAAAATAAAAATATTTGCTTACTTCACGGTGTAATGTTTATTGTTTTTCAAAATTTTTGACAATACATATTGTACATATTGAGTCAAGAATTCAAGATGGAGGAAGCCATTATACATTTTGTGCAGCAAAATGAATTTATTTCTAATTATACCCATTCTAATTACAAAAATGTTTATTTAAGGGACAAAAAATTCTCTGAATTATCAAAAAAAAAAAAATAGGAATACCAAGTAAGTAATGTTTATATTTAGTTTACATATACACAACACACAATAAATATGCAATTCAATTTTTGAATCTTTTAGTGGACAAACTGGAAGCACGCTGGAGAACGTTGATGGACAAATTCAATAAACCAATACCAAAACCTCAGGCGATAAAGCACTCAGCCCCAAAAAAAGTGGAAGTGGTTTGATTCCATGTCATTTTTAAATGATTTTGACAAACCAATTGAAACATAAGTAATTTACCTGTTTATTATGAAATTTTATTTTTACGTTTTCTTTTATTTATAGAACAACTGGAAATTATCCCAAACATTCGACAAAATATGACGATCCGGATCAGAATTCGACTATTGATACTGAATGGAGTGAAACTAGCGCATCAAATTATAGTTTTCTTGAGTTAGAGTGCACAACGAACACAAATTTTGACACTAGCAATCCTTCACCGTCTCCAATACCGAAAGCTGGCTCAAAAAAAATCAAATTCGATGCAATTTTAGAATCGGCAAGCATTGAAATGAAACTGCTGATGGAAATTGCCAAACAGTCTTTTATTCACGAAGAACAAACACCAAAAACTCCTGTGCGACTTTTTTTTGAAGCTGTATGTGAATGCGAATTTGGTAAATTCCACATTGAAATCCTAAAAGTAGTGCATGCGAATTTGTATAAAAATTAAAAACTAAATACATTTATGAATTAAACATTATTTAGTTTTTTACATTTTCTAAATATTCATCTAAAGCGTCTCTAATTGAAAACGATTCTCTGCTGGCATTGTATCTAGTGAATATCCTGTATTGTGGCAAAGGCTCGACTTTGTTTCGCCGTCTTCCTTGTACAAATTCACTATCATCAGTAACGTGTGGACCACAGAATTGTTAGAGAAATAGTTGGCGTCATTTCGCTCTTACAATTTTTCGGCATTCTCTGGGAACATGTGTAAAGAGTTTGTAAGGACACGAAATTTAGCAGTTAAAATTCCAAATGTGTTTGCAATTTTAACCGTGGCCGAAGAGAATTTTTTATTGAAATATTCTTTGTCTTTTGGAAGAAGACGTCCACGACATGGTCACATCAAATTTGACCGCAATGGAAATGCTTAATCGCCGATAAAGAAGCACGGAAATTCTTCATTTGTTTGCGACAATTTCCTAGTTTTTGGAATATTCATATTTCCTTCTAAAGTCTGCTGTCCGAAACCACTCTGTTCCAAAATGCCACCGTCACTCTGGCTCCCATATGCACCAACATCTACCGCCGAAAATACGTAGTTTCTATCACATGCAGCTATAGCAAAACAATACTGCGAGAGCTTTTATAGTTATAATATTGGGAGACAGAGTGTGGTGGATATTTGATAGGTATATGCTTGCCATTAATTGCACAAACGACATTTAGCATTTCTGTGTTAATGTAAAAATCATCAATAATTTTGTCCCACTCGGCTTCTGTCGATGGAGACAGGTAGATTCCACTCAGTTTATCCCAAATTATTTGGCATGGCCTCCTGTCCTCCTGGGTCTTTCTCTTTAATTTTAAGAAAAAGTTGTTACGACTGTACTGTCGCAACTGCGTTCATTGCCGTAATGGATTCTCATCGGTTGGTTTACGTAACGCTGCTTGAGCCCGTTTTTATTTATATCTAAACGCGGTTAATGGTGGATGGATTCCTGTGTGTTTCTTTCTGTTTGGTTGGTAGTGATTGTACGAAAATGGGAGAGAGGGAGAGCAATGTACATCGAGTGGTGTGTAAAGCAAAACATTTCATAAGAATGTTTTTTTATATGCCTCTCGTTTATATCAATGCGAATTGATGTAAACAAGAGACAGAGAAGAAAGACAATTCTTCTGGAATGTTTTGCGCGTCGTTTGTGCGGCGTAAGAGTTTTTTTTTGATCGACAGTCGAGTTTGGAATTTTTGTAAAGTAGAGTCGAGTTTGGAATTTTTGTAAAGTAGAGTCGAGTTTGGAATTTTTGTAAAGTAGAGTCAAGTTTAGAATTTAGAAGAGTTGAGTTTTGGATTTCATTAAAATCAGTTTTAGTTTTTTTTAATAATTGTAAAAAGTAGGTCGAGTTTTGGATTGGGATATAGAATTCGTACGGATCAGAGTTTTTTTACAAAAATTAATAAGAATAATAATTTAATAAGAAAAATCGTAATCATAATTTTACAAGAATTAATAATAATAATTTATATATTGAAATAAAATATTTGATTGTGATTAATAAATAATAATAAATTTACAAATCGTATTTTAATTGGTAAAGCTAAGTTTTTGCTTATTAAAACGACAAAAAATGTGGATTTTACATTGACCGAAAAATAAAATATGGCCGATGTTGTTTGACATGCTGATAATAAAAATTTTGGAATAAAAACATTTTAGTGTTTGTGAATTTTATACAATAATAAAAAATATATAGAATTGTTTTATTGTATAAAAACAACCTACGTTATATTTGGTACGGCGCAAAGACGCCCAACAGTGAGGTGGCCTATCGAGGCATAATTTGATACGGCGCAAAGACGCCCAACGGTGAGGTGGCCTATCGAGGCATAATTTGATACGGCGCAAAGACGCCCAACAATTAAGGCGGCCTATCGAGGCGTACATTTGGTATCGGGGAAAAGGCCCCGCACCGTCCGATCGCACAAGGTCGCTACGTAGGGGTGGCCAACCGGCCCCTCGTGTTTTCTTATATTTTTGGTATCGGGGAAAGGCCCCGCACCGTCCGACCGCACAAGGTCGCTACGTACGGGTGGCCAACCGGCCCCTCGTATTTTCGAGTTTTTTGTGTAACGGTGAAAGGCATGACGGCCACGCAAGGCCGCACCAGTATTCTTATTTATATATATTAAGGTACCAGTTTTTTATTTATATTTTTAATTTTTTTTGATTTTATTTTTTTATATATTTTATTATTATATTAAATTTTTAAAATATTTTGTAATCGAGCGCCGCACAGCGGGTGCACGCTCGGTGCGCATCGTTTTCTCTCTCTCTCTCATTTTCTCCTGGTGCGGGTGGAGGAGGAAGTTGTTTTCCGTTTGTTGTTGTTTGTCCCTACAAATAAAATGAATTATTAAATTTTTTTCGGTGTGGTGTGATGGGAGCGGAAACTCCCTCTCTGTCGGCGTAGTGTTTGCGGTCCTTTGGTGCCCGCATCCGATTCCGTAACCAGGGCTTGTCCCCGTTTGAATTCGGTTGGATGCGCGCACCAAGGCACCGCTCTCGGTTTATAATTTTGTTGTGTTCGTTCCTCAGGTTCCGGCCGACGATTTTCGGCGGAACTCCGGGTACATTTTATTATTATTTGCGATCCCCTAAATTTCTGTATCATCACGGTGTAAGCCAGGAGCCCTGTATGCCTCAAACCCCACGACCTTAGCACTTCTCCCTGAGAACGTAGCCGGCAAAAATCACCGTGGAGCCCTCTGCAGGTGCTTAGTGATATCTGCAGGTTGGCAGTAGCCAGCCTGTAACAAAGTTTAGAGAAGAAGCCGTGTAATGAATATATTTTCAGAAAATATTTCGTGCGTCCATATTCTTCTACTTTTCGATCTAGTTTCAGCATTACACAAGTTTATTATTTTTATATATGCTAAAAAGCATAAATAAACCAAAATTAGTTTATTAAAATGATCATATTTGACCACATTTACCCTTTCTAACTAAAATTGTTATTAAACACTCGCAAAAATTGAAAACGATACGTACAAAAGTTGATAACAATATGACAGCTCGTAAAAAATTCTACTACCAACCAAAAGAAATTAAAATTTCACAAAAAGATGCACATGTGGTTCGTGTGCAGGTTTGCATGCAGTACTGCATGCAGAAATTCTACGCGTCTGTTTTCACCATAAATGGTTGGAGCGCTGAGTTCATTTCGAACATGATAGAAATTTCGATATGATCTTTGTGTCCGAATAATCGAATGCTGACTTTCAAAATAAAATTGAAAACTTTAGTTCTTTGTTCTGTACTGAGTCTTTCAATCATAAATTTCCCAAGTTTTTCAAAGTTAATTCTGGAAAAAATACGTAAGCAAAAAATGTATTCACTTATTAAAACATAACGTTACTTGTGCGCCAACTTTAGAGAACTATAGGCGCATAGAAGAAGAGGTAATGCAGACCAATTAAAAATAAAATTTGCTACTTGTAATGCAGATAAATTAAAAATTACTACCAAACGTTGCTGGCGGTACAGATAATACAGTAGCTTATTACTATTTACTGCCAAAGAATTAGGTCAACAATTAATTTAAAATTTTAATCTATGTACGAACATGGTATACATTATTATTGTTTTGTTAATAATAATTGAAATAAAATTCTATGTAATATAAAATAACCAAAATATAAACATCAGATCGTTATGAACCCCAAAAAACTTAATCGAAATAAAACATAACTAAAGTTTTATATTTCACATGGGACCTATTAAATGAAAATACTCGTGCAACAACAACAAAAAATATTTTCATTTTCATCCGCACCATGGTAAGGTTGTTGTTTCTGTATTGTATATATGCTGTAATCGCATAGAAAAGAAAATAACATCCCTTCCAAAAGAAAATCATGCAGAGACTAACTACCGACCAAAGAAACCACCTCGAACAGAAGCTGAGTCGTTTAACAGCCACAGCAAAAAGAAAATTACACATAAGAAAATGAAATGGGACCTCGCTCTCTATACAACTAGTAACCACAAGATATAATGTTTATCCTGAGACTCGTGAAAAAATGCACACAGCCACAAGGTGAAAAATTTTTACGTTTTCGCAAAAGACAAAGTAAATTTATTTTTTGTTTATTCACCATTCTCGGTTTGTTTTAATGGGAAAATTTTATTTATTTACTTACATATTTATTTATATAAAGGGTGTTTTTTTAGGAGGTTTGTTTTTCCGATAGATGTCGTTTTATTTTATGACAGTTGTTTTGACAGCTCAAAGTGGCATTTCTACTCAGTATTGTTTGGCAAATCATTATGAATAGGTTAACTCCAGAACAACGTTTTCAAATCGTGGAAATTTATTTTCAAAATCAGTGTTCAATTAAAAATGTTTATAGAGCACTTCGTGAATTTTATGGTGCACATAATCGTCCGTCAGAGACCACCATAAAGAACGTAATTACCAAATTTCGGTCTACATTCACTCTTTTGGATGCCAAGCCACCGACAAGAATGAGAAGAGTTCGTACAGAAGAAAATATTGCTGTCGTTGAGGCCAGTGTCGAAGAAAACGACAATTTATCGATTCGTCGTCGTGCTCAGCAAATTGGACTTTGTCCATCGACTTTATGGAAAATTTTACGTAAAGATTTGGGTTTGGTGCCATACAAAATTCAATTGGTGCAAGAATTAAAGCCACACGACCATCGTTTGCGCCGTGAATTCAGTGATTGGTCGTTAAATCAATTGAACGAAGATCCATTTTTTTACCGTAAAATTCTCTTCAGTGGTGAGGCGCATTTTTGGTTAAATGGATACGTCAACAAACAAAATTGTCGCATTTGGAGCAAAGATAATCCACACGCCGTTCAAGAATTACCAATGCATCCTGATAAATGTACTGTTTGGTGCGGTCTATGGGCTGGTGGGATCATCGGTCCATATTTCTTTAAAAATGAGGAAGGACGACGCGTTACCGTGAATGGAAATCGATACAGAACCATGTTAAATGAGTTTTTGTTGTCAAATCTTGAAGATATGGATATGGATGAAATGTGGTTTCAACAAGATGGTGCCACTTGCCATACAGCACGTGAAACAATCGACTTATTGAAAGAAACTTTCAACGACAACATTATTTCGAGAAATGGTCCGGTGAATTGGCCTCCGCGTTCGTGCGATTTGACGCCACTCGATTACTTTTTGTGGGGATACGTGAAGTCATTGGTTTATGTGGATAAACCTCAATCGATTGACGCTTTGGAAACCAATATTCAACGTGTCATTGCTGATATACGCCCTCAAATGCTTGAAAAAGTGCTGGAAAATTGGACCTCCAGAATGACATTTGTGAAAAATAGTCGTGGTAGCCATATGCCAGAAATTGTGTTTAAATGTTAAATGCCAAAAAATTATCTACCAAATAAAAAAAAATTTTGGTCATTTCATAATTTTATATGTGTTTTATTCAAAAAAAAAATCGGCAACCTCTTAAAAAACACCCTTTACTTGTTGTTGTATTTTTGGTTGGAATATTTCCAAACAGGTATTATTTTACTTTCGCATTTGCCACCGACTTTCCCAAAATATAACTTTAAGTTTTAATTTAACTTTAAAATTACTCGTGCGCTATCTTTATTGATGTGAAATCAAACCACAAACAACAACAGCAGCATAACAACAATACAAAATGAGACAATATCATTATGCTTATCTTATCAAAGACGAAATACATTGTGGTGCTGCTTGGTATATGGTAAATTGGTTGAATATAATATTTTTTTTTTAAGAATAACGTTTTGGAATGAGATCGGAATTGGTATAGTCAGAAAGTTCAACAAATATAGATGGGTAAGGTCGGGAATAACTAAAACGGTCGACCTTACTTAAATTGTAAAGCTAACGTACGCGTTACTGCTCTGTAGTCAATAGTACTGGTTTTTGTTCATTGGTTTCATTGAGGGACTTAGAATGCACTTGTTCTTTCGCACCTTAACGCTTAAATAAATTCGTCATTCTTTTAATATGGCACTTAATTGATCGCCATTTAGATTTTAAAACTTAAAGCTCCATGTTTTATAATAAAAAAGGGTGTCGATGTAAACACCGTTCTGTTAACAAAATGAGTTATTTTGTATATGCTGTATTTTGTATATAATGTACAAAAATGCTGTATTAGAGGCCACTTTTGGAATTAGCATTGTTTGTATCTGAATTGACCATAGCAAAATAAAATGTTTGATCATAGTTGGCATAATTATCAGCAGTAATCAGATTCGAGTTTGCTTTCTATTTTTGTTACGGAGCATATACGGCTCCGATCAGACGATGTGCGGTTATTAAATAATACATTCTCAGTTCCTTGAAAACGTACAAAGAGCAAGGGGGTGAAATCTTTAAATTCGCACAAACAAGAGGAAGGATAGTAGGACTTCTTTGATGCACGGGAACTTTGTACTAAGTTTGTCCTAAAAATAAAAAATAAAAAATTAGGACAAACTTAAGACAAAGTTCACGCTTCATAATACCGATAAGAAGTTTGTACTGAGCTTGTCCTAAACCAGCAAAACAATGTAACTTGTTTATATGTATTTGTGAAATGTAGACATTTAGGCGAATACACAAAATAATCGCTTGTTTAAATTAACTTTTAAATTTTATCTTGTAATACTAAAAACTTTAACTGACATAAATAAAAAATATGCTTTAATTGAATAAAAATAAATCATGTTAAACTCTTACAAATAAATGTTAATTTAAGTCAGCTTTTTAAATGAAATAGTATTATTCTCATATTACAAAAATATTTACTAATATATACAAAATATTATTGGTGTTAACATAAATGTGAAAAAAAACAGATTAACAATCAATAAGTTTCATAAATTTATCATGGAGCTCACTTAGTGAGACAGACGTTTATGTGAATTTTTGTCTCTTAAATCGCTTAGGGGCGCCGTTAAGGGTAATACTAAATAGGGTTACAGGTTGTTCTCATCGGTTTCACTTGTAAGGGAGCAAGATAATAGTACTACCGACTCAATCTATAAGTTTCATAAATTTATCATGGAGCTCACTTAGTGAGACAGACGTTTATGTGAATTTATTTTTTTTTCTCTTAAATCGCTTAGGGGTGCCGTTTAAGGGTAATACTAAACAGGGTTACAGGTTATTCTCATCGGTTTCACTTGCAAGGGAGCAAGATAATAGTACTACCGACCCAATCTATAAGTTTCATAAATTTATCATGGAGCTCACTTAGTGAGACAGACGTTTATGTGAATTTATGTCTCTTAAATCGCTTAGGGGTGCGGTTTAAGAGTAATACTAAATAGGGTTACAGGTTATTCTCATCGGTTTCACTTGCAAGGGAGCAAGATAATAGTACTACCGACCCAATCTATAAGTTTCATAAATTTATCATGGAGCTCACTTAGTGAGACAGACGTTTATGTGAATTTATTTTTTTTTCTCTTAAATCGCTTAGGGGTGCGGTTTAAGGGTAATACTAAATAGGGTTACAGGTTATTCTCATCGGTTTCACTTGTAAGGGAGCAAGATAATAGTACTACCGACTCAATCTATAAGTTTCATAAATTTATCATGGAGCTCACTTAGTGAGACAGACGTTTATGTGAATTTATTTTTTTTTCTCTTAAATCGCTTAGGGGTGCCGTTTAAGGGTAATACTAAACAGGGTTACAGGTTATTCTCATCGGTTTCACTTGCAAGGGAGCAAGATAATAGTACTACCGACTCAATCTATAAGTTTCATAAATTTATCATGGAGCTCACTTAGTGAGACAGACGTTTATGTGAATTTATTTTTTTTTCTCTTAAATCGCTTAGGGGTGCCGTTTAAGGGTAATACTAAACAGGGTTACAGGTTATTCTCATCGGTTTCACTTGCAAGGGAGCAAGATAATAGTACTACCGACCCAATCTATAAGTTTCATAAATTTATCATGGAGCTTACTTAGTGAGACAGACGTTTATGTGAATTTATTTTTTTCTCTCTTAAATCGCTTAGGGGTGCGGTTTAAGGGTAATACTAAATAGGGTTACAGGTTATTCTCATCGGTTTCACTTGTAAGGGAGCAAGATAATAGTACTACCGACTCAATCTATAAGTTTCATAAATTTATCATGGAGCTCACTTAGCGAGACAGACGTTTATGTGAATTTATGTCTCTTAAATCGCTTAGGGGTGCCGTTTAAGGGTAATACAAAATAGGGTTACAGGTTATTCTCATCGGTTTCACTTGCAAGGGAGCAAGATAATAGTACTACCGACCCAATCTATAAGTTTCATAAATTTATCATGGAGCTCACTTAGTGAGACAGACGTTTATGTGAATTTATGTCTCTTAAATCGCTTAGGGGTGCGGTTTAAGAGTAATACTAAATAGGGTTACAGGTTATTCTCATCGGTTTCACTTGCAAGGGAGCAAGATAATAGTACTACCGACCCAATCTATAAGTTTCATAAATTTATCATGGAGCTCACTTAGTGAGACAGACGTTTATGTGAATTTATTTTTTTTTCTCTTAAATCGCTTAGGGGTGCCGTTTAAGGGTAATACTAAATAGGGTTACAAAGGGGTTAGCAAGATAATAGTACTACCGACCCAATCTATAAGTTTCATAAATTTATCATGGAGCTCACTTAGTGAGACAGACGTTTATGTGAATTTATGTCTCTTAAATCGCTTAGGGGTGCGGTTTAAGAGTAATACTAAATAGGGTTACAGGTTATTCTCATCGGTTTCACTTGCAAGGGAGCAAGATAATAGTACTACCGACCCAATCTATAAGTTTCATAAATTTATCATGGAGCTCACTTAGTGAGACAGACGTTTATGTGAATTTATTTTTTTCTCTCTTAAATCGCTTAGGGGTGCCGTTTTAGGGTAATACTAAATAGGGTTACAGGTTATTCTCATCGGTTTCACTTGTAAGGGAGCAAGATAATAGTACTACCGACTCAATCTATAAGTTTCATAAATTTATCATGGAGCTCACTTAGTGAGACAGACGTTTATGTGAATTTATTTTTTTTTCTCTTAAATCGCTTAGGGGTGCCGTTTAAGGATAATACTAAATAGGGTTACAGGTTATTCTCATCGGTTTCACTTGTAAGGGAGCAAGATAATAGTACTACCGACCCAATCTATAAGTTTCATAAATTTATCATGGAGCTCACTTAGTGAGACAGACGTTTATGTGAATTTATTCTTTTCTCTCTTAAATCGCTTAGGGGTGCCGTTTTAGGGTAATACAAAATAGGGTTACAGGTTATTCTCATCGGTTTCACTTGCAAGGGAGCAAGATAATAGTACTACCGACTCAATCTATAAGTTTCATAAATTTATCATGGAGCTCACTTAGTGAGACAGACGTTTATGTGAATTTATTTTTTTTTTCTCTTAAATCGCTTAGGGGTGCGGTTTAAGAGTAATACTAAATAGGGTTACAGGTTATTCTCATCGGTTTCACTTGCAAGGGAGCAAGATAATAGTACTACCGACCCAATCTATAAGTTTCATAAATTTATCATGGAGCTCACTTAGTGAGACAGACGTTTATGTGAATTTATTTTTTTCTCTCTTAAATCGCTTAGGGGTGCCGTTTTAGGGTAATACTAAATAGGGTTACAGGTTATTCTCATCGGTTTCACTTGTAAGGGAGCAAGATAACAGTACTACCGACTCAATCTATAAGTTTCATAAATTTATCATGGAGCTCACTTAGTGAGACAGACGTTTATGTGAATTTATTTTTTTTTCTCTTAAATCGCTTAGGGGTGCCGTTTAAGGGTAATACTAAATAGGGTTACAGGTTATTCTCATCGGTTTCACTTGTAAGGGAGCAAGATAATAGTACTACCGACCCAATCTATAAGTTTCATAAATTTATCATGGAGCTCACTTAGTGAGACAGACGTTTATGTGAATTTATTTTTTTCTCTCTTAAATCGCTTAGGGGTGCCGTTTTAGGGTAATACTAAATAGGGTTACAGGTTATTCTCATCGGTTTCACTTGTAAGGGAGCAAGATAATAGTACTACCGACTCAATCTATAAGTTTCATAAATTTATCATGGAGCTCACTTAGTGAGACAGACGTTTATGTGAATTTATTTTTTTTTCTCTTAAATCGCTTAGGGGTGCGGTTTAAGGGTAATACTAAATAGGGTTACAGGTTATTCTCATCGGTTTCACTTGTAAGGGAGCAAGATAATAGTACTACCGACTCAATCTATAAGTTTCATAAATTTATCATGGAGCTCACTTAGTGAGACAGACGTTTATGTGAATTTATTTTTTTTTCTCTTAAATCGCTTAGGGGTGCCGTTTAAGGGTAATACTAAATAGGGTTACAGGTTATTCTCATCGGTTTCACTTGTAAGGGAGCAAGATAATAGTACTACCGACTCAATCTATAAGTTTCATAAATTTATCATGGAGCTCACTTAGTGAGACAGACGTTTATGTGAATTTATTTTTTTTTCTCTTAAATCGCTTAGGGGTGCGGTTTAAGGGTAATACTAAATAGGGTTACAGGTTATTCTCATCGGTTTCACTTGTAAGGGAGCAAGATAATAGTACTACCGACTCAATCTATAAGTTTCATAAATTTATCATGGAGCTCACTTAGTGAGACAGACGTTTATGTGAATTTATTTTTTTTTCTCTTAAATCGCTTAGGGGTGCCGTTTAAGGGTAATACTAAATAGGGTTACAAAGGGGTTAGCAAGATAATAGTACTACCGACCCAATCTATAAGTTTCATAAATTTATCATGGAGCTCACTTAGTGAGACAGACGTTTATGTGAATTTATGTCTCTTAAATCGCTTAGGGGTGCGGTTTAAGAGTAATACTAAATAGGGTTACAGGTTATTCTCATCGGTTTCACTTGCAAGGGAGCAAGATAATAGTACTACCGACCCAATCTATAAGTTTCATAAATTTATCATGGAGCTCACTTAGTGAGACAGACGTTTATGTGAATTTATTTTTTTCTCTCTTAAATCGCTTAGGGGTGCCGTTTTAGGGTAATACTAAATAGGGTTACAGGTTATTCTCATCGGTTTCACTTGTAAGGGAGCAAGATAATAGTACTACCGACTCAATCTATAAGTTTCATAAATTTATCATGGAGCTCACTTAGTGAGACAGACGTTTATGTGAATTTATTTTTTTTTCTCTTAAATCGCTTAGGGGTGCCGTTTAAGGGTAATACTAAATAGGGTTACAGGTTATTCTCATCGGTTTCACTTATAGATTGAGTCGGTATTGAGACTTATAGTTATAGATTGAGTCGGTAGTACTATTATATTGCTCCCTTACAAGTGAAACCGATGAGAATAACCTGTAACCCTATTTAGTATTACCCTTAAACCGCACCCCTAAGCGATTTAAGAGAAAAAAAAAATAAATTCACATAAACGTCTGTCTTACTAAGTGAGCTCCATGATAAATTTATGAAACTTATAGATTGAGTCGGTAGTACTATTATCTTGCTCCCTTACAAGTGAAACCGATGAGAATAACCTGTAACCCTATTTAGTATTACCCTTAAACGGCACCCCTAAGCGATTTAAGAGAAAAAAAAATAAATTCACATAAACGTCTGTCTCACTAAGTGAGCTCCATGATAAATTTATGAAACTTATAGATTGAGTCGGTAGTACTATTATCTTGCTCCCTTACAAGTGAAACCGATGAGAATAACCTGTAACCCTATTTAGTATTACCCTTAAACCGCACCCCTAAGCGATTTAAGAGAAAAAAAAATAAATTCACATAAACGTCTGTCTCACTAAGTGTGCTCCATGATAAATTTATGAAACTTATAGATTGAGTCGGTAGTACTATTATCTTGCACCCTTACAAGTGAAACCGATGAGAATAACCTGTAACCCTATTTAGTATTTCCCTTAAACGGCACCCCTAAGCGATTTAAGAGACAAAAATTCACATAAACGTCTGTCTCACTAAGTGAGCTCCATGATAAATTTATGAAACTTATAGATTGGGTCGGTAGTACTATTATCTTGCTAACCCCTTTGTAACCCTATTTAGTATTACCCTTAAACGGCACCCCTAAGCGATTTAAGAGAAAAAAAAAAAATTTCACATAAACGTCTGTCTCACTAAGTGAGCTCCATGATAAATTTATGAAACTTATAGATTGAGTCGGTAGTACTATTATCTTGCTCCCTTACAAGTGAAACCGATGAGAATAACCTGTAACCCTATTTAGTATTTCCCTTAAACGGCACCCCTTAACGATTTAAAACGTAAATTCACATAAACATCTGTCTCACTAAGTGAGCTCCATGATAAATTTATGAAACTTATAGATTGAGTCGGTAGTACTATTATCTTGCTCCCTTACAAGTGAAACCGATGAGAATAACCTGTAACCCTATTTAGTATTACCCTTAAACGGCACCCCTAAGCGATTTAAGAGAAAAAAAAATAAATTCACATAAACGTCTGTCTCACTAAGTGAGCTCCATGATAAATTTATGAAACATTTTGATTGAGCCAGTAGACATTAATGCACATAAACGTCTAATGGCTTTATGACGAATTTATGAAACTTGTAGTTTAAATTAGTTCTTTTTGATATATTTTTTTTAATTACTGTATTTCATTATTATTTTAAGCAAATAGAGCAAATTGTTAATTATAGTTTTGTTTAATGGTAAAGTTACCAACTGTAATTAAATATTCCTCATTGTTTCTTTTAAACATTATAAAGGGTGTTTTTTTAAGAGGTTGCCGATTTTTTTTTTGAATAAAACACATATAAAATTATGAAATGACCAAAATTTTTTTTTATTTGGTAGATAATTTTTTGGCATTTAACATTTAAACACAATTTCTGGCATATGGCTACCACGGCTATTTTTCACAAATGTCATTCTGGAGGTCCAATTTTCCAGCACTTTTTCAAGCATTTGAGGGCGTATGTCAGCAATGACACGTTGAATATTGGTTTCCAAAGCGTCAATCGATTGAGGTTTATCCACATAAACCAATGACTTCACGTATCCCCACAAAAAGTAATCGAGTGGCGTCAAATCGCACGAACGCGGAGGCCAATTCACCGGACCATTTCTCGAAATAATGTTGTCGTTGAAAGTTTCTTTCAATAAGTCGATTGTTTCACGTGCTGTATGGCAAGTGGCACCATCTTGTTGAAACCACATTTCATTCATATCCATATCTTCAAGATTTGACAACAAAAACTCATTTAACATGGTTCTGTATCGATTTCCATTCACGGTAACGCGTCGTCCTTCCTCATTTTTAAAGAAATATGGACCGATGATCCCACCAGCCCATAGACCGCACCAAACAGTACATTTATCAGGATGCATTGGTAATTCTAGAACGGCGTGTGGATTATCTTTGCTCCAAATGCGACAATTTTGTTTGTTGACGTATCCATTTAACCAAAAATGCGCCTCATCACTAAAGAGAATTTTACGGTAAAAAAATGGATCTTCGTTCAATTGATTTAACGACCAATCACTGAATTCACGGCGCAAACGATGGTCGTGTGGCTTTAATTCTTGCACCAATTGAATTTTGTATGGCACCAAACCCAAATCTTTACGTAAAATTTTCCATAAAGTCGATGGACAAAGTCCAATTTGCTGAGCACGACGACGAATCGATAAATTGTCGTTTTCTTCGACACTGGCCTCAACGACAGCAATATTTTCTTCTGTACGAACTCTTCTCATTCTTGTCGGTGGCTTGGCATCCAAAAGAGTGAATGTAGACCGAAATTTGGTAATTACGTTCTTTATGGTGGTCTCTGACGGACGATTATGTGCACCATAAAATTCACGAAGTGTTCTATAAACATTTTTAATTGAACACTGATTTTGAAAATAAATTTCCACGATTTGAAAACGTTGTTCTGGAGTTAACCTATTCATAATGATTTGCCAAACAATACTGAGTAGAAATGCCACTTTGAGCTGTCAAAACAACTGTCATAAAATAAAACGACATCTATCGGAAAAACAAACCTCCTAAAAAAACACCCGTTATATGTGAAAAATAAATCCCAACCCAACTAGATATGCCAGAACAAATTATCGATTCAACCAGGGCATGGTAGAGTTTTCTAAATATGGCTTGAGAGCAGAGCGGTTTCAGATTGTACAATTTATAAACAGCAACGATGACCTGGCTTTATAAAGTTGAGAATCCTAATTTAACTGCGAGTCAACAATTAGGCCTAAGTATTGAAACTCATTCACACCTAGAAGTTGGAAGCACTGTGGAGAGCAGGGATTTCTGTTGCATAAGTAGCTATGAAACGTATAATACCGATGGTAATAGAACCATTTACTAAGTTTTGATTAATCACTTTGCAATGCAAGTTGAGATTCTGATGAATTGCAATCAATCGTCGGCGAACGCTGTGGTCTGACCTAACAGGTCGATATCGAAAATGGAATTAATGTAAATAAGAAATAGCAGAGGTCCAAGCACAGAGCCCTGGGGAACACCACAACTCAAGTTACCTGGGTCACTAATAGTGCATTCCACTTTAACCACTTGACGACGGTTTTTAAGATAACTACCAAACCAACCTAGTATGACGCCTCTTACCCCTATGAACTTCAGTTTCGTAAGCAGAATGTCGTGATCAACACTCTCGAATGCTTTAGATATATCTAGAATTAATGTAGTAGACTTTTACAACTTGTTTATAGTCAAATATATATTACTTAGAAAATGTAACAACGCCTCCTCAGTAGATTTCCCCGCTGTGAAACCGAATTGTTTCTCGTTTAGAAATTTAATCTTATCGAGATAATTGAGTAGTCTGCGCTTCACCATTTTCTCAAATAGTTTAGAAAAAGAACATAAAAGAACTATATGGGCCTATAGTTATTAACCCTCCAACTCATCTCCTTTTTTATAAAGCGGTATTACCAGAGCTAGTTTAAATACATCTGGAAATATTCCCCTATCCAGGCTTAAATTAAACAGATATTTCAAAATATCTAACAAATATCAAGAACAATTTTTCACTAAAAAGTTGTCAATCTCATCAATACCTTTGGATGGTTTGTTTTTTAATTTTTTATTTTCGGATATAAGTTCAACCGATTGTATTGGTTCAAAAACGCAGGATGTCATATAACCATTTGAAGAACCCGTTTCATATCTTGAGAATTCACGGAGATCGGTGGATAATGTGGTATTGTTAAACTGAGAATGTGCCGGATGTAACATTTATAAAAAAGTTATTAAATTCATTGGAAATGGCAAACGAACCAGGAACAACCAAATCTGTGTTTACTTTTCTAATGCGCATTATTGGGCTTTGGCCTAAGTTTTTCCTAGAATCTTATTGCGGGTTACTTAAAACTAAAAAAATGTTCTTTTAAGTGGATTGCAAAGATATGGTTGTGCATGCTGCGTTTCAGCTAGCTAAAATAGCACTGCAAATTTGGCATTACTATGTAGGTAGAAAAGTTTCGTTTTAATGAGGCAGTATATAAAATTAGAAAGAAATGAGAAGGCCTATCTAATTGATGATTCTATGAATTCACCTAACAACTAGCAACTTCCATTAACTTCAGATTAGGAAACAAAATATATATAAGCATTAAACTGTATATATGTTATGTATGTGAAGTTGGCCCAAATTTCAACCCAAAAAAATGCGATGGCAACTAAAAAATGATGATTGCTATAATAATCCTAAAATGATGATTGCTATAATATTACGAGTATCAGCCCAAAAAATTGTATTTCAAGACATTTTATAAGATCTCAGCTCAAAAAAATATTACTATCGTGATAGTTTCTCATAGTCAGTGCAAAATTTACTATAACAAAAATTAAAACTGTCTCGCCAGTTATATCTAATACTCTCAACCCAAAAATTCATTATGAAAGGTTAAATAATAAACTAAGTTAAAAATTTGAGCAACCTAACACGTGGACATAAATAACTCAATAAAATTTCAATGCATGCGATTCAACAAGGCTCTCGTGGCCATATATGGCTCAATTAAGCTAAATAAATACTCGTCAATTTTTACTCTGAAACTTTTGAGTTTTGGTGTTGGCCCGCGATGCCATTGCGTTTTTCGATTTGTTCTGTTCCTAATCTATAATGTATGCCAAGTGATCTTGTATTGCGTTCAAATTTCGGTTTTTGTCTGATTTTCGATTTAGGTTCTTCTGGTTTTAGATTAAATGACCTGAAGTTTGGTCAAGAACGAGTGGAGCCTAATAATTTGTAATGAAGCATTTGATTAGGCCATAATGAGCCTAAAATTAGTTGAATGTCAATTGATCTTGTTTTGCGTTCTAATTTCGTTTTTGGACCGATTTTCGATGTGGGTTCTGCTAGTTTTAGATTAAATGACCTGAAGTTTGGTCTCTAGAACGAGTGGAACCTACAATTTTTATAACGGGTCATTTGATTAGCGCATTTTTGTCCGATTTGCGATTTGGATTCTGCTAGCTTCAGATTGAATGACATGGACGGTCAAGAACAAATGGAGCCCAAAATATTTAATGGGTCATTTGATTAGAACGTAATGAGCCTTAAATTATTTGTATGCCGTCTGATCTTGTTTTGCGTTCTAATTTCGTTGTTGGTCCCATTTTCGATCTGGGTTCTGCTAGCTGTAGATTAAATGGCCTGAAGTTTGGTCAAAAACGAGTGGAGCCTAAGAATTTTAAAGGGTCATTTAATTTTGTCCATAATGAGCCTAAAATGATTTGTATTGCAAATAATTTCGGGTTTTTTCGATTTTAGATGTGGGTTCTGCTAGTGTTAGATTAAATATGTCCTGAAGTTTAGTCAAGAACGAGTGAGCCTAAAAGTATTTGTTTGTCATACATCAAGTTTTACGTTCTAAATTCGGTTTTGGTCCGATTTTCGATTTGGGTTCTGCTAGTTTTAGATTAAATGACCTGAAGTTTGGTCAAGAACGATTGGATCCCAAAAGTTTTCAATGGGTCATTGTATTATGTCATAATGAGCCTAAAATTATTTGTGTATCAATTTATCTAGTTTTGCGTTCTAATTACGTTTTAGCCCGATTTTGGTTCTGCTGGTTTTGAAGTGATAGAGCCTTAAACTTTTGCTTGCTTTCCATTAAATAACCTGAAGTTTGGTCAAGAATGAGTGGAGTCTAAAAATTTTTAAATGGGCCATTTGATTAGGCCATAATGAGCCGAAAATTATTTGTATGTCAGTTGATCTTGTTTTGCGTTCTAATTTCGCTTTTGGACCAATTTTCGATGTGGGTTCTGCTAGCTTTAGATTATATGACCTGAAGTTTGGTCTTTAGTGGAGCCTACAACTTTATAATGAGGCATTTGATTAGGCCATAATGAGGCTAAAATATGATAGTTGATCTCGTTTTTCGTTTTAATTTCGGATTTACTCCTATTTTCGATCTGGTTCTGCTAGTTTTAGATTAAATGATCTGATGTTTCTTCGAGAACGATTGGATCCCGAAAATGTTCAATGGGTCATTGGGTTATGCCATAATGAGCCTAAAATTATTTGAATCTTGTTTTGCGTTCTAATATCGTTTTAGCCCGATTTTCGATATTCGTTCTGCTGGTTTTGAAGTGATAAAGCCTTAAGCTTTTTCTAGAGCAGAATAAAAAAATTTAAACAGGGCATTTAATTAGCCTAAAACTAACCTGTTATTTTCCAATTGTTTTTAAAACATTTTTTGACATGGGTTCTGTTAACTTTTTCTAAAGCTGGCAGAACCCATCGTTTTAGTTGGAAGGGATCCATACTAACTTGTAATGTTCTGCTGTATGGGTTCTGCAAGCTTTAGGGACGTAAATGTCATTAAAAATTGACTCGTAATTTGGTAGAACGTTTATATTTATAGCATAAGGACAATTTAGCGCTTCTAGCACTTTATTACTATTTTATCGACTTGATGGTAATTAGAACAATCCTTTAAATGTTTAAAAACATATCTTTTTTCAAACTATTTTACTCAAAATTCGTATTATAGAAATTAGGTTAACAGTGTAACACTAATACAAAGACAGACTTGCTATTTGTTCTAAATTTCACTCCCACAATAAAATACATTTTGCCCATTAGCTCCAAATTATTTTGGTCGTCTTTTATATTTCTATTCCCAAATATCCTCAAAACTTACTACTTTCAAACAGAGAAAAGCAGTCAGTTTAGGTCTGTATTGATTTACAATTCAGACATAACTCAAACAAAATAAAACTGAAAATTCTTAATAAATTATTTTATTTTAATCTTGCTGTACTGTAAGTACTTTATAAATTTGAGAAGCTACGTACATCAACCCATTCAATTAAGCAAAGAAAACGAAAAAAAAATAATCTGATCCAAGTATAATATCTTCGTAGTTTTAAAAAAATTAAAAATGAACAAAAAAGTTACTTCAACAACAAACTTTCTAATCTTTAGGAAATAAAATGAAAATAAAAAACTTTGTTGAAAAACGGAACAAGTGTTAGAGAAATAAATGATTTTTTTGGATGTGGATAAGATTTTGCTACCCAGTTGCTAGTACATTTTTTGAACATTAGTCTTATACTCTAATACTAATACATGGATATTATTCAAACCACTAAATTTAACCTCGTTCAATGTTCTGAAATCCTTAAAGTTCAAATTAAAAAGTTTTCATTTCTTATTCATCGCATTCGTATATACAGCTTATTTCCGTGAAAATTGATTCTGAATGCTTCCCAAGCTTTTGTTGATTTTACGTTTAATTTTCTGTGTTGAAACAACTTTCAAGTGGTAGTTGATTTATGTAATATAACAGTATATCACATCTATCTTCCCCCCTTGCATGTATAAACGGAAAAAAAGAAAGCTTTATGTCTGTATTCGGGAAAGCAACTGCTAATCTTATGCACGAGTATTTTGAAAATATATCGTTGTCAACAGTAATTCATAACAAAAAGTTCAATTCACTATTCGTTTTAATAAAAAATATTCAATATTTTTTATTAAATCTACATATGTGCTTATATATACTTACACATACTCGTACATTATGATATAATAAAATCAAACTTCAATCGAAAGCTTAATGGAAATATGGAAAAAATCATAATTTTGTAATAAATTTATTGAAATTATTGTTAAACATGAATAATTCTCGACGTATGGGAAATGTTTCCCGTACTTTGGAATTATTTTTATTGTCAGCTTCAGTACGTAGCAAACGTACAAATTATCATAGAAAAATTAAAGGTAAACCAATTCAATATTCCAGGTTAATAGAAAACCGATGTTAAGTTTTTGGGGCGAAAATGAAACAAAATTTTATTCCAGCAACTTTAATCAGACGTCATCAACTAATTTTTACGCAACGAAATAATTGATATCATGCACACAGTATTAAAATTTTAATTTCAGACATAAAATATAACTGTTCGTTATACAACCATAATTAAGAGTATTTACAGTGCCGTACCGTCTCTTTAAATTGGAAAAATATAGCAAATATAGTAAAGTAGGGAGATATGGCATATTTTTTGTAAATTGGCTGTAAGTACAAAAACACATGAGATTTTATATTGAAACAAAAACAAATATACTTTACATTTATTCATTAAAAAATATAAAATTTAAAAATTACATAAAATTCATGTAAACACCTTAAAAAATAAACAAATAATTTAACTCGAAATGAGGGTGATGTGCCACTAGATGCAGGGTGAAACGGTACACAGGATTGCTTGATAGTTGTATTTCCGCATGGATTGCATGTGTTAATAAATGCTGTACAACAGTCATGCGACCACTTTTCACATGTTACGCCTTGAATCCATTCGTCTGTTTTCTTTGTTTCAAAATAATTTTCACCAAAACCCACACAATTATTTAATTCGAAATCTTCAGCGTCTCCAGTGATCATTTAATTCAAGAGGTCATTGATCTTCCTCTGAAGATGACAAATTTAGGTCTGTCGTTAATTTTATCTTTTTATTCTTGGAGTTTTGTTTTGGATTTTTTTTGGTTAACTTATTAAGACTCCTTTTTAATTTTTTAAGCTTTGCTCTAACCGGAATGAAATAATTCCTAAACAAATCCTAAGTAAAAAAATCTATATATGCATTAGTAAATATACACCAAAAATCAACATTTAGGCGAAACTATATTTTACATAAGGATTTTCTTTCGCAACAAAAAATATAAATATTTGTAAAGTTAAATATGCATTTGTGAATAATTGGTTTTACCGATAGGTTTAAAATATCAAAAATTATTAAAATTGCATTTGAAAACTAAAAAAATTTGATTATATTGGTTTAAAATTAAAATAAGCTTAAAATATAAATATTAAAAGATGCTTAGAATTCAAAAGAATACAAGTCATGATTTTAGGAGGCGGTAATCGATTTCATTAAACAACTTTCTAAAAAGTAAGAACTCTCTGTCCTAAGATACTTCTAAAGGATGACAACTCTAGAGATAGGTGTTTTCGCTTAGTACTAGATCCAATCCAACTAGAAAACATGAGTTTTCCGGAAAAATTAGGGGAACACTGGGTTTAATATTCAAAAGTTGTAGAGGCAAAAATTGAAAAAACCCTCTCTCCTAAGATACTTAGTAAGAGGTTACAACTCTTGAGATAGAAGTTTTCACTTTGTACTAGACCCAATCCAACTAGAAAACATGAGTTTTCCGGAAAAATTAGGGGAACACTGGGTTTAACATTCAAAAGTTGAAGAGGCAAAAATTGAAGTAAAAACCCTGTGTCCTAACATACTTCTAAGAGGTTACAACTTATTAAATAGGTGTTTTCACTTTGTACTAGACCCAATCCAACTATAAAACATGAGTTTTCAGGAAAAATTAGGGGAACACTGGGTTTAATAATCAAAAGTTTTAGAGGCAAAAATTGAAGTAAAAACCCTCTGTCCTAAGGTACTTCTAAGAGGTTACAACTCTTGAGGTAGGTGTTTTCACTTTGTACTATACCCAATCCAACTATAAAACATGAGTTTTCTGGAAAAAATTAGGGGAACACTGGGTTTAATATTCAAAAGTTTTAGTTGTACAAATTCTCTATCCTAAGATACTTCTTAGAGGTTACAACTCTTGAGGTAGGTGTTTTCACTTCGTACTAGACCCAATCCAACTAGAAAACATGAGTTTTCAGGAAAAATTAGGGGAAAACTGGGTTTAATATTCAAAAGTTGTAGAGGCAAAAATTGAAGAAAAGTCCCTCTGTCCTTAGATACTTCTAAGAGGTTACAACTCTTGAGATAGAAGTTTTTACTTTGTACTAGACCCAATCCAACTATAAAACATGAATTTTCCGGAAAAATTAGGGGAACACTGGGTTTAATATTCAAAAGTTTTAGTTGTACAAATTCTCTATCCTAAGAAACTTCTTAGAGGTTACAACTCTTGAGGTAGGTGTTCTCACTTCGTACTAAACCCAATCCAACTAGAAAACATGAGTTTTCAGGAAAAATTAGGGGAACACTGAGTTTAACAATCAAAAGTTGTAGAGACAAAAATTGAAGTAAAAACCCTCTGTCCTAAGGTACTTCTTAGAGGTTACAACTCTTGAGGTAGGTGTTCTCACTTCGTACTAAACCCAATCCAACTAGAATACATGAGTTTTCCGGAAAAATTAGGGGAACTCTGGGTTTAATATTCAAAAGTTGAAGAGGCAAAAATTGAAGAAAAATCCCTCTGTCCTAAGATACTTCTAAGAGGTTGCATCTCTTGAGATAGAAGTTTCCACTTTGTACTAGACCCAATCCAACTAGAAAACATGAGTTTTCAGGAAAAATTAGGGGAACACTGGGTTTAATATTCAACAGTTTTAATTGTACAAATTCTCTATCCAAAGATACTTCTTAGAGGTTACAACTCTTGAGGTAGGTGTTTTCACTTCGTACTAGATCCAATCCAACTATAAAACATGAGTTTTCCGGAAAAAATTAGGGGAACATTGGGTTTAATAATCAAAAGTTGTGGTTGTAAAAGAGGTTACAACTCTTGGGATAGGTGTTTTCACTTTGTACTAGACCCAATCCAACTAGAAAACATGCATTTTCCGGAAAAATTAGGGGAACACTGGGTTTAATATTCAAAAATTGTAGAGACAAAAATTGAAGTAAAAACCCTCTGTCCTAAGATATTTCTTAGAGGTTACAACTCATGAGGTAGGTGTTTTCACTAGGATACGTTTACACTTAGGATAAGGTTAGGAAATATTTCACACGCATTTCCTCTAGCCAAATTTTCGATAGAAATCAAAACTCGCGCACGTTGCCTACGCACACTCACATTTTCGGAAACATACACTGGCGAAATTATATCTAACAACTTGCCTGGTGTTATAAGGCTGCGTTGCGGACTAATATTTGAGCTTGCCAACAGCTATTGTGGCGGGGTAGTTGAACCCAATATTTCCATTATTGGTTTCGCATTAGTTGCTACTCTATCGAGATCAGTATAGTCTGATTCACGCTGGACGCTAATAAAAGCATATTCCGGTATTATATCTGGATTGAAAGGGTAAATGCTCGTTGCTGAAAATGCCAATACGCCGTTGTTTGTATTAGCTGCTTTGCACCAAGCTTTGGATAATAAATTCCCAAATTGCAAGTAAATCGCTTTTCCGCGTAGGATTGGCTTTAATAAATAAATTGCAGGCGTCATAAAAACGTAAGTTGAAGGACTTAAAAATGCTCTATCCAAGGGTTGCAAAAATAGAGTAGTGTGCGGTGGTAAACACAAGAGAATCACATCATTTTCGGCAGCATATTCAAGCATTTCAATGCTATTATTGTTATTGCAGTGGGACGAATGGCCGTCTAATATTAAAAGCACCTTGCCCTTTGGTTTTCTAACACAAAAATGATTTTTTAACCAAATAAAAAATATATCGCTGTTAACGTAGGCTGATTTTGCACTCATATAAACAACCGATCCGGGGCGCATTCCATCTTCAAATTCTATTTTTTTTTCTTCTTGAAAACGCATGCTGGTGGTAGGAAATTTCCTTCGGCATTACAACAAGCTATCACGGTAATTGTTTCTCTTATCTCAGCCGGTGTGATGTTAGTTATGTTTTTGACCCTTTTTTAGCAATCACGAATCCAGGTTTGTTATTTAATTGACAACCGGTTTCATCATCATTATATGTAGATATGTCCAGGTTTATCAATTAGTCCATTTTCTTCTAAAATGTTCCTCAATACCGTAAAACATGCATTTATTTAATCTCTGTTCATGACATCACCACGTGGTTTTGATAGTCCTGCCGATTTACTTACATATAAATTTTGGTGACATGAAAAGAGTAAACCAACCTGTCCTGGCCTTTTTCGTTCGTAAATTGAAATTTTGTTTAATTTTACATTTTTCAGCTAATTGAAAAGCCATACAACATACTTCATCTCTAGCAAGTGCAAATCCATGGGCCTGCAACTTTTTAATATGCGATGCTAATTTTGACTCATATTCTGTGTCCAAACAAGAAGGAGATCCAAGAGTGGGTTTTGTTATGGTTTTTAGTTTTAATTGTCTTCGTAACGTAGTGCCCGGAATTTTATATTATTTTATAGACATAACCTATAAATCGGTCGCAATAACCAAAAAGTGATCTTTTCTGTTGATTTCGAAACAGATTTCATATTTCTGTGACGTTTACTTACCGAACTACACATGCCTTAAACCACACATAAAAAAAATTACAAATAAAAATTATTTTTTATTTTATTTTGGAAAATTACTAAAAATGTATTAGCCACAACACACACAGAGCTGTATCGTTTGAAATTTATTTCGCAACTAACAAAATAAAAGTTTCAGCTGATGAATTATTGAAAGAGAAGTGAATGAAATTACACCCACCATTTCACCCGTAATTCCATATCACTCTACGTTACTATATAAAGGGTTAGGGAAAAAGTTCGTGGCCTTTTTTGGGTGAAATTGAAACAAAGAATTTTCTTATTTCAAAACCTTTTGCCATTATTCTGGTAGAGCCACGATCCCATCACTGTAGAACTTCTGTAGTTTAGAACTGACAAATATTTCTTTTATGCATAAATTATTTAACAGTTTAGTTCAATACCAAAGATACAGGTGATGTTTTTCTTACTTAAATATGGTGACTTAGTTAGATGGAAACTATACATTTGGGATGATGGATGTTAGTTTAAATCGGGCATATAGGCCAACTGCATAGTATATGAACTGATTTCATCATCGCTTAAGGCTGTGATTTCTTTTTAATTATGGTGGAATTTTAATTATGCTCGTCATGCTAATCGTGTACAATGAGGCTATTGTATAGATTGAGAAGGTACTCGCAATGGCGACCTGTTAATGGCGAATGTTGTAAAATAATTCCAGAATCAGTCGAAACCAGTCTGAGCAATTGTTTCAAATTAAAGCGGTAAATACAATATAACCCACCTCTTGATAATATTTTAATGTCGTAGTTACTTTCTTTCGCAGATTCCCCTTATAAATAAAATTCACTTTCATTTAGAAATCGACAATATTTACACAATTACACGGTCTGTGTCGTTCGAGTTGTTGATGTAAGGTTGCAAATGGCAGCTGTCTAATAGCAATGAGGATTGACAAATTATGTCACATCTAGTATACCAAGCGAATTAATACAAATAACCATGTTCGACGTAGTTAAACTGAAGTATTACTACTTCATTTCAATATGACGAATTCATAATGAAAAATGCCGCTTCAATGTGTGCAAATATTGCAAAAATAAGTGCGAAATATGAGCAACGTACGAAATATTTAAAATGTCTTTTGCAGAATTTCTTAAACGCTGTAGCATGTATGAAAAAACAAAAGAGAAAAACCAAACTTGTACACTGTCTTGGTCGATATAAATGATTCCATCGCGCCAATTTGATAAGAGATGGTGCGCAAAGCAAAAATTGTTTTAAAATATATTTATCATTAATAGCTGTTCTATATTTTTAGATAGATCTCTCTATTAATTAGAGCTCTTAAAATTATTTAACATTTTTAGTTTAAAAAATGCTTCAAAAAGTTAGAATTAGTTTTAAGTAATTATTAATGTAATTTACATGTATTTTAACTTATGGTGGTCAACTTAGTTAGGGCCAGCGTAGGAATTGGTCCATACTAACAAACAATTTATAAGATTTAGTATTAATATGTAAATTTATTTGACCGATATAAATAGGTAGACAGCAACTTTATAAGACCGACTAGGTTGTCGACGTTGTCTACCTTGTCGATGCCCGGGATATAAAAAGTCTATAAATAATTTACAGATTATAATCTGCCTCGCCAATCCCTGACCACTATACTCACATAAACTGACAAATGTTCCACCTACAAAAAGTTTGTCCAGTTTTTATCCCACAAAATAGCGATTGCAACACTAAACTATCACAACGTTTTTGCATCTCAGGCCTGTCGGCCCAGAAATTTTACCACCTTAGAATATTTCATCCCAGAAAAACTACAATAATAGAAAAATACCATCCCACAAAATAAAGTTAACTCGGATATTCCTACAGCGAAAGTTCATTATCCGATCACAATCAGCTCAGAAATTGCTTCCGAGAATATAATTCCTTCTGAAATTTAACAGAAACCAACAATGTAAACCGTTGTAGAAAATTTTGTCTTTTAATTCAAAATCAATGCAAAAGGGAACAAAGGTTTCCAACAAAATTCGCAAGGATATCCCAAATAAAGGAAAAAAAATAAGTTTTAGGTCTGATTCCGGATACATTGGACAGTAGAGATGCCGAGTTTTGGTGAAATAAAATTTTTTTTTATCAAAACTCGTTATTTCCGGTAAAATTTAAAAATTTGATCTGAACAAATTTTTCAAAAATAATTAAATATTTTTTTGTGTCTAATCGTAAATGCTTTATACTTTCCAAAATATTTAAAAAAAACGAAAAAGCTCCAATGGAAGCTGCCACTTCCAACGGAGCGCTTAAGGCCAAACATCACTAGATTCTCCCAAATTGTAGAAACAGCTTAAGTATGAAGTTTCATTCTGATCAGTCAATCCGTCTCGGCCGTACAGATGCCGAATTTAAAATAAAAAATATTTTTCTCAAAACGCGTAATTTTCGTTAAAAAAATTTGAAGTCGGATCTGGACCGATACTATTGCAAAATTAATTTAGAGTTGTTTAGTTTATGATCATTTTTTTGTGAATGATATATGTACTTTTAAAAATAATTGCATAAAACCAAAAGCTCTTGTGGCTGCTACTTCCGTGGCAAAGTTTAATAATAAAGTTTCTTACCGACCAATTAATCCGTCTGGGCTGTACAAAGTCCGAATTTATGTTGAAAAATAGCGTTCTCTCAAAAATGATAATTTGCCCTTAAATTTTGAAAATCTGATTTGAACCAATTTCAAATTTAATTTAAATGTTTTAGTTAATAGTCGTTTTTAGCATAAATTATGTACTTTCCAAATATATTTATGTGCAAAACACATAAAGCTCCCATGGACCGCCACTACCGCTTGGCCGATTTGGGCCAAAAAGCACTGGTATCTCCAAATTTAAAGAAAAGCTTGATAAAATTTCATTTCAATTTTTCGAGGCCGAATTTCAGTTGAAAATTTTTCATTTTTTGTCAAAAATTGTCTTATCCGCTGAAATTTTGGACCACTGATCTGGACCGTTTTTAGGTTACTTTTTTACGCTTTCAAGTTTGTTTTCGATTGCTTTCAATATTTTGCAATCGAATTTTCACCGTCTACAACTTGCTGGAGTGCTCAAACTTACAGAATGTCATAGCACGCTGTGAGCAGTATTTGACTCCATTTTGAATAAATTACATTTTCATTATGTATGTAATATCAGGTTCGTCGCTTTTTCTTTTTATATGTAGGGATTTATGTTCTTTGTCTTTAATTAATAGTAGGCTACTCTCAATACAGGGTGAGTTTTTTAGCAACTGTCAGATCCTCATCTCGGCAATGGTGTAATGGCAGGGGAAAATTACTAAATTCCGCACAAATGAAAAGTAATTAACTGCTTAATCAATAAGATGCAGCCAAATGTATCGGTTCCAATTTTAAAAAAACTAACCCTCATCAACATCTCGAACTTCCCAGTTTCTAGGTCACTCAAGATCACCACTAAACGTTTTCATCGACGCCGAACAACTTTTACTACAAACAACTCTCTCCCATCCCGCACTGCTTCTGCGACAAAAGCCTACCAACCGTTAAAAAACTCATTCTGTATAAAGGCTTTGTAAAACGTAGTGCTTTAAAAGTATTTTAAGTTTTATAATTATTAATTTATTATTTTGTTTTAAAATGCTCATACAATCGCCAGGATATAGGCTGCTTTGTTAACTTTTAACCATTTTTATTTTTTACTTTTATTGTTACTTGGTGTTGGGGATCTTTCCATCCACATTATATTTCTGCGACAACAAGGCAAAATGTAATAACTCAATTTTTGATTTTTTACAGCAGAGTGATTTTTGATTTAAAAAAAACCGTTTACCTAAAAAAGTTATTTTTTCTGAAATGGAATCAATTACATTATTAGCTATTAATTAGAATAGTCAGATTTAAGATGTCCTTCTTACCTAACCAAGCGTTTTTAACTACTCACTTTTGGAATAACTCGAGTTATTACGTTTTGCTTTGTTACCATAGATTTATTTATTCCATTAACTTCTTTTGTTGTAAGCTCCTTCTATGTGAATTGAAACAACAGAGTAAATATTTTTGGAAGTTTCAGTACCATAAGCATTTCATTAATTTGATTTAATTTTAGTAGCTCGTCGAAGTCCAAAAAGTAGTTATTAAAAAGTATGTGTGTGTGTGTGTGTCTGTATATGTGTCGTGTCGCGCAGACTATTTGTTGTTGGTTCCATACAGCTCAGACGGATTGACAGATCCGGAAGAAACTTAATACATATTCTTTTTTTAGAATATAGTAGTGATTTTTGCTCGAAATCGGCCCAGCTGAGGAAGCTTCAACTGGAGCATTTCCGTTTTTTGCAAATGAAAAGTATATCATTTATGAGAAAAACGTCTAAGAACTAAAACATTCCAAATTAAATTTATCTCCCAAAATTTAATCGGAAATTACGATTTTTTAGAAAAAACTGGCTTTCAACAAGAATTAGGGTCATATACAGCTCAGACGGATTAACTGATAAGGGTGAATACTTAAGGGTTTTCCATGAATTGGGAGACCCAGTGATTTTGCGCGGAAATCAATCCACCAGAAGTCGTAGCTTCCATATAAGCTGTTCCGTGTTTTGCAAATATTTTGAAAAGTATTCCGTCTATGCGAAAAACAACTCAAAACTACAAGATTAAAAATTAAATTTATGACAATACCGGTCCAGGTCAGATGAAAAACATCTTTTTATCAAAAATCGAGAAATTTTTTGACAAAAAATATTTTTCCACTAAAATTTGGCCTCAGTAAAGCTAAGGCGGATTAATTGATCTGGCTCAAATTTCATTCTTAAGCTTTTTCCATAAATTTGCTAGTCATGGTGAGGCTTGACCGAAATCAGTATACCGTAAGTGGTAGCTACCTTATTCGAAAATATTAGATTTGATTTCAAAATATTTGAAATGAATTAAAACTTCTGTTGAGATTAAACTCCTATTTTACGTTAAAATCGGTAACATGTCGATCCGTCTCGCGCTTTAATATTGTCACACAATTTTTTAACCGCGCTGACGTCAAAGGCCAACACAAGTACCAGCTTGCTATAACTAGTTCTGCCGTAACTCGATTAGTTCCATATTTCTTGCCAGGTTACTATGACTGCTTTTAGATCACCCCTTATTTGTCTGCCTAGAATTTGAACGTTTCCATGACTAACGTTTTGTGGTTTCCTTATTTTGTAACTAACCAATCGTTCATTCAATATAATATCGATTGGGATAACTCCAGCTAAGACAGCAACCGCGTCGGTTGAGATTGTGCTTTACGCTTTAGTTGTACCGAGGAGAATTACTCATTAGTGTTCTTCGATGATGGCCGTTTAATCTATCTGCCTGTTCAGCGCAGCCATAAGTCATGGATGCAACCACTAAGCCTTCGTGTATCTTTACCAAAGTTTTTTGTTATAAATCCCACCATTCTTTAGCTTACGTTTACAACGCAAAGAAAACTAGTTTACTACTCTCTGCAACTTTTATGACGTCCAAGGTTACACCGAACCTTTCATCAAAATGAACTCCTAATCACTTTAACGATGACACCATCTGAATTCTTTTTCCACTAACAGCCACCAAAGGTGGTTTCCTAATGTAGTGTGCACTTTGGGTTGGACCATTACGGTTTTAGAGAAGAACTGCTCCATATTGTTGCTGTTGCACCAATTTATCATCCAACTGCTTATCGCTGTATCTTCCGCTACTCTGGAATATGTTCAACAATTTTTCAATAATTAAACCGGCAGCAGCATGATAGGCCTGTATGCTTTGGGATCGGTGTGGTCTATATCACTGCTCATTTTATGATTATTACTTTGTTGTTTTTCAGGCATTTTGGAAAATATACAGATAAGCATTTAGGAACCTAATAATACTGGGTGGCCAAGATCTTTGTATTACATCGACCTCGACTATGATGGTTACCGTGGCTTCTTCAATGTTAAAGTGTTCCACCCGATTCGTGTTTGGTGTTATATAACGATGAGGACGGCACACGGTTTGCTCACTTATGTCTATTTCCTCGCAATCATCAGACAATAGAGTGTTCAGTAGACATTTAGTAGTGTCTTCCGAACATGTGGTGGTCTGACAACCACAGTCTGCCAATGTACTAGGTATACCAAAGTTTTGAAGCTTTCCTATGCTGAAACTGGAAGCGCGATGGTTCTGCATTACCATGTTCTTGATAAATTAATGATTTACAGCACGACACGTACTTATGAACTCTAGTGGGTTTGTTGTTATAATCGTTTGACCACTACAGCTCTTGATACACTCTAGCATGTTTGCAACGAATAAGGTGTATATTCATAGTTAGCTTAAGACTTCTTAAACAAATAAAAATTATCCTCATGTTCATACGTTCAAAATTTGTAAAAATTATACCAGATGGAAAATAGGCATTCACTGTATCGAGAATTTACCAGCTCACAGAGATTTTCAGGTGTATTTGAGTTTTTAGCCTAACACTTCCTAGAAGTTATCCCCATCCCTAAAAATTGTCCCCATTTGATACGATGAAGAAGACCCATTTGATATTGACCCCGTAGTTGATGAATTTTTGCTAAACTAACCCAAATGGAATTTTAGCATTCACTGTATCGAGTTAGCTCACAGAAATTTCGAAGGAACAAGTTGTATGCGTAGTTAGCTTAAGACTTTCTGCACAAATAAAATTTATGCCCATTTAAATAAATTGAATTTAGGCCTTCACTGTGTCGAGAATTGGCCAGTTCACAAATATTTTCAAGTTAGCTCAGGTTTAGGTAAAGACTTTTCTGATCAAATTAAACTTATCCCCATTTTCATTCGATGATGTAGACCCATTTGTTATTGACCCCGAAGTTCATACATTTTTGCAAATAAATGGAATTTAAGCGCTCATTTTATCGAGGATTGGCTCCCTCTCAGAGATTTCCAATGAACAAGGTGTATGTGCGAAGTTAGCTTAAAACTTCCTAGTCATATCAAAAAATGATCAACATTGAGATCAATAACAAATGGGTTTACAGTTTACATAATCGTATGCAAATAGGAGTAATTTTTATTTATTCAAGGAGTCTCAAAATAATTACACATACTCGTATCTTTGTTCATTGAAATTTTTTATGAGTGAACGCTTAAATTCCAGTTGGTTTAGTTTTACAAAAATTGATCAATTACCGGGTCAATAACAAATGGGTCTACAACATACGTATGAAAATGGGGATATTGCTGCTCGGGGTAATTATAAGCAGGCTCCATATGATTTGTCATTGTAATATTACAAACTTCAAATGACTCCTGATGTCCTTTCAAATCAGTTGTTTTTAGACACAGGTTTCATTTGCACTCAATCTAATACAAAATGATTCATGTTTTGGAAAAATAGTTTTAATCTTTGGTAAAAAATTGTAACCGAAAATGATTAACTGGACGTTTTTCCGGTTTATTGAAATCTCAATAATTTTAATGATTAAGGAAGTAACTTTGTGGACATGCGAACATGCACATACGAACCGAAGTCTTTTTGAACAATCACCTTAGCCTAACAGAATCCTAAGTCATTTTAACTTAAGCCTTTGTGGTACTCAAATTGCCAAAAACGATGTTTAGTAAAAATCAGTTTTTGGCCATAAAATATTACCAATTGACCTAATTATTTCTGTAGCTTGAACTTAGATGTATAATTGAGGGACTGCTAAGATGAGGTTTCAAAGTTTATCGTTTTTTTTGAAACTCACAAATCAATTTTTCCAAAATTACACCTCTAAATTGAGAAAACAATTTGCATCAAGATGTTAAGACACATAAAATCGATGAATTAATACATGCTTATCAAGATTAGTAATGAAATGACGCAAAACATCTAAAATTTAGTTTAAATATATTAAAAATTAATCGAAAAATTTGACGTAATTTTTACGAGAACGTAACGAGAACTTTATTTATTTTTACGCCTCAATGACGGTTATTTTTTTTTAAATTTACTGTCACTAGATGGCAAATTACGATATAAAAAGTGTGTCCAAGATAAGTGGTTATTAATTTATTATAATTATGCAATGTTTAGTTCAACAATAATGAAAAATAATAAATTTATTAATTAATGTCACACATATAAACAATATTAGTAAAGTTTAATAAGCATTTATACGAAATTAAGGTATCAAACTTATTAAAGAAACAAACCAGTACATACATTTAGGGGCATTTAAATATCGATACTAGATCAGAAAATTGTTTTTCGCAGTACCATACAGCCTTAATGACAAAATATAATTATACAGACAGGCACAATTTAAATTTTACTAAATGCTACAAATCACGAAAATTAATTCTAAATCAAAGTTTAATCCTCTATCCAGTTCTAACAATTTTGATGCGGAAGCTCTACTCTATATATAAATACTTAAATCGGAATATAATTTTCACTTTTTAGCGAACAAAATAAAGATAAAATGCATTAATTTGTTTTCCAACAATGAAATGTTTCCCAAACAACATAACATTACTGTGCAGCACCACGAAAAAAATATGTGAAAATGGAATAAAATTTATGAATATAAGTATCTGGATTATCATAAAAAAGTTATCATAAAACATAAAATACATCCAGCATATTTTTGCCTCCTCCGTTTCGTTGGTATCTGTCGCTGTTTGTGTGGATGTGTGTGACAACTATGAGTAGAGTGTACAGCTGTGTAACACGATATTTTCAGTTTCAGTTATTTAACTATGTGTACATCCTCCTATGTCAGTATTTACGTGCAGTGGGAAAAGCATCGCCAGAATCAAGGCATAATAATAGCAAAAATGGTTTTATTAATGAGCGCAAAAAAGTTATATCACAACAACAACAACAACGCGCATTTCGAAATGTATCTGCTTTTCCGTTTTTTGAAAGCTTTTGATTTATATTCTAGTTGGATGCGTCAATGAATATAATTGAGATATTTTTTTTTGTTATATACAGAACAATGGAGGAGTAAAGTAAACAAATCGCTTCAAGAAATATTTTGTTGTATTATCAGGAAAATAAAATATACCAAGAGTTTATATTATTTTGATTCACACCCCGTAGCATCATCATTCCAGGATTTTTATTGTTGTTTTCAATTTCACATTTGAGTTAATTCCGATAGTTCTTCCCTACTCAATATCGATTTCACTTTAATATATCAGTACTCGTTTACTCGTACATTCGTAACATATTTCCTAGTAATACTCAGTTATATTCTATAATGTAGAAATATCATTTTTAGTGTACGGATTAGGATTTCTGGAATTATTCTGGCAAATTTTGGCATCCAATTTTCCATGAATTTATCTCTATAATTGATTAGCCTAACTATTGTAGATAATTGGGCTATTCAATTATTCGTAAATGAAGTTAATAAAAGAGGTGCTGAAAATTGATTGATTGATTCTGATCATATTGAGCATAGACAAATTCATACATATCGCTGTGTAACCCCTTTATTTAGGCACTCGGTCACACATTTCGTGTGTGTAGAGTAAAAACTCTATATGGAAATAGAAAATGAAGAGGTTGTATAAGTAAATTTTTTTGTGCTGTTGATGATCTTAACTTTCTTATTATTGTCTGGTTTATTATGATGATGATTGTAATCGATTTGATGACAATGACTGCTATGAAAATGTAGTTCGTGATTATAGTTGAGTACTCTTATGATATAATGAGAGATCTCTTCGAATTCTTTGTGAAATTTAAGAAATGTGATAAAAGTATGAATACAATTCTCTAAATAAAACTAGATACATCATAAAAAAAAAATATAAAAATTTGAGCTCCTAAATAAATTAGTGTAAGCCAAAAATTTACTATCAACTTGTGTAAGCCAAAAATTTACTGGCAACTATCATAACATAGTGTACAATTTTAGTAAATGGTGCATAAAAGATTCGAAAATTGTTTGTTCATAATTTCTATGCTTATTTGAATTTGAAATAAGCTGAGATAGCGGTGTACATCGTTTAATAGGCGAATAGGTGAAAATTCTAAAACAAATCGTTAATGCTCTTTAAACATTCATCCCTGATGTCTGTGGACTATACCTTGCTCCCATGCAGAGACAAATTCTAAAACATATCGTATCGTAAATGTTCTTGCTCTTTAAACATGCATACCTATCAAACGATGTTCGTAATTTTTTCCGTGATAGTGTAGGCGAGAGACACATTTTACACAAGATGTTTTTATACGTATTATTTCTACACTCAGCTACGCAAATGTAGACTGCCATGACTGTTTTCAACTATCGTGATAGAAAACAATTTCGAGGGTGAGAGTAGAAAATGTCATGATAGCAATAATTTGTCTTGCCATCATATTTTTCGGGGACTGAATTTCACATTAAATTGACCTTTGTGGAGAAAGCCCAAAATTCCAGCCCCGAAAATAAAAAAGGTGCGAATGGCAATACTATTAGATTCTATTTATACGATTACGATATTTCATTATAATTATAGCTCGCTCCTTATACTTTATACTATATATATGTCAAAAACTTAATAGCCACCGCTAGTTGGGCCAACGAATAGTTCCTGACTTCTATGGACTATATCTCAATTCCTAGACATAGAAAAATTCTAAAACAAACATCATACTCGTAAATGTTGTTTAATCATTCTCCCAACAAACAAAATGTAGACTGCACAAAAAAATCTCTACATTTTTACTCTCAACCCCAAAAATTTCGATTGTTATGACAGTTTTTAACTATCGTGATAGTAAGAATTTTCGGGACTGAGAGTAAAAATGTGATGATTTTTTGGGCTGAGTGTAGAAAATGCCATGATAGCAACACTTTTGTTGCCATCGAATTCGTCTGAGACAGATTTTGGTCAAAAATTGGTCTTACGTCACAAACATGTTTTTATAAGTATATATTATATATACTCTCCGCCCTTAAAATTTCAGCTGCCATGGCAGTTTTTTACTATCGTGAAAGCAAGTATTTTCGGGGCTGAAAGTAAAAAGTGTCATGATAGCAACAGTTAGTACTGCCATTGCATTTTTCGGGGATGTAATTTGGGCTATCTTCACATACATTCAAAATTGGGCTTACCCCACATTCTAAAGGGTGATTTTTTAAGAGCTTGAGAACTTTTTTTTAAAAAAAAACGCATAAAATTTGCAAAATCTCATCGGTTCTTTATTTGAAACGTTAGATTGGTCCATGACATTTACTTTTTGAAGATAATTTCATTTAAATGTTGACCGCGGCTGCGTCTTAGGTGGTCCATTCGGAAAGTCCAATTTTGGGCAACTTTTTCGAGCATTTCGGCCGGAATAGCCCGAATTTCTTCGGAAATGTTGTCTTCCAAAACTGGAATAGTTGCTGGCTTATTTCTGTAGACTTTAGACTTGACGTAGCCCCACAAAAAATAGTCTAAAGGCGTCAAATCGCATGATCTTGGTGCCCAACTTACCGGGCCATTTCTTGAGATGAATTGTTCTCCGAAGTTTTCCCTCAAAATGGCCATAGAATCGCGAGCTGTGTGGCATGTAGCGCCATCTTGTTGAAACCACATGTCAACTAAGTTCAGTTCTTCCATTTTTGGCAACAAAAAGTTTGTTAGCATCGAACGATAGCGATCGCCATTCACCGTAACGTTGCGTCCAACAGCATCTTTGAAAAAATACGGTCCAATGATTCCACCAGCGTACAAACCACACCAAACAGTGCATTTTTCGGGATGCATGGGCAGTTCTTGAACGGCTTCTGGTTGCTCTTCACTCCAAATGCGGCAATTTTGCTTATTTACGTAGCCATTCAACCAGAAATGAGCCTCATCGCTGAACAAAATTTGTCGATAAAAAAGCGGATTTTCTGCCAACTTTTCTAGGGCCCATTCACTGAAAATTCGACGTTGTGGCAGATCGTTCGGCTTCAGTTCTTGCAGGAGCTGTATTTTATACGGTTTTACACCAAGATCTTTGCGTAAAATCTTCCATGTCGTCGAATAACACAAACCCAATTGCTGCGAACGGCGACGAATCGACATTTCACGGTCTTCAGCAACACTCTCAGAAACAGACGCAATATTCTCTTCTGTACGCACTGTACGCATTCGTGTGGTTGGTTTAATGTCCAATAAAGTAAACTGAGTGCGAAACTTGGTCACAATCGCATTAATTGTTTGCTCACTTGGTCGATTATGTAGACCATAAATCGGACGTAAATCGCGAAACACTTTTCGAACCGAACACTGATTTTTGTAATATAATTCAATTATTTGCAAGCGTTGCTCGTTAGTAAGTCTATTCATTATGAAATGTCAAAGCATACTGAGCATCTTTCTCTTTGACACCTTGTCTGAAATCCCGCGTGATCTGTCAAATACTAATGCATGAAAATCCTAACCACAAAAAAATCACCCTTTATAAGAATTATTGTTACTATCAGCTGTGTTGTTGATTGTTAACCTCATTTTACTGAACTTTATAAGATATGTCCTGTGGAGTTTTTTGCTTTCATTCCCAAGACCAATATCCCCGTTGAACTGGTTGAGCAGAATCATTCCTTCTGATATATCATTGATGGTTGGAAGTTATTGATTGTTGCGTTTGTTGTATTTAGATGGTCGCCTTTTAGTAGGTTCAGTAGGCACATTGAATTACTAAAAAAAGAGGCCGCTTTATTTTGCCTTTGCGCGATTTGAGATCGTTTAACAGTTCTTGAAGTTGCGTTGGTTTATAATTTTGTGGGTCTATATATGTTCGGTGTGTTGGAATGGGCAGGGTTATTGTACTCATTGATGGATCTTTAAAGAAATTCTTGAAAAGTTCTCTCTATTCCAACGTACTTAAGGCATCTGGTTACTTCAGATAGAGTGAAGTGAAATATCTCTATATCACCATTTACCATTAATGAAATCCAAAAAATGGGCGGTAATAGATTCCTGGATTTCGTAAGCCTCCTCGGTGGTGTGACAACCTGACATAAAATTATCTACGTAAAAGTCGTGCAATAATTTCATCGGTTTCTTGGTTATTAAACTGTTTCCGTCTCTCTCTGTCTCTCTCTTGCTCTCTCCCTCTCCCTCTCTCTTGCAAATCTCTTGTAAACACCGTGTCGCAAGAGATTGTGCTTATGCTGTTCCATAGGTAACCGTGGTAAGCCAGTAACATGTTGTTGGATGATTTGGATCCCACCGCCATAGTATCCTGTGATAATCTCTGTGCTCCGAGTGTAATACTATTTGTCGTAACATTTTCTCTGATGAAAGTCTCGAAGGTGGCGTTTCTTCTAATTCCTAAAATTGTTTAAGTAATTTGTCTACATTTAGATCACAATGTAGACTATTGAGATTCTTTACTTGTTGGTTAATGTTCTTGTTGGTTAATGATCAATGGGTAGATCCGGCCATAATCCACCCAAAATTTTGTGCTGTTAGTCCACTACTACTTAAATGTACGATGCCTTCCTTCATTAACCTGAAGACATGGTCAATTCCCAACAGAACATCGAGTTTTTTGGACTGGTTGAACGAGGGGTCAGCCAGGGATAAGTTTTCTAATTTATTAAATATCTCATTTCTGATTAAGTTGGCTGGTTGATAGGATGTTATTTTGGAGATTATTAGGCACTCTCAGTTTCCCTTGGTTCGAAACATGATGATATGCAGACTGTGACTTTGCCCCTTGTACTTCCTGCTGTTTCCTGACCAATTCCGCTAACACAGCAGAGTCTATATCTTATTTTTATAACTGCTGTTGATAATTTTGAATGTCCTCTAGCTGCCTGGTACTTGTAATCTCTACTGTCTGACTTGTGCTTGTGATTGCTTCTTGGCTGTCTCTGGATTTTCGGGTGATAGTACATTGCTTGTTGCGGATACATTTTTCGACAATTCTTCTGAATGTGGCAGCGTATGATGTCTCTTCGAGCAAATAAAGCACCTTTTCATTAATCGGAAGTTATACACGCTGTGGTTGTTATTTAGACAATTAAAGTATCGTCCATCAGTTCTTATCATATCCTTTTTTTCCACGATATTCATTGACTTGAATTTGGTACATCCAAATAGTTGGTGTTCGTTATTGCTACAAACCGGACACGTGTTATCAGCCTTTACATAAGGACCTTTGACGGAAGTACCTGGGTGGATTGGTGACATTTATTGGTGAGGCAAGTGCATCTACTCTGCTTGTTAGAATTCGTAGAATGATTGTATGGATGGAAATTCCTGATCACTTGTTCGTGTCATCCATGGTTGCTTAAATGCATCTAACTTATTTATTAATATATACAGCAACCACGTATTGATGGATTCTGCTTAAGCTCCTAATGCCTTCAGCACGCGGGTGGCTTTATCTGATGTATCCAATAGTTTTCTGATATTGGGTGCGTAGGCTTAACAAATCGTGGGTTGTTCCATAAATAGGCTGATATAGCAGTTTGCAATTATACCGCTTCTGTCATATCTTTTACCTGGGTTACTGATAAATGTTTCAAAAGATTGCTGGCCTCGTCTGTAGGTTCTCCCTTTAAATGAAATTTTTTCACTGCTGAAAGTGATTGATTTTTGTGCGCCATACTATTGAAGAGGTCAAAAAAGCTCTGCCACTCCCTATAATCACCCGAAAAAAAAAGAAATATTGACTCTTGGGAATTTGAATTCACTTTGAGCTCCAGATTGCAACGGATTCAGTGTTGAATTAATCATCTCGTTCCACGGAGTATTTAAAATTTGAGTTAGCTGATAGTGACTTTCGACGTAACCATTTATTTACAGAGTGGCTGAGACCAAATGTTACTGACTTCACTCTGCTGTCATTTGTGTAGTTGTCAAATGTCAATTTGTCAATTTTTTGACAGATTGAAGTTTGGATAGTTGTTTACATGTGGTCAACAAATAATTGTTCTAAATTAATATCTTCATAAAAAAATCGTAATGGAATTCAAACGTAATAGTGTAATTGCACTGTATTTGGGTGGAAATTCACAAACAGCAATAGTTCGTCAGCTCCAGCATTTGAATGTGAATAAAATGTTTGTGTATCGAACCATATCTCGATACAACGAAACTGGTAGCATCGCTAAACGCAACAGAGGCGGTCCTAAAAAGACAGCAACATCAAAAGAAATGATACGAAATGTGAAGAAACGAATCCAACGAAATCCTCGTCAAAGTGCCAATCAATTAGCCGCACGTTTACATGTTTCACGATACAGCATTCAAACCATATTGAAAAATGAACTACACTTGAAGCCCTACAAGATACAAAAAGTTCAAGATCTTACGGAGGCACAAAAAAAAGTTAGGCTTGAAAGAATACGAGCAGTGAAGGCCTTGGCCGAACGAGTTGAGATTCCAAAAATTGTCTTTTCTGATGAGAAAATTTTCACCATTCAACAGTATGTGAATAAATAAAATGATCGTGTTTGGTTAGAGCACAAGTCCAACGATAATTTGGACACAATAGTTGCCATGCGCAAGCAATCATCAGCTTATGTTATGGTTTGGGCTGCAGTGGCTGCAGATGGACGCACTCATCTGGTTTTCATCGAACATGGAGTCAAGGTAAACCAAGAGGTGTACCGCTAAAAGATCCTAAACGATGCTTTGCTACCTTGGGCACGTAAACACTTTGGTACGAACCGTTGGACATTCCAACAGGACTCGGCACCGTCACACAAAGCTCGAGCGATACAGCAATTTTTACAAAATTGCGTTCCGCGGCTGATTTCGTCAAAAGAATGGCCACTATATTCACCAGACTTGAATCCCATGGATTTCTCCATATGGTCCATTTTAGATAGTAAGGTGCCCACTAAAAAATACGAAAGTGTTGATGCATTGAAGTCAGCTCTTGTTCGAGAATGGAATAAAATTCCGCAAGCTCACGTTCGGTCAGCATGCAATGCTTTCTATGGAAGACTGAATCAAATAATCAGAGCCAAAGGAGGTCATATCGAGCAGTAACATGTTTTTCATAAAATGTAATATGTTTTCAACATATTCCACGAAATATCAATAAAAAATAATCAAAATTAAAAAAATTACAGCGTTTTCATTTGGTAATACTTGGTCTCAGCCACCCTGTAGTTTTAAAATCACGCGATAATACTGCTCCTCGAGTTATTTTCTTTATATCATTATTCTCAAATATATCATCCTCTAAATCTGCAAAATTCTGCAATAGCACCCTTGACCGGTTAACCTTCTCTTTAGTTTCCTCTTCGCACGATTCATCATCAAGGCGAGTGGTGACTACTTTTCCATTCTTGTTAACAGGTCCTTTAAAAATATGCTTCGTTTTTTGAATTATGCCTCCATTTTGCTCGTTCTCTCCCACAAACTTTATTTACCCTTGTGAAAATTGATTGGTTTGATTCAGTTTCGAGCTCGAGATACTTGGAAACGCTATAAGATTATACACCACACTAACCCTAGGGGGTTTTCTATGGCTGATTATGGGTGATGGGGAGTAGGCACAATGATGAAGTTTGATCAGAATGTTAATTTCATCTTGTTTAAGTAATTTCATTAATAAAATGTGGGATCACATCACCCATACAAAATTTTTCGAAAGCGATCTTTTGAAATTAAGGTTGAAATGGGAGTTTTCTACGGATGATTCTGGCTGAAATCAAGCACTATCATATCCAACCGGATTCTAAATCACAGTACGAATGAAATATTTCAAAAAATTTTCCGGAATCATTTAAACACTGCAGTCGGAGTTTTTGATTTTGTGACTAAAAAGTTAGAGACATGATTTATTAAAGCATTATACATCAAAACAGTTTGATTTGAAATGCCGTTCGATAAAAAAAAATAAAGATGAAATAGATAAAATAAAAGTACAGGTAACTTTGAGCGAACAACAAGAAAACCTCAAAACAATAAAGAACCATATATAGATGGCTCAGTCGTTAATATACATTTAAAGCTCGATCAAAATGATTCAATAATAAACGTATTGTTGTATAATTACTTTAAAAAATATGTTTCAGTTACCGAAAAAATTAATGGCCATACTTATAAGCAGTTGGAAGATGAATTAAAAATATATTCACAGATTTATTCATTTTTAGAATTTGGACGAAAAGTGCTGGTTGGCAGCGGGCTAACAATCTTCTTTCACAAAAAACAGCAACTTAATTCAAAGCAAGAACGATCATAGAACTTGTAGAAGGTCTCCGCTTTAAAACTGGCCCTCGGAATCTTCAAAATATTTCTCACATAACTACAAAAACGACGTTTCAATATAAGATATTTACAAGGCAGAGCAGCTGTTAGGCTACTTCATGCTAAGTACGCCCATGTCTTCCGAACAACGCCGTCGTTCATTATAAATGTAATTATGTTCTAGCCGAAAATATAGAAACATTGAAGAAAGAATGAACACAAACAAGGAAAACGCAGTAGCAAAGAAAGTTAATGGCAAATAGATTCTAGAATTTCGCACACCCTTATAAATGAGCCCAAATGCTCAAAAGGAGTGTGATGCTTCACAAAATGTTTGCATAAGCAAATAAATAAATAAAGATGGGGAGTAGAGATAATCATGAAACTTGATCAGTATGTTCAGTACAATTAGTTTAAGTGATTTCATTAATAAAAGGTGGGATTTACTACTAAGTAGTACTTACTGTACTAAGAAAGTATTGACAAATCTTTGTTCTATTAGCACCTTCATCCATATCGTCAAATAAAAGTAACCAATTTCGTCATGGTAAACTGTGATAAGTGTCAAAAAGTAATTACGGCTAATAAACTCCAAAACCGGTGTCTCCAGTGCAATTTATTTTATCTTCCGAACTGCGATGATATTCTTAAGAATAATGTGACGGATATAGAAGCCAACAATTTATTAAATTCCAGTGTGTTTCGTGCACAGGTGGTTAGTTAGTTAGTTGCACACAACAATTTTTAGACTGCACGCCCCATTGTGAGCTTAAAAGCTCATTTATATGGAATGTGTAGTCCATGGAATCCAAAAAATGCGACTTTCGACTTCCTACGTGTTTCCCGTTTTGTATTTCTTTTTCTTATTTCCATATTCTCGTCTAGAGCCACACTTCATCTCAAAAGAATGTATTACAAAAAATTAACATCTTAATCGCATTTTACCGAGCGATTTGGATAACTTCGGGACTCAATACAAAATGGATACCTTATAAGCTTCCCTTGGTTTTTTTCTTTTTTATCCAGCAACAATTTATATTAGATATTTTTTTATTTTTGAAAAAAAAAGTAAAATTTCCAAAATACAAAAAACCAAACACACCACATTTGTGGCTTAACAAATGCAACTCAGGCCAATGATATGATCAACGAAGTTACTGATTCCAAGTGGGCTGCTTTAAAGAATGAAATAGCAGTAATGCAAGCTAAACAAAGTGGATTGTCTGATTCACTTTTTAAAATTGCGAAACAATGCGATGAGTTTGTAATACTCGAAAATCATATCATAACTATCACTACCAATATCAAGTCAATCATGAACGAGAATGCTACTATTAAATCACGGCTGTCTGCAGTTTCAAAGAAATGTCACTTTTTGGAACAGCAAGTAAATGGAACTAAATTATTAATTTACAGTGTGACATGCGAAGCTAATGTTAACTTACTGGAACTGCTTGAGCACCTATGCATAATTCTAGATTTCAACTATGATGTATTTGATGTACGTAACATTTTTCAAATTAAATCTCGGTCGAAGAATCAACCACTCATCAATTTAAATTCGTATGGGCCAACCATAGAATCATTTATGCCAAAAAGGATGAAAACAGTGAAGTTATTAAAATACTTTTGACGGATGACTTAATGATTTACAATACTTTTTTGTTAAATTTGTTTTCAGTTTGATTCTTAAATCAAAAATATCTGAAGTTGAATATTTCTGCAAATAATTATGATGCGATTGGCCTAACGGAAATGTGGCGAAATGCAACTATCAACGATCGTGCATTTATTGACCTTCGCTATTTTATAGCGTAGAATCACGTAATTTTCATCGCAAGATGTTTTTAGTATTCTAGAATCATTAGATGTTAACAAGGGCTCGGGTCCAGATAATATTTCAAACCTTTTTATTTTTCAGTTGAAAGAAGTACTAGCCGAGCCACTATCTATCGTCTTCAATATCTCTTTAAATTCTGCTGTATTTCCAACTAGGTGGAAACCCGCGTTTCTAATTTCAATATTTAAGAAAGGTGATAAGAATTATATCTATACCAATTTTCAAAATGCTACTGTATCTCATGGAATTTTAATTAACAAAAGTTGCAAAATTGGCATTTCTCAGTAAGTGGTTAGAGTAACAGAGTACTAAACGTGAAGTTTAACGGATGTATTTATAAATCTATTGTAGCTAGATCTGGTGTTACACAGGGGTCTACTCTAGAACCATTACTTTATTTTCATTAATGATCTATCTCGTGCGCTTGTATGTCCTCACCTATTCTACGCTGATGATTTAAAAATTAACTCAAGTATTACGAACTCCAACGATCACTATCGATTGCTGACTGATCTACAAAATATTGAATTCATGGTGTGTGACTAACAAGCTGTTCTTCAGAAATGCGTTGTAATTACCTATTCTAGAAGAAGTAACCCTGAGCTACATGACTATTACATCTCAGACAACAGATTGGCTAGAGTCAACCATATTACTGACTTAGGAGTTACTTTCGATTCAATATTCTCATTCGAAAAACACATCGATCAGATTTGTTCTAAAGCTCATACAATTCTCGGCTATATGTTTCGCATCGGTAAAGATTTTAGTGATCCAGCGGTGTTCGCAACACTTTTTAACTGTCTAATTAGAAGTGTCCTCGAGTATGCAACCAAACTTTGGAATCCGTTTTACGATAACTATATATTGACCAATTAGAACGCATTCAAAAAAAGTTTACTAGATTCTTGGTATATAAATCTATCCCGCATACAGTACGATAAATGTACGATACAAGGTTGAAAATATTTAGTATGGTTAGCCTTGAAAATAGGAGACGTGCACTTCATGAGTTATTTCTGTACAAAATAATAAATTTTAAAACTGATACCTCGGCCCTGTCATTGTTGAATTTTTATGCTCCTGCTTATAGATCGTTATTTCTTCCAGTACAATCGCGTACTAACCTTGGATCCTCAAACCCGCTTACCAGATTGCAAAATAATCATAATGAGTTATTCTTCTCCTTAGACTTGGCATTGTCGCTATGCAACAGTATAGATCTAGAATTTACAATTTGCTAATACAAATTCAATGTTAACCTGTCTTGTCTGTCTTGCATTTGATTTTATTATCCTAGTTAATATTAGTCGAAATACATCAACTTCTGTAATTCACGTATCGGTATTAGATAACTAAATTTATTGGTTTACATATTTTTTTTTGTTAACAAATAGCTTTGTACGTATGTAGAGGCAACACGTAACCACGTGGACCTTGCCTCACGCCAGAAATACCACATTATCTCTCAAAATACATTACACACATTACACGCAGAAAGTTCCACAATCAAATACTACTCGACAAAATAAGAAAATCGTGGGATTTCCAAAATGGGAATTTCTGTCGTGTCTCACACCATGTTTCGACATAATCCGCCTTGTCATACATGCCATACGACCGCTGCACAAAGCAACCGTTGTCACGTCGCACGTGGCTTATGACCGATATGGGTTAAGATCCCTTATTTAAAAGTTTTTTATGGTATTGAAGTTTATACTAAATTTTACTAAAATCATTTAGTTTTATTTTAGTAAAAACTTCATTGCCCTATATACGTGATTGAACTTTTTACTAAATCTTACTAAATACCGCTTGCTATTCATTCCACAGGTCTCACCGGTAAACCTCAAGGGATTGTCTTAAAATTGTTTACACTTACAGTATTACTAACAAGTTAACGTAAAAATAGTGTGAGACCGATGGTAATTTGGCGGAACTACCTTTAGTATTCTTCAATGCATTGACGATGAAACTTAATAAATTATCGCTATTTTCAGTTATTTAGAGGGTAGGGGTAGTAAACCTCAAGGGGTTGTCTTGCCCTTTTTACAGTTACAATATTACTGTTGTTTATTGATTGGTTGGATGGTTATTTTGTGTGATTTTCTGTTTTTTTTATCAAATGCATGTTTGTTAATAAATAAATTAAGGTCAATTAATTCTTAATTCTAAATAAATAAATTTACATAATTCGTCTTGATAAATTAACCTTTTTAAAATAATTGAATAACTTTTTGAAATCATTAGCAAAAACATGATACATGGGCCATGTGGAGTCGTGAATCCCAATTCACCTTGCATGAAAAACGGAAAGTGTTCGAAAAAATATCCCCGAAAGATGTATCACGAAAACCCGATGACGGAGGACACACAGCCACTATCAAAGTAAACAATGTGCATCATGAGGTAGATAATGGCTGAATTGTTCCTTACACTCCGTTACTGTCGAAAATATTTAAAGCCCATATTAACGTTGAGTACTGCAACTCGGTTAAGTCAATTAAATATATATGTAAATACGTCAACAAAGGCAGTGATATGGCAATTTTTGCACTTTCGAATACAAATTCACCATGCGATGAAGTCACGCAATTTCAAATAGGAGGTTACATATAGGAGTTTTAATATTCACGAGCGTTATCCAACAGTTGTACATCTTAGTGTACACTTAGAAAATGGACAACGAGTTTACTTTACGGAAGAAAATCTAGTACAGAGAGCTGCGCAACCAACGAATACGACATTAACAGCGTTTTTTCAATTGTGCGGAACAGATTCATTCGTAAAAACGTTGCTGGAATGCGTGGTTCTGATGCCTTGGGTCGAGTTTATAATATTCATCCTAACAATATGGAGTGTTATTTCCTGAGAATGCTGCTTCATGAAGTAAGAGGACCAACGTCTTTTCAAGCACTGAGAACTGTAAATGGCAAATGGCGAAGTATGTCAAACCTACAGAGAGGCATGTCTTAAACGGGCTTACTTGAAAATGATGAACACTGGGATAGAACACTAACCGAAGCATGTCTTATGTCTCGTCCAGCTCAAATACGCAAGCTCTTTGCAATCATACTAACAACATGCACACCTTCCGATCCTAAAGGTCTTTGGGAAAAGCACAAAGAAAGCATTAGTGAAAATATACTTTGGCAAGCACGTAGAACAAATCCCGATATGGAAATACAGTTTTCAGCAGACATATTTAATGAAGCACTTATATTACTCGAGGATGCATGCGTATACATTAATAACAAAGTCATTTCCCAACTTGGGTTGCCAGCACCGACACGCCATGGAAACGTTGTTCGTGCGATAGAGATCTATTACGAGAACAAAATTACGACGTTGGTCAGTTACGAGTTTTCGCTGAGACTCAAAAAAGTCTCTCAGTGGATGATCAAAGACAGGCATACACTAAAGTGATGCAATACATAGCAAACGGTAACGGAGGAATTTTTTTTCTTGATGCACCCGGAGGCACTGGAAAAACATTTCTTTCGCTGTTGCATCATCTGGAATTGCATCCACTTTACTCGATGGAGGTCGCACAGCACGTTCAACGTTTAAACTACCATTGAATTTGAATCAAGCGGATAATTTTTCTTGCAATATAACACGAAATTCGGGAATTGCCACGTTATTAAAAAACATGTAAAATCATTATTTGGGATGAATGTACCATGGCAAACAAAAAAGCATTCGAAGCGGTTGAGCGTACTTTGCGCGATTTGCGTCAAAATAACCGACCAATGGGAGGAGCTCTAACACTACTAGCAGGTGATTTTCGTCAAACTTTGCCAGTCATTCACGAAAATCACACTATCTACAAACATGCGTGTGAATTTACATCACGATGGTACAGCTAAAACATTTGCCAGGCAGCTTTTGGACATGGGTAACGCGAAATTGCCGAATGACCCTGTAACATGTGAGATATCGTTCCCGCCTAATTATTGTCAAATGCTGCCATCAATACAGGACGTGGTAATGAAAGTATTCTCAAATCTGCCAAATAACTTCAAAAATCATGATTGGCTGTGCGAACGTGCACTCCTAGCTCCCAAAAATGACGGCGTTAATAAATTAAATAATGAAATTCAATCGCAACTACCCGGGCCACTAATGAAATTCTGTCGAAATCTATCGACACGGTTACTGATGTGGATCAATCCGTCAATTATCCAATAGAGTTTCTTAATTCTTTGGAGCCACCTGGTATTCCACCACACATACTATTTTTAAAAGAGGGTTCACCAATAATACTGCTCCGAAATTTAGATCCACCGAAATTGTGCAACGGAACACGGCTTTGTGTTAAGAAATTGATGCCGAATGTGATTGAAGCAACGATTATTACCGGTAAAAACAAAGGAGAAGATGTGCTAATTCCGCGCATTCCTATGATTCCCACCGATTTGCCGTTTGAATTCAAGCGACTACAATTCCCATTACGCCTTGCTTTTGCAATGACAATCAACAAAGCCCAGGGCAATCATTGAAAACAGTCGGTGTTATTTTGGAAAATTCATGCTTTTCACATGGCCAACTGTATGTTGCTTGCTCCAGAGTGGGAACGCCAAAAAATTTATTTATTTACACACCAAATGGAAAAACCAAAAATATTGTTTATCAAAAGGCTTTATAATAAAAATTATTAACTAAAACATCTTTATGTTTCACTATTATTCACTTTGATCTGGTTGATTCTTGCATAATAATAATCAAGGTATTTGAATTATATACCTCCCGTGCAACGCCGGGTAACTCAGCTAGTTTTAAATAAAACATTTTTAAGTTGTCTATAAAATCAGGTTCAATTTAATTTTCCTAGTTATTGTGTATTTTAGGTCGAATATTTTTGTATTTTGATGTAAGTATAAAAATATGAGATTATTTCATTAATTTGTCTGATAATTTGGCTCAACAATACTTTTTATTCTAAATTCCAGGAAAATTAAAATTCCATGTTATTAATGCAAGGGTTTTGCTTCCTCCACTTTGCAGTTCACGAGTCGTCTCTATCGGTCCAGTATAGTTATTTTAATCGATTCTAGTTTATGAATAAATGCAAACACCAAATAAAATACGAGGGAGTTACTGTTTATAGTAATATTTCATATATTTGAAATTAATTACAGAAATTGAAAAATATTTAGAAAATTTTTATTTAATTGGTTTTATTGATTGCTTCAATAATTAAAAATAATTAATACCTGACAACTAAATTTATTTAATTAGATTATACAGACAAAATTGTTTGCTTTGTTATTTTAGTTAAAACTTTTACTATGCGTTGTGGTTTATAAGCACAGAAATAACTCATCAAAAATGTTATGGTAGGTAGATATGTTTCGGTATGATATATATTTCTCTACGAATATGACAAACCTGTATACCTATAAAATTTAATTATAAATTTCACAAAACTAATAAACTTATAATAATTTCATTTTCTTGCAAATTCTTTTAATAAATTAAAATTAACCACAAAATATTTTTGGTATTTATAATGATTTTGGTAATATGGGACCATTGAACACATTATTATGGTTACGCATATCTCAGTGTTAATGTTCAACCAGCTTTTAGAAACCCAATAAATAATTTTGGACAAACAAAATTTTTGTGGTAAAATGTTACCTCCGTTGTGTTTAGAGTTGTCGACACGTTTGAATAATTTAATTTTCTTCTTTTTATGCCGCTTAAAAGGATCTAATGGAGAATAGTTAAAATTATTTGAAAAAATCTACATAACTTCTTCATTAAAATAAAACAAAATCAGACTGTGGAGTTAACATCCCATCATGAATTTTTGTGTTTGCATTCGGAATAGTGCGTCTACCATGGGTCAGGGCAAGTCCACTATTCCTTCATACAAAACTAATTCAAGTCATTAACATTGGTAATGTTTCAGCAGCCTTAAAATATAGGTTTGATTAAGGTCCGATAGCGTAACTAGGATAGTATCGTGACACATACGTGTATATAAATATTATAATATATCCACTTGATCACTTATTTATTTTGGAAAGCACTGATTTAAGTACTTGAATAATCAGGTGATAATTATTGGTTTAATGATTTATAAATATGATAATAGATGGTGATGATGCTGGACGGTGTCTTGTTGTTAATTTTCCCACCGAAACCCGACAAAACGTTACGAGTGTATATAGTTATGTGCTACATTACGAAAGAAATTTGATATTTTGTCGCGGAGATTGGAGGTGAGGATACCGGTTTATACGATCGGAACCGTTTTAGTAGTAAAGTTTTCTTTGGTTCTTGTATCATTACAACGCTTAGTTTAATTGGAACAATTTGTTTTAATTTTCTGGTCCTATAAAGTCACATACAAATCGAAGTGGCATTCGCCTTAGAGGGACCACGCTGTTGGCGTCTCCGTGACCATTTTTTTTAATTTCGATTACCGGTTTTATTTACCACAACGGTATTTACCACAACATGTGTTTCTAATTAGGACATTTACTTACTCCAAATAGGGCTGCGGACCCAAAATGTGCTCATTAGGACTACAAACTCCTTATTCTTATTGTTTCTTTTGTATTTGTATATCATAATTAATTAGATTAGCTCTTTAATTAATTGTCGTATGTAATGCTCAAGTTGTAACACAGATATTTTGATCGAATTATTCCAATAATTTTTTATGTACTCGTATTTCAAGTTAATTATTCGTCTTTTTTGCTTTATTTGCTTTCTGTGGTGTAATGATGTACCATGACTTGTCTTATCAACAAACATTCCGGTTAGAGATACAGAGATTGAGAGAGAATGTGTTTTCATTACTAAAACTTATTTTAAATATAGTTAAAGCAATTTAGAAGTTGGAAGAAAATTTCGTTCAAAATGCGGTAGACAAAATGCTGCGACAAACCGTGATAAAACTTATCATTGATAAATTTGAAAAACTGGTTGAGTGCATGATTAGAGAAGCAGAATTTATCATCGTACACAAACCAACAACTTTGTTCAATATTTTACACAAAGATTTTCATGTAAAGGTTTACAAAATACAGTTAACTCAAGAATTAATGCCAAATGACCACGCATTACGTTGTAACGAAACGTCCTCTGGTTGAGTTTTCGCTCCGCTAGCAGAATACCATTGTAGCTCTATATACCGGTAACAGCAGCACATTTGCCAAGCTAGGTGAAGTCGGTGGGTAGAGTTCTTGTTACCAGCTACAATGATCGAGAAGTGCTGCTCATTATGTCACCCATATTAACGATTTCGAGGGGAGGGAAAAATAAAATAGAAAACAACTCACTTAACCATTCAAATATGGGGAGAATCAAGACCACATAACCAATCTTATTTAGTTATCGGTAAATCACGTCACAGCCATTTCATCATTGTGATTAAGTTGTTGTAAACCACATGCTACTCCACCCTTCCCTATAGGCAATACCGCGCATCTACTGTAAGGTATGCCCCCTTTCATAATGTGTTAGCCTTACACTATCTCAAAATTAACGACACATAATTATTATTCGACCAGACTAATTACGGAAAGGCATGATATACAATCCCATGATGGACACAAAGTTAAGAAACGAGAAATTGTTGATGATATCGATAACAGAAATAAAATACACAGAAAATTACCATTACTTGAATATAATTATTGGTATAAATGACTAATTAAACCTAGGTACAGTTTTAATACATAAGCATATTGAATTTATCTTTACTACACTAAATTTTAATTATAAGGAAATTAAACAATCAATGACGTGTTCAGATATGGCGGTTAAGAATTATAGTTTCATTGATTATTTAATTAGGATCCGCGGTCCTTCGTAATTACTTAAGGAAGATACTATACTATAGAGTACTATTTTTAACATACATAATACAATAATATTACCGATAATATACACATATCAGCAATGGTAAATAAGTAATAATAAATAATATAAAAATAAAATCATAACATAAATTCTATAGGTGAAATAATAATATATAGTTAGTTAATATAAATTAAATAAAAAAAAACTTAACTTAAGGTGTGATGCAAGGGCGGTGCCTTGGCAGTTATGGCGATTAGCGGCGAACAGGTTACATGTTTAAATCTTTAGTTTTTTGATTTATACGTCTCTGCGCTCGTTGTGTATTATTCCGTTTTTTTTTGTTTTGTACAAAGGTCGTTTATAGCATATGTTTTGTCCGCTATTTGTGCAATTTCCCGTTTTTTTTTCTCGCGGCAAAATAAAATAAAACCGTCGCGGGGAACCCGTTAAATCCGATTCGCGTGTAGGTTTCTTCTTTAGATTAAATCTGCCCGTTTCTAGAGAGTAAAGTAAGTAGAAAGAAATGGTTTAAGAACAAGACTATAATCCACGGTATACCACAACACACGATATAAGAAAGAGAAAAAATATCAATCATTAATGGAAGAAAAAAAATATCAATCATTAATTGTCTATACCTGATTCCTCCGCGACAAATTTGCATGAACCTGCACTTCGGCACAATAGGTTACACTAACACCGTTTGTACTGATAGTTGTACTGATTATTTGTACAAGTGAATACCGTACAAGCCAATTTTGGTATTCACTATAACTGTGGCACTTAGCACAATACACAATACTTCACAACCGACAATATTCAACTTCAATTTATTTTAATACACAAATTGAATTTGTTGAAGTTAAATTATCACTACGTGTGTATCGATATCAACTCACAAAAACAGAATGATTGATTTTATTTCTGTCAATAATAGTGTAGGTATAGGTGGGGAAACTAATCTGATAATAAGACGAAATTAAAAATTATACCAGCCGTCATCATCACCATCTATGGTAATCTTTCTCATTTACACCAATTATACCAGTAATTATCATTTGTTTAGCCAAGTAACAAAATTATACCAGAAAGACAAAAATTCTGATTATATTTTAAAATGTCGCCGTTACGATATCATCACCAACGACATTAACAATTAGTCTGCTGGAATATAATCAATGTTACAACGTCACCAATTCGTTAATGCCATAGAAAAACAAGAAAAAGATGAAAATTTTTTCAAGCAAATTCTTTTCGTCGATTAAGCTCATTTTGAAATTGGCGGCTATGTCAACAAACAGAACTGGCCCATTTGGGCTGAAAAAAATCCTACAAAATTGCTTGAAAAGACAATGGAACCAAAAAAAAGTTACTGTATGGTGTGGATTTTGGTGTGGTGGCGTAATTGGTCCATATCTTTTCGAAAATCAAAATGACAATGCAATTACTGTGCATGGAGCTCGATATCGAGAGATGATTAGAAACTTTTTGTGGAGTCATTTGGAAGATATTGTTGTGCAGAACATGTGGTTTCAACAGAACATGCCACACAGCAACGGAATCAATCGATCTTTTGAAAGAGAATTTTAATAATCGAATAATTTTTCGAGGAACATATACGTGAATTGGACGAGAACCAAGATAATGCGATTTAATGCCATTGAACTTCTTCTTATAGGGTTTCTTGAAGAACAAAACTTATGCGGATAATTCTCAAACTGTTCAACATCTCAATGACAACATCATCGAACCATCGAGCATCGAATTGAAACATCATTATTCTACAAAGTTATTCAAGTTATTAATTTTCAGGCCAAAATTTATGTTATCTATTTTATCAGCACCAAGTGGAATCCGTTCAATCTATAATCGTAAATCGCATGGATGGTATTACTGAAAATGGGATATTTCCGTAAAAGGTCATAGAATTTTTCTGTATGCTGGTCGGGTGATAGAAAAAACTTTAACGAATCTAACGATATACGTCACGGTACTATTAATCGCTTTTAACATTAATATCAGCACCAAGTGCAAGCCGTTCAATCTATACTCGTAAATCGCATGGAAGGTATTACTGAAAATAAGATAGGGCATAGAATTTTTTTGTATATTCGTCGGGTGATAGAAGACACTCTAACGAATCTAACGATATACGTCACGGTACCATTTATCGCTTTTAACAATAACATCAGCACCACTCGTAAATCGCACGGAAGGTTTTACTCAAAAATAGATATTTTCGACAAGTAGTATTATGAAATTTTTCTGTGTGTTGGAAAGATTACGGCTTAGCATTTCGCTTGAAACCTTTGTCAATGCCCTAAATTTCATTTTTTAAAGGTTCTTATTCTTTCGTCTATATCAAGTGTTTCTATATTAATTGATTCGCGAAATTTATTTGTATTTTATTTTAATTTTACGTAAAATATCATCCCGTGGTGCATTAAATATTCCTCTGGAATTAAATAGGTAATATAAGATTTTATAACTATACGTTTCTACCCAAGTTACATATAAAATAATTTTATATTTTAAAATTCGTTATAACGAGAGTTTAACCCATACATACACATTTCAAAAGGTTAGGATAAAGTTAGGACATACTTCACGCCCGTGATTAAATTCGATCGAATCGATTAAATTAAAAAACATTTGGTTTTAACGGACACCCCCAATTAGTCCGTTAAATCGAGCGTTTACCGTACGTATGTTCAAATATTACAAATATAATAATTCATTATAGCGCGAGATTAACTAATACATACTCATGATAAAATAGTCAGGACAATTTTAGGACAAACTTCACGCTCGTAGACACACGCGTGAAGTTTGTCCTAAATTTTGTTTTTGTAATTTTAGGACAAAGTTAGGACAAACTTCACGGGAATAAACAAACAGATGCGGGCTGGTCCTATATTGTACTGATCCTATTGTGCTGGTCCTATATTGTATACATCTGCTGGAGTAATATCACTTAAGTTAAGGTTCATCTCTTTTATTAAATCAGTGTAAGGCGAATTCACAAGGTCAATTTGTCGAGATTCACTAAATTTATTGAGCACTTTTTGGCAACTGATAATGGCAAATTTTTTCTGGTCGTTATTGTATTTGTATGATATTTAAGCTCCCGATGTTTTGATTCAAATCGCAAACACCGTATTGGTTTTAAACGAGCCGATTTTCTAATTAGCGCAGAGTAGTGTACTAATTAGCGCAGAGTAGTGTAATATACTAAATGACGCATAGGTTTAAGGTGCTCATCATAGTATTCCATGTACATTTTATTATGCTTTATGATTAGCTCTTTAAGGCAATGTAAATAGGTTGTCTGTACATACAACAATGTGATGGATTAATAATTTGATATTCAAGAAATAATTAAGCAAATTTTGATTTCAATTAAGAAAATGTTCCTTAGTTACTATCAAATTAATTTATTTCTAAACTTTGTGAAATTTTAATTAAACCCGTAAATCTGTTTATTGAAATTGTCAAAATTTCAAATTTATTAAATTTGTTTTAAATAAAAATCAATGTACATTACACCTAACGAGCAAATTTATATTCAAAAGGAATGGGTTTAGCTATACAGCCATCACAAGACAATATTTTTGAAAACCGATTTCAATATGAAATTTTAGTAACTCTAAATTTGAATCAAAAGTGGAATGAATTCGATATAATTAATTTGTATTTAAGAATAAATGATTTATAATAAAGTTTTTTGAAAAATTTTGTACCAAATTTTATCATGTTTTGTAATTAAATAATTATTTTTTTATGTGAATGACTTAGGAAAATGTCCTTAGAGATGGAGTTCTCCAAAAAATTACAGTTTTGACGTATTTGAATTAAAAAAGCTTAGACGGTTTTACTCCTCACTAGAGCGGTTATCAGAAACGAGGAAAATTTGGAATCGGCTCTCTTATCAACCGACGAATACAGCAGTTTATCATTGCACTCTGCCCAACCAACAAGTGGCTAAAAATGTCGGAGTCTCATGATGGTCTTATTATAGAACTCAATCACTACATATTTGGTTCGGAAATGGCCGAGTACCATACCAGATAACCATATTCCAAAACAACTTCCAAAAATGATTTTAGAATTCCATTTGCATCCATCTTGCATAAACCCATCATAATAGGTTAAAGAAATAGCCGAGTTACGTCCCAAGTAGCCATATGGCTTGAAACTGGTATTCAGGCCAGATGGCTGAATTTGGTATGTTTACTAGATCACGTGGTCTCGTTCTTTGAAGTCTACTTTCAACGACAGGGTTACCTATCCTATGGAGAACGGAATAAGGCGAAATAAGGCTCGTGGAACATGGAATCTCCTATATTCCATGTTCCACGAGCCTTATTTCGTGGTGGCATGCTTTTTCATTTCATCTTTGATGTATTCCATCTGTAACTCACTGTGAACGTCTAATTTTGAAATGTCTGTATCATTTTGGCGTTTGTTTGCTTAGTACATACATCCCCAGAGTTGAATACTGTTCACACGAAAATGCCTATTGGATAAATAAGATATTAGCATGGCATAGAATTGCCAGACTTTATCGAATACTTGGGCCACGTCCAGAAATATGCTGGAGCATACTTTTTTACGTTCTAACGTTCTTTCAATAATCTTGATGATTATATACACCTGCTCAATTGTGGAGTGCTTTTCCCTGAATCCAAATTGATGTGGAGGAATTAGTTGTCGGTCCTCAATTATTGGTTTAAGTATTTTTAGTAATAATTTTTCAAAAAGTTTTGACATGATTGGCAGCAATGAAGTTGACCTGTATGATTTTTTATCGTTAGGTGGTTTATCAGGTTTTGCTATCATGATTACTTCTGCTACTTTCCATTGCCACGGAACATATTTTAACCGTAAGCTTGCATTGATTATGTGTAATAGCTTACGATATCTTTTACCCGGTAGAGCTTTGATTATTTGGCAAGTAATCAAGTCATATCCTGGGGCTTTTTTAACATTCATGTTGCTTTTCACTTCTTTAAATTCTTTGAGAGTTACTGGGCATATCAAAATAATCTAGCTTGTGGATTGATATTATATTTTCATTGGCCGTTTGTCTTGTAGTGGTTGGAAGGTATCCTTGAGATACTCCGCAAACAGATCAGCCTTCTCTTTAGAACCACTTGCCCAGGTTCCATCCTCCTTTTTCAGTGAAGCCACTTGCATTTTGGGTCTATCGAGTCCCTTTATCGCCTTCCACAGTGAATAATCAGAATTTTTTTCATCGGTTAGGCTAACTAGATATCTGTTGATTGATGCATTTTTAACTTCTTTAAGAAGAGATTTGAGACTGTTACCTAAATTGTAGAGAATTGTTTTGCACTCCAGTGTTCTAGTTATTTGCCAGGTTTTACGTGCCCGTCGTTTCTCGCTTACCAACTCTCTAACTTCCATTGGGTAGGATATGTTAAGCTTCTTCTTATTTTGTATAATGGGTGTACTTGCCAAAGCAGCATAGTGAATTGTTTCGTTGAGTTGTTCTAAATTATCTTCCAACTGGTGGGGATTTCTTATCGTTACCTGAAGATTCATTTTTCCCTCCATTACTTCACGAAATAGATTACAGTTTGTTTTTGAATTTGTTAATATGTGTGTACTCTCCCTTTGAATTACTACTTCACTGACTGTCATGATAACCGGGGAATGATCCGATACTAGAGAATTACTGCCTGCAATGTGAATGTAGTTCTGGGATATACCTCTTGCTACAAAAAAGTCTATTTGGTCAGGTATCTTCGTTCCGTCACTGGGCCAGTATGTTGGGGAACCACCAGAGTAAAATTCACATTTTGATGCCGCTCTGCTTGAAGCAATTCTTTACCTTTTGACGTCGTAAGTCTGGATCCCCAATAGGTGTTTTTCGCATTAAAGTCACCTCCAATAACAAAATCACGTCCAAGAGATTTAAATAGTTCAAAGTAGTTTGCCCTTTTAAAGTTATGCCGGGGAGGATAATATATTGCAGAGACAGCACGCTGTCTGTGTTTAATTTGGGTCCTTACATAAGTGACTTGCATTGTTTCTTCTTCGATATTTGATTCTAAATGGTGTTTTATATTTTCTTTTATTAATAATGCCGCACCACCTCGTGCTCTTTCCGTTGGATGAATGGAGTGATATAAGTTATAACGCCGTATTTTTAACAAACGAAGATTTAACTAGATGGCTTTCAGATATTAAGAAAATGTCGATTTTTTCTGAATTTAAAAATATTTATATTTATGAAATATTTTAGATACTTTGGTCATCTAGCCGCTTTGTAATAGCTGCAATGCGATCCAAAATGTTTTCCACAATTTGTTTATTTTCAGAGCCCATATGTTTGGTTGAACCCAATCCTTTCACTACCTGGGCAAATGAACTTCTTTGTCTGTGTTGTTTGGTTGTGGGTTTTGATCCATCTGATTTGATATTTAAACCCTTCGATTTTCGTGATTTTGCGGTTGATTTCTTGTTTGTCTCTTAATTTTTGTAGTTGTTTAGCAACCTCACACCCTCGATAATTATCCGGATGTTGGCCCTTACAATTTGTACACTTGGCTGACACATCTCTCTTTATTATACATGCCTGGGTAAAATGATTACCTGACCATTTTACACATCTTGGATTCCAGCCGCAATATCCTTGGGCGTGATTAAATGCCTGACATTTCTTGCATTGGGGTATGTGGGATGTGGTTCCCCTCATTGGTTCGATTTTCACCTTCATGTGAATTATTCCTTTTATTCCATAAATGTTTTGAACATTATATTTGTTGTTAAATACCAGCATAAAAAGAGGGAGTCCCCTTTTACTGATAATTTGGTTTCCTTCCTGGATTTCTATTCTCTGTTTTTTAACAATATTCCCAGCATCTAGTATTTTAAGACCGTTATTTTGTAAGTCTTCCATTATTTCTTTGCTTGAGCAAGTGTGATGCAAACCTATTGACATAACTTTTATAGGTTGGGCCTGTTTGTTCTCGTAAGTGAACCGCTGATACTTTTCAGCATCCAATTTCATAGGTAAGGTTCTATAAGTATCTGAGTCCAGAGTATTAATTTTCCAAACGTCATTATTTGACGCTGTTACCTTATAGTCTTTATCAGTAACCGATTTCATCAAGGACGGAATTTCTGGGTAACCGGTTATACCTACAATATTTATTAGTGGGGGTGATTTTTCTTTCGGTTGCACCAAATTTGGTGTAATGTTCTTGGTAGATTTACTACCTTTTGATTGATTGGCTTTGGGTAGAACAACTTATGAACCTGGACTAGATTGCCCCTACCATTTAATTGATAAGCCTCAGGTGACGATTCAGCTTTTCTTTTCTTACTCTTTCAGGACTGTTTTTTCTTCCTTAGGATCCAGTCCACTTCTCTTTGTAATTTATCTTCATCAGTGGCGTAGATGAGTTTGTCTGGTTCAATGCTTCCTATATCGCAATCTTCTTTTGAATTTTGCTGTCAATCCCGTACTCATTATTCTTTACATCATGTTTTTTTGAATGAACTATAGTGCTTAAAAATTAGAAAGGTGTAATCTTTTGTTTATTAGTGATGAGTGATAATACAGAAAAACCGACAATGAAAAACTGACCTCAAATAACCCCCAACCGCTAAACGTGCTCGAAATTAAAACACAAAAATTTTCTCTTTATTTTTGAGTAGAGTTGTCGCTTTTATCTTCAAGGTATGAAGTTTAATAAATTAATAAATTGGATATTCACTTAATTATTAAAATCAATTATATTAGACGTAAACCCAAAATAGTCGAAGATATTGCATTCAGCCCAAATACAGGGCGGCTGATGAAAGCTGCTACCAAAAAAAAAATTAATAACTTTTTTACTTTTTATTTCTAGATTGATTTTTAAATTTAACGAAAATGGAGAATTGGGACACTGAGTAAATAATTTGGATTGTCAGCCGCTATCATGCATTGGAGTCCGTAGTTTCAGTACAAAGAGAATATGGCGCACGTTTAGCGACACTCGTCCTAGCAGATGGACTATAATGAGGCTCGTAAACAATTTTGCTAAGCATGGGTCAATCGCAAGAAATCCTTATCATCGAAACCCTGCAGTTCGGATGCAGGAAACTATCGCTGCTGTAGCTGCTGCCATAAAAACAATCCCAGAGTTTCGACAAGGAGCTTATCTGCTCAAATGGGTATCAGCAGACAGTCACTGCAGACAATTTTGCACAAAAATTTGAACTTATTCCCTTATAAAATTCGATTCCCTTATAAAAATGACGAGGCCCATTTTGATCTAAACGGCAATGTTAATAAACAAAACTGTCGAACATGAAGTAATTCTAACCCACAGATACTCCATGAGGCGGAATTACATCCACTTCGAGTAACAGTGTGGTGTGCAGTTTCATCAAAGTGCATTGTCGGACCTTACTTTTTCGAAGAGAACGATGTTACTGTTATGGTCACTGCAGACCGTTACTTAAAAATGTTGAAAGAGTTTTTTTTTCCAGAACTACGCGGGACAGAGAATCACTTTCAACTCTGTGTGGTTTCAACAAGATGGTGCAACTCCTCACACAGCTCGGCCAGTTATATCGGCCAGGCCTCTGACCTTACTGTGCTTGATTTTTTCTTGTGGGCTTATTGCAAATAGGAAGTTTACAAAACAAAACCAACAAATTTGAATGATTTAAAGCAATCAATTCGAACGTTAATTGAAGCAATTCCCGCTGCAACTCTTCAGGCAGTAATGAATAATTTTTTGCTGAGATATCGCACATGTGTTAGCGTGCACGGTGGCCATTTAAATTCCATTATTTTTTAAACCAATTAAGAAAACTTAATAAAAATGAATTATCTTTCAAATGAATCAAGAAAAAATAAATTACGTGAACTAATCAAAAAGTTATCCTACAATTGAGTCATCTCAAATGTAGACCTTCATAGGCTGAATATTCCCATTGCCAACAAACATGTCACATCAGTGACTTAGTGCACGTGTTATATTATAGCAACCTAGCAAATGAAATACTTGGCCAAGCGACGACGTAAAATGTATCGACGTGCTGTAATGAATCAAGACGAAGTTAACAATTATGAAACTAAAAGATTGAACTCACTTGATTTACCAGTCATACCTTCACCACGGCTTTACATAACGGTACCAGGTTTTTAGCGAAAAAGCCTATGAACAATATTATAATACAATTTTTAGTAGAGAATTTAAAAAGGATGTACTACTGCCACGTATCCCAATGATTCCGACAAATATGCAGTTCGAGTTCAAACTATTGCATTTTGTCGTGCGAGTCGCAATTGCAATTGACATATTCGCACCAAGCGCGAAAACAATAGAAAAATTATCCAAAAGCACTCCAACAAACAGGCGTAAAACACAAACACTTGCTTTCTTTGAGTGGCAAGACCACTCGAACAAAGTCGCGAGCAAAAAATAGTAGATAAATATATGTAAATATTTCACATCATAACTATTTTAAATATCCATATGTCCTAACAAAACATGAATTATCCCGGTGGGTGGGAAAATTACCAACTTGGTTTTATTGAGTCTTTTCCGTTTCCAGCAATTTCGTTCTGCAAGAGCAAATTTTTATACAGAAAATTTTTATGTCTTCGTCGTTTTACCCCTAAAGCTTTATTTATTTTTCCGAAAAGTTTTGTTTCATTTTATGAATACCAAAAATAAAAATCTCTTTTATTATTATCAAAATTTCGCAATAAACGTACAACAAAAAAAAATCTTTTTACGATTCTTTAATACTTTCCCGATTGTTTGTTGTACTCGTATATGCAGAGAGATATACATAAATCGAGATCAATTTGATAATGGGAAAAAGAAAACTAAACGGGAAACAAACTGTCTTATAAATATTATATCTTATATAAGTAATACGTTCGTCGTTATCTACGAGATAAAAGAAGTACATTTAAAAAGGAATATACATTTACATAAATCAAAGCTCTCAAGAACAAAAATATCGAGCAATGCCACTTTTATCCCAGTATTACAAATGAACATGAAACTTATACATTTTACAGTTTTTATGCACAAATCAAATCACAACTCGCTGAACTAAAAACGCATAAGAGAATTACTGTAGTAAATGGATTTTATTGAAATAATTAAAAGTGGTTTGTATTTAGTCGAAAGCTCTTCACAATAAAAATGGCATATCAACACTTGAACTATTTTATCCCAGTAGTAGTAATCATAAAATAATCCGTAACGAAAACACTGTGCTGTGCATAAAATATGCATCGTTTGTGCTCTAGATTTTTTAAATAAAAACACAAACAAAGCTTTCTGCTCTTAATACGAATTATGCAATTGATTTTATCATTTTATTATTTGTGTTATGCAAAAAAGCTCTTTAATGAAGCTGAATATATTTTCAAGTTTCATGGTCACAGCAACGCTATTATTTTAATACATGGCAGACGACAAAATCATTAACAGTTATTATACTGGACTGGGACAAATGCAATCTCATAAATGTTCTGAATCGTGTGGGAAAATGCAAGTGCAAGAAAATTTAAATTTCTTTTTAGTATTTAATGTAATATGATCCGCGAGATATACGAGTGGCTAAATGCTTCAGCTGCACTGTTTATTGTACGAGATTGTGTATTTCGTTAGGGTGTTTCCATTTTTCTAGCAAATTTTAAAATAAAATGATTTTACGCAATTTTAACACATTACGGTCCACCTACGCGAAAACGCGTGTTTCGCGATGCGCTTCTCTGGGTTCATTCACGCAAAAACGCTAAAAGATATGGTGTTATATATATGCTGTAGAAGATAGCAGAAATTTGACAGAGGAAAATAAGAGATTACGTCACTCGCCATAAGTGGCTGCACTATTCTAAAAGAGAATTTCTTCCAGCGGAAATTTTTTATTCATTTTGTATTTCGTTTAAAATAATAAATTGATTGACTTCCGAAGTAAAGGAAATCGTCTTGCCGTAGATGACAACTATTACTGTGTGTAGCCACCTTACAGAGATTGATGAGAGGAAAGATTCAAACACCACCTTGCACTATGAATGACAGCACTTTAAATTCCTCGGGTTCAAGTCCCTCAGCTGATATGAAACTACCTCGTTTAACGCTATCCACCTTCAGCAGCAAGGCTCGCGAATGGCAGTCATTTCATATCCGGCACAAAAATTTCAGTATTTGGTGGGCCAATTGCGAGGTCCGGCTGAAACTTTAGTACGACACTTCTGGATAGATGACGCTAGCTATATAGAAGCTTTTCAAAAACTTGTCAAACGTTACGATAGAAAGCGCAAATCAGCAAACCCTCAGTTTGAAACAATTATGTTTCACACATGTGACGAAGTCATCCGTGGCCTAAAGGCTCTAGGGTCAAGCGCCGAATCAAGTTGTTGGTTGGTGCACCTAGCAGAGAAGAAGCTCGATGAAGTCACGCTGCAACTATGGCGCAGAAATCGTCGGAACAAGAGTTCCCAACCATTGAAGATTTTCCCAAGTTCCTTAGTAACCGAATGACCTCACTTGAAGGCCTCAAACAGTAATGTAATAAGTACCAAACCAGACAGTGTGCTCCTGTAAAAAGTTTCCACTCTGAAGTGAAATCATTACCGAATTGTTCATTGTGTATACCACATCGTTGTACACAACACCCAATTCACCACATACTGCGTATATAATACCCCAAATAACGTCGAACCTACCACCAAAGGCTATAAACCGCGAGAAATTGACGTACCTAAATCGATTGTCTCTGACCGATCCAGAATTTGATGTACCAGGCCCCATAAATTTATTAATCGGATGTGACAAATTTATAGCATTCTTATCTGATGGACAGATATGGGGAGGCGCAGACCAGCCCGTTGTACAGAACATCAAATTAGGGTGGATCGTAGGAGGAATATATGAAGCGAGTCTCTCTGTACAAGAGGAAATTAGTATCGACCAATCCTTGAGGAAATTCTGGGAGACAGAGGAACTACCAACTATCGAACAGTACACTGAAGAAGAAAAGCTGTATATTAAACACTTCCACAAGCACTTAAAAATTGAGAAACCGGGTAAATTCAGTATACCGCTTCCTTTTCATACCCATATTGGGAAATTCTTTAAATCAAGCGCTCGGGCGATTCAGCTCACTGGAGCAAAAGCTGTTGAAAAACCGCGGACTGTACCAAAACTATACAAGCTTTATGGCAGAATATGAAGCGCTTGGTCACATGGATCTTATACCACCTGATCAAATCGATCCACCACAAGAGATCCTATACTACTTGCCGCACCAACCCGGTAATCAAGGAAACAAGTTCAACCGCCAAGTTGCGCGTGTAGCGTAGCGAATACTACCACGAAAGTATCGCTAAATGATGTGCTGATGGTCGGGCCGACTGTCCAAAAACCCTCAAGGAGATACTAACAAGATTTCGAAAACATCGCTATATCATCACGGCTGACATCGAAAAGATGTTCCGTCAGCTGTGGATTGAGAAACCGGACCCAGAATATCAACGAATCATTTGGCGTGATTCACCAGCATCATCAGTAAAGCATTACAGCCTTCTCACAAATACCTACGGTACGGCGTCAGCTTCCTTTCAGGCAACTGAATCTCTCAGGAGATTAGCACACCAAAATAGTGAAAGTTACCCGGTCGTCGCAAAGACGTGGCTGAATGATTTTTACATGGATTATCTGATGTCCGGAGCGAGTACTATCGCCGAAGCCATAAACTTACAAGGTGAATTAATACCCCTTTTAAGACGCGGTGAGTACCATCTTCGCAAATGGGCGCGGCAAATGACGTAAAACTTCTGGAAAACATACCAGTCACCGAAGGAACAAAGTTAATTTCGGTCCTGGGAATTAAATTCGATCCACAAGCCGATTGTTTTTCATTTAAAGTAACTCTGCCAGGCACAACCCAATTTACCAAAAGAAATATGTTGTCTGGGGCGCCACGCGTATTCGATCCGATGAGGTGGCTATTGCCAGTGACAATAGGAATAAAAATTATATTCCAGTGGCTGCTGAAACTTGGCTGGGATGACGAACTCCCTGCAGATGTTCAAAAACAATGATTAACCATCCGAAGCAGTTTAAATTTATTAGAAGAACTTAACTTACCATCTGTGTGGATTTTGCAGTGGAGAAGTGCTCACAACCATCATTTCCGCAAAAACCAAAGTCGCACCAATCAAGTATACCACTACAACCAGGCTATAGTTATGTGCAGCTCGTTTATTAACCCGATTGATCGTACTAGTAATAAAGTTGTTGGACCTCACAACACTGCCACAAGTCTCATTATGGTCTGACTCCACCACGGTACTCGCCTGGCCGTTGGAACAAACGGTAAATAATATAAGTTATTATTGCTATTATTGCTCAAAATGTTATAGTTAAAATCACCACAACAAATAATCCTTTCATCCACATAATTGTTCAGCAAAAATATCTTGTATATTAACTATGTCACCTGCAAAACAGGAGAAGGGTTATAAATAATCAAAATAAATATTTTTCCAAATGCTCCAACAAGCTCAGAAGATAAGAACTCAACTTTACCTAAAGAATTAGAAGACATTTTGTGAATTTTAAAGGAACGATAATAATTACAAACACCACCTCCAGGGGAAACAGTACGATCAGCTCGCAGCAATTTGTAGTTGTTTATTTGGAATGACTTGTTTCTATTTTTCTTAGTCTCCAATAGTTACATCATTAAAATGTTTCACCAAACTTCGAACATTTAAATGACCAAATGTCAAACAAAATGTTTTATTTACAGACAAAGTATCAAATGGAATAGTTGTGTTATTGCTTATCGTAAAAGAATTATTTAAAGTATCATTTAAGATGGATTGGGGATTGTACTTTTACAGGTCGAGTTGACCAAATATTTGTGAACACGAAAGATTTAATATATACAGCAACAGACCAGGTAGCAGGATCCAGAGCTTTCAATTTCAAATCATCTCTTCACCTCAATTTAAAACATACTCTCAACTGACTCATTAGTTCCATGAATCAACTTTGTAGGTTTGGTAGGTGCAGGAACATTAAGAGCATTACTAGAGTAAGGTACATCTAATCATTTAACTTCCGTAGAAACAGAATTAAATATTATTTGTTCACACTTTGCAGGTTCAGGTATAAGGGAAGTAGAGTCTCTGGACATTACCACTTCTGCAAATGTCTGTGAACTTCTAGGGTCCATTGCTGATAAAGTAATAAATTTATCTTGAATGTAGGTTGAAGATAAAGATGTTGTTATATTCGTAGAATCAACATCTGACCGAATAGGTAGAGTAGTAATTGATTCTATAGAATTAATGGCACCAAATGTGTTACAAAAATTGTTCTCCATAAAATCAGTTGACACGATGCAATAATTGTTATTAATGGCCTAATAGCACTCGGCAGAGCATGTAAAATAGCATCAGGAATTCGTGTATCCTTAATATTAAGAAGCTCCAACACATTCTCAATTAGAAGTTTGTCTCACGATAAGTTAGGGTAATCTCAATCCGCACATTTTGTTAAGACTTCCTAAAAATATTTCTTTAGATTTCTTTTACAACTGGTGACGCAGTTAAGCATACAAGTACAGTATATAAGTTTATATATGCTGAATCTTAAAAAATATCATTACGCCGGGTTTTTTATCTCGACCAATAAATTTAACAATATTCTTAAGCATGCAACTATAAGCTCATACAACATAAATCCTATCGTAATTCGTCTCGCTGTATCTCTGTGCTATTTTTACGTAATTTTTATAGAGTTTTTATGGTGGTTTTCAAAGCCCGACAAAAACCATTATCGGACCCAAAATAGTACAAAGCGTCATAATATGGTTGGTCTTCTTGTTTATATTACAAATAAACAATGTGCGTTGAGACGGATAGGATTCAGTTTTTATTTTCGTTCCAATAATTTTTTTATCGTTTAGCTCTTATCTCTAGTTTTTGTTTGTTTCCTTCTTTAGACATATCCTACGTCCATATATTTTATTAAATGTATACTGTGACGAACATCTGGCCTAACATGATAGACGATCATTGGAAACAAAAAATTATTAGAAAAATAATGAAAACAGAAAAATTTATTTTCGTCTTTAAGAAAGTTTAATTTATTTGCACTTTATAATTTTTAAAGAAAATGTTTTCCATCATTTTCCCATTAACCTATCGAAGCGTTAACGGTAAAATATATTTATCTGTCATTAAATTATACAATTAATTTATTGATGAGAATGAAATATAAATTAAAAGGAAACTTTTAATAATTAATTTTTAAATTGAAATTAATATTTAATTGATTCGTTTTTGTTTTTAAATTTATTATTAGAAATAATAATAACAATAATAATAATATATATTATAATAACATGGTTATTATAAATAATATAACGAAATTAAATAATTTCCATTAAAGGCTTAAAATTAAATTTAATATTCATTTTATAAAATTAAATTAAAATAAATAAATATTTATTTCAAGTTAATTTATTATAAATTAATTTGGGATAGCAACAAAAATCAATACTCCTACACTAATAAATATCTACTCGTATATACGTATACTAACGAGGACCGAATTCTGTTGAGCATTTTATTTATTTACAAAAAATATATAAATATCGTATTTATACATAAATAAAAATAAAATTGAAATAAAGAAAATCGTCTTCTTAGGTTTTCCTCAAATCTATTACCATTCTGTGATTGATTGATTGGTTACCATGAAGATGGAATGAAAATTCGAATTTTCCTTATATTTTGTGTGTATGTGTGTGTGTGTGTGTGTAATTTGGTTTGGGAGAATTTTGATTGATTCAATAAATTTTTTTTTTTGGTCTTGTATTTTGTATTTGTAAGAAATGAGGAAAATTTGCTATCCTTTCTGTCATCATAATCGTTTTGAATGGAAAAATGAGGATTGATACATTTTTTTTGGTGGTATGAGAGCTGTGTTATGAATTTTTTGTCAAGATATCTCTTCGGGCTATTATATTAGATGAAAATAATATTTTCTATTTACATCTGTATATGTGTACCGAACGTTCTAACAACTCGATTTGGCATCATTAGGACTATTCTTAACAATTTTGATTTGTAAGTTATTCTTAGAATCTGGATATAAACATATCAACTTTAGAGACCTCGTATGATTATTTTGACTAGACACAGAACAATTACATAAATTGCTAAAATAATGGTTGTTTGTCGATTCAGGCCATGACCGAGCGCAAACATCTGAAAGGAGGTGTACAGGAGCGAAAAAACACTTCTACTCGATAACTCTTGGTTGAAAGAGTTTTTTCAAAATGAATAAGCCAAATTGATTAAGGTGTTAATGACTGTGTTGCTTTTTATAAAAGCTATTTTTAACCGAACAAGTGGTTCAGTGGTGGTAGCTTCAGCACTTGTAATGGAACGTATTCGGTTCGAATCCCACCAGAGGCTGGAGTAAATTTTCTTCATCGATGATCAGTGATGTTAATAATGTGTTTCAGAAGTTCAGAATGTGTAAATGAATGGTTAGTGCACGAAAGGAAGAGATGAGTATTAATTGATTTTAAAAGGACAATCAATCCATTAGATAATTAATACTTCCATTTTATAAAAAAAATAATAAAAAACTACTAATAGTTTGCCATGTACAAAGTTTGATTGGTTGAATAATCAAAACCATCTCAAGCTGAAATCCTAAAAAAAAATTACTAATCCTAATCTAGGACTGTGACGGTGTACGGTCTCTCTAGCTCTGGTCTTTTTTCCAATGGATGAACTACTTGCTCCGTTTTTGCGAACTCAAATATATCTGATAAGGCTCGTGGCCAACATCAAATGGATGACCGTAACTTAGACCTTGAACACCAATCACTGCTTCTGTCATGCCAGTCAAATGCACGACCCGTTCTTTATAGATATCATATTCATGAGCAGATATGACCTTGGGATTTTTGCAAATTTGCAGATTTTAAAGGTATGTATTTTGACTTAAGCCCAAAACGATTTACTGATCAGGGTGCAGCTTAACACATCAGTTTTTCTCATAATTTTCGAGGTCCCAGTGGTTTTTGGTCAAAATCGATCCACCATCAAGTAACTGCTTCCACAGGAGCCCTTGTTGTTTGAAAAATACTTCGAAAATTATATCATTATGATAAAACGAGTAAATTTGCAATAATGTGGGTTTACATCGATTAAATTTTTTTTAATTAATCGGAAATGACAATTTTTGACCAAAAAAATTGTTTCCCACAAAACAGATGAGATACGATTTGATCAGATCACATTCATCGGGAACAACAAATAGCTCAAGACAAATCAGTTATTCTAAAACTCCTGGCCTTCCATTACATATAATATTAATCATAGTCTCTGAATTCAAAATTCTTTTAAAAATATATAAAGTTAAAATAAATATCCCATTTCACCTGGAATATTACGCTTAAGGCCGTTCAAAGATTACCAATTGATAGTTTTTGTACAAAATGTTTTATTTTGAACTTGCGGAACAATTTCCAAAATTCAAAGCGAACCTAAGATGTTCGGCGAATAATTTGGGCAAAAATATTACAAATAAGCAACGTTTGTTTGAATGCATAGTGACTGTAGGAAATGTTTTCATCTTCAATGTAAGGGTGTTTTGGCCAGCATATTACTAGATAAACGACAGAGCCGTTTTGGCTTTGCTCTAAAATATGTAATACAGCAACTGTACAACAGTGAAGTAAGAAGTGCTAGTAGCTCCAACAACACTCACAGTGCAGAAATTATGGGAAAGTTGAACAACATGATGTTGAATTTGGTGAAATGAAAGAAATGATGGCCGAGATTAAAAAATCACTAGGAATCGGAATCCGCAATCCGGTAGTGCAATACATGAAGCAACAATTTCTACATAAAAAAGTTTGCAGGCAGGCCAAATATAAGGTGCAGCAGAAGAAAAAGAAGAAAATGACCCACCTAAGTCAGGTGGGTTGTAATTTCCTACTGACTTAATCAGGTGGGTTATAATTTTCCAGTAGATAAAAAAATCTTCTATACGTCGCGGCAGATGGGTACTGCTTGCAAAGGCTAAGTTCTGCCAAGGACCTAGTGTTGGGAGGTATACCCTGACCAATTAAAGTAATGAATACAACGGAAAAAGAAGAAAATATCCCAGATGGTACACCAACTACCCAGTTGGCTAATCGACCCTGTAACGAGGCTGGCTAAATGGATTTTGGATCATCAAGATCACCAATTAAACAAACTAACTAAGCAAATCAGCTGAAAAATGAAAACGTTGAACTTTGTCGGAAACTAAGTGAAGTAGAAATACTTATAACCCAACTAAAAATCGAAGTAGACAAACTAAAAAAGGAAAATGAAGAATTAAAGAGGCCCAAAGAAATGGAAATGGAGATTTCTGATAGTCCTCTAACCACATTGGTTACTGAAAAGGAAAAACAGACCTACCAAAAAACGAAAGCAACAGCAGCACATCAGCAACAAAAACAACAGAAAGAAAATCAATAACAAAAGGTTGCACCGTAAGAAAAGGCTCCTCCGCCAATTAATGTATTCGACATAACAGAATTAACAAGTATACAAACTATAATGAAATCAGCAACCACTAAGGAATACAAAGTAGGGTCATTAAACGATACCGTGTGTAAAATCATTACACCAGATTCCGATACATATAGAGCACTAGCCCCAAAGCTCAATGAGGAAGGTAATGGCCAGAGGCTTTCATCCAATATGTAAGAAGCAGGATATAATGGACGACCTAAAGGCAAAAGATCTGCAAATAGAAGATGCAGTAAATATCCTAAAACGAGAAAGAGGTGAGAACAATGAAGTAAAAAAAGAGAGCTCCCACTCTTTATGTTTATATTTAATAAAAAGGAGAAAGTTGAAAAGAAAATTTTACATTCTAAATATGAGGGTTAAAATAGAACCCCTAAAACACGAGGCTAATACCTCAACGCAAAAAACGCCAAGGCAAAAATATTGCGGTCGGGGCCTAGATGCGTAAAATGTGCTGAAAAACACAACGCAAAAGTGTGTAAGGAAAGTAGAGACACCCGCAAAATGCATAAACTGTAAAGGACATCATCCTGCGAATTACAGAGGATATTAACTAGTCAATAACTCGAAAGTGTAAGAAACAAAATGTATCAGTTTCCTCAAAACTCTAAGGTAACCAGAGAGAAATCAAGTAAAGCGGAGCCGATTCCACCAATTATAGGTACAGCATAGAAGGCATATGCCAATGCTAGGCTACCAAAGCAAGAACGTGGTGTAGAAGCTTTATATAAGCGTCTAGGAAAGCAAGATACCACGAACGGGGCAACAACCCTCTTATATTAAAATGAGCAGAACATTAAGAACTGTCACGTGGAAATACGTGATTATGAATGTTATCATACTGTTCACCCAGGAGGAAAAAACAAAGGGAAGATCATCTGTAATAGTGAAAAAGAATGCCAAACACTATGAAGAATCTGGTATCAAAGAAGAAAGTATGCAAGTTAAAACCATAAAAGTTGAAACTAATAATAATAATGAATACAGTATTCCTTCCAGTATATTTCCTCTATCTACTGCCCAGACTTTTTAGATCTGTAGGATCCAATTTTATTATTGGTGGTGATTTTAATGCAAAAAACACCTATTGGAATCAAAACTTACAACCCGTAAAGGAAAAGAGCTTTTCGAAGCAGGTCGGGTAAACTACTGCGAGTTCCATTCTGGAGGTAAACCAATGCCTGCTTATATAAATAAAGTACCAGATCTCATTGATTTTTATGTAACGAAAGGGATTTTCGAGGACTGCATGTGTCTCGAAAATAGCGAGAGGATATATTCCGATCATTCTAATGTTATAATGACAATCAGCATAATGATAATTCATAAGGATAACCTGCCTAAGCTAACAAATAATAAACGTGACTGGAACCTATTTCAAGAACTAAATGAGGAGCAAATAAACCTTCAAGTGCAAATTAAAACATCGATACAATTGGGAGGCGAACTGGAGGTACTTAACCGTACTATTCGACAAGCAGCATGGGAAAGTTATCCTACTAATCATACCCGTAGAAATTAAGAACGAAGCTATTAACAAGTACTTAAGTGGTCTCACCGATCATAAAGACACTGATTACTCTCTTTGGAAAGCAACAAACGGATTAAAAAGGACCAAAATGCATGCGCCGCCTATTAAAAATGAGGAAGAAACCTGAGCCAAAAATGGCAAGCAATAAGATACTTTATTTGCGGCTCACCTGGATGACACCATTCAACCGTTACCTAGGTAAACTGCAGATGAAAAATGTTTACTTACACCAATAGTAATACAATAAGTTTGTTGTTGTTGTATTTTTTGGATTAGTTGGGATAAATTTCACTAGCATTTAGTAACAATTGTTTTGTGGCTGCCTATTCCTAGTTTTATGTAAAGCTTTTGATACTGTTAATCCTGTGACTCTTTTGTTAAAAAGTCCCAAACTAGGCTTTACTACAAACTAAATAAATTTGTTTGAGAATTATTTATCCAATAGGCGTAAATTGAAAGTTAACGATAGTGTGAGTTCAGAAAAAATGGCGAATTTAGGACGCTCAAATCAAGGGTCTATCTTAGAGCCCGCTCTGTTCAACGTGTATATATTAACGATATAACTGTCATTAAACTTGAAAGGAAAATCCAACTTCATACCGATGATTGTCTGATAATGCACTCTGCAGAATTGCTAGATGGTTTGCTTAAAAAAATTTACAAAAATTAAAACATTGTCTTGATACAAATCATTTAACGGAGCTTAAAAACATTACAAACTCTACAAAGTTTAAAAAGAAAATAACTGAATACCTTAAAACGTACGAAAATCGTGAATTCTTAAATTGGGCATGCAATTTATTTTTCGACAATAATAAGATATTGAATAGTGCAAGTAACTTATTAAATAACATTTCCTATGTGTAAATATTATTTTTAAAAATTAAATTTATCATTGTTCAAATGAAGTTTAAGTCTAAGCTGTAAATAAACATACTCCTAAAAAGTTAGGAGACGGGAGACGGAAATCACAACTTACATTAACGTTTCTTTCCTTTACACTCATAGAAGAAACTTTCTGAGAACTCAATTTCGCCAATTTTTAAAATTATGTTAATAAATTTGGTAGCCCCTTAGCCTAGGGTACTCAGAGGGCTTCCGCTGTCTCTGTGTACACCTACGTAAGTCCAAGGTACTCCGTAAACAACTAAGAGCAATAAAGGAATTTACAACTAAATTGAAAGAGAAATTTACAATTAAAGAAAAAGAATGAAGAACTAAAAAAGCAGTTGAAACACGGGCAGAACTTGGGACGGCACTTAGCCCTGCAGTCAATGATGACATTAATTCATTCCATACGGATGAAGAAGAATTAGAAAGAGAAACAAATTGGATGTTGCACCGGAATAAAAGGCCAAGTAAGGAAAGGAAAGCGCAACACTCACCAGAAATGGCAGTAACTTTACCATCAACTTCAAAAGAGGTTTCTGGAAACCAGTTAATCATCAAGAAATAACTAGCTCTAGAAAATCACCTCCACTAATAAATGTCAGAATATCAAATTTCTCCACTATACAATTGATTATGAAATCGATTACGGTAGCCAAGTACAAACTCGTATCTCTAAACAACGGCGTCTGGAAAATTAATGTTGTAGACTCTGAAACTTATAGAGCTTTGGCTACAAAGCTTAATTCCGAGGGGCATCAGTGGTTTACCTATGAGAATAAGAATGATTGCCCAATTAAAGTTATAGATAGAGGTCTTCACCCAACCTGCGCAAATGAGGAAATTATTGAGGATCTCAAGCAAAAGAGCATCATTAAGAAAGAAAAAATTGAAACTGAACAAGGAGCTCAAATTAACAAAAGAGGGCTTCCACTATTTATACTCACTTTTAATAACAAACAAAAAGTGGAAGATGTGTATAATATCAAGGCAATACTTAGCATGAGAGTTAAAATAGAGCCATTGAAAAAAATAGCGGATTAATACCGCAGTGCAAAAAATGTCAAGGTTTTAATCATACGCAGAAATATTGCCAAAGAGAGACTAGATGCGTGAAATGTGCCGGAAAGCATCATGCCCAAGTATGCCCGGTAAGTAAAAATATTACTGCAAAATTTGTCAATTGCAGTAAGCCACGTCCAGCAAACTACCGGGGATGTGAAATAGCTAAGGAACTGGAAAGGATAAGAAATAAAATGCGAGGAAAAAGTCCAGTAATATCAGTAAACATATATGAAACTTCCACAAAAGAGGAACCTAAACCTCTTGCTAGTAAAACGGGAGAACCAAAATTATACTCGCAAGTAGTCATGATAAATCCAGATATTTCAGAGGGTACTACCGAAGATACTGCAGTGCTCCAAAAGATACTAAGAAGCATGGAAGCTCTTAACATTCGTCTAGCTAAACAAGAGAAATGCCTTCGAGCTTAAAGCAACAGGTTAGATAAGCAAGACTCTCTAAATGAAATGAAATCCATGCTCTATTAAAATGATGCAAACAAAATACTGGAATGCAAATGGGCTAATGCAACATATTCCAGAATTAGAAATTTTCTTAAATACTGAAAAAATAGATATATGCCTAGTATCGGAAACCCATTTTACTTCAACTTCATATCTTAATATATATGGATACAGTTGTTACCACGCCATTCGTCCAGCAGGAAGGGCAAGGGGAGGATCGTCGGTGGCTACAAAAGAAAACATCAACCACCTTAAAAGTATTTATAAATAACAACAAATAAAATAGTGCATGGTCAATATATTGCCCCCCAAGATATAATTTAATTAAACAAGACTATTGCACGTTATTTAAATCACTTGGTTCAAGTTTCATAATCGGAGGTGATTTTAATGCAAAAAACACCTACTGGGGATCAAGAGTAACGTGTAAAAAAGGAAGAGAGCTGTTTGCAGCAGGCAATACTATGCAATTGCGATTTTAATTCTGGAGATCAACCAACTTATTGGCCTACGGGTAGAAACAAAATAGCCGATATCATTGACTTCTTTATCACCAAAGGTATAGGCGAAAACTACATATACCTAGAAAGCGGCGAGGGGATTATTTCGGATCACACGCCTGTTATTATGACAATTAGTTGTTAAAAGAACTAGTCCACCTTCGCTAACTAACAAAAAAACCTGCTGGGAGAAATTCCAGAAACTTGTTGAAAATAATATTGATCTTCAGGTGCCAATTGAAAACCCGATACAGCTAGAAGAAGAACTAGATGTAGTAATGCTTTTTATCCTCTGGAACTGGTAACAGCAAAACGAAAAGCAAGAAAGGCCTGCACAAAAGTCAAGCGCCAGAATTTAAAACAACTCTAAATTGTTTATCCAATAAACTAAAGTTGCTAATTAAATAAATCAAAAACTAATCCATTAATAAATACTTGAGTGGCCTTACTGGCCCTAAAGACACCTAGTACTTCCTTTAGAAAGCGACAAAAAGTTTAAAACGACCTAAACTACAAATTCCATCAGTAAAAAATGAAGATGGTACATGAGCTATAAGTGCAAAGTAAAATGTTTCCAGTTCACCAGTATCAAAAATGGATAACTGCAATATATCTCCTGTTACATTACAAGAATTAAAGGAGGAAATCAATCTGAACTTAAATACAAAGAATCTCCAGGATATGACTAAATTACAGGACAAATAGTAAAAGCTCTTTCTGAAAAAGGACTACTTAAATTACTCCAAATAATTAACGCAGTGTTCAGACTTAAACACGTTTCAAATCAGTGGAAAGTCGCAGGAGTAATCATGATACCTAAACCAAACAAACCACTTAATGACAAAAATTCGTATAGGCCGTTTTCCTTACTCCCAATAATTTCAAAATTATTCGAGAAACTACTCCTAAAGAGTCTAAAACCAATAATAACAGAAAGAAATCTTATTCCTCCACATAAATTTGGCTTCAGAGAAAATCATTCAACAATAGAACAAGTGCACCGAATTACAAACATAATTGAAGACGTACTTGAAAAAAAGAAAGTATGTCCAAGCGTCTTCTTGGATGTAGCACAGGCCTTTGACAGAGTATGGCATAAAGGTTTGGAATATAAATTACAAAGAGACTTATCAAAGCAGTTTTATGAAATTCTAAAATCTTACACATCTAACCGACACTTCCAGTTAAATTAGATGACGAATACTCAGAAATTAAGAAAATATCAGCAGGGGTACCACAAGATAGCGTTCTGGGACCAACTTTATATGTTCTATATACCTCGGACCTGCCAACGATAGAGAATACTAACATAGCGACGTTTGCGGATGATACGGCCATATTAGCAGTTGGTAATTGCATAGAAGAATCTACAAGCAAATTGCAAAGAGCTACTAATATTGTCAGTACCTGGACCAAGAGGTGACGCATAAAACTTAATGAAACAAAATATGTTCAAGTAAACTTTACAAACAAGACGGTCAACTGGATACCAGTTGAACTGAACTCCTAACAAATTCTCTATGCAAACACGGCAAAATATCTAGGCATAACCCTAGACGCAAAACTAAAATGGAAAGAGCATGTGAAAAAGAAAAAAGAAGAGTTAAACATCAAATACAGAAAAATGGATTGGCTCTTAGGAAGAAATTCTGAACTAATTCTACATAATAAATTGCTACTATACCGACAAATCCTAAAACCTGTGTGGACTTACGGTGTTCAGCTCTGGGGCTGTACAAAGGAAACCAACGTCAATATTATTCTGTCATTCCAAAGTAAAATCCTACGTGGTAACTATTCCACCGCACCAACTATGAGGCGTGGTACATAAGAAATGACAACCTCCATCACCCTATTAAAGTTAGAAAAATGTCGATAATGTAGAGTCAAAGTAATCAAACGAAAATGACAGCCGATAATTGTCGGTAACATGTTCATCGATGCAAGTTCGATACAAGTTTTATGTCGGAAATCAATTAAATATATTAGAAATTTTTATTTTGCTGTCGCTAAAAAACAACTACAAAAACAAATTACCCAAAGCAAATTTTTCTAGGTGTTTTATTAGATGTTTGGGGTGGTAAAATGAGAAATGCATCTATAGTGAAATGTTCAGAAAATATTTCAAATGAAGTGTCTTCTCTTGAATATCACTTTAAAAACGTCAAGTCAATTTTCACTTTCTTTGGGCGTCCAGGAAAACTCGATTGAATATATCGCACACACAAAATTTGAAAATTTCTAAAAATTGACCGTTTATAGTGTCATGGCTGAATATAAATTCAAACAAAAGGACTTAGTGGTGCGCATACGTGGAAACAATTTTAGGTCAATTTTCAAGTTGGGAGTCTTGGAAAACTCAGTTGAATAAAACATATAAAATGGTTAAGAAAACCACAGAAATACCCAGCCGAATAATGTCGATAATGCAGATACATTTTTTTTAATACAAATTATAATTTCAACATGAAAGAAGAAATTACTGTTTAACACCAAATGTATTTATATGATTTAACGACATTTTTAGGCTGGCTAGCTATATGTATACGAGTTTGCCTTATCGACTTTTAGTAGCGGATAATCCATATTGTTTTAATCTGCATTATCGACATTCCCCGGTTGACATTTTGTTGTTACATCCGAAAGTGCATTATCGACCTTTTTCGGCTAGAGCGAGTCGGCTAACTTTAGCAGTATACCTCCATCGAGAACTAAAGATCAATTTCGTCAGTGAAGAAATAAGCCAACACTCGAGAAAACACATGCGACGTATTAGTCTACACCAAAATGCTGAGATACATCGTATGTTGGATGATTCAAACCCAGTAAGACGGCTGCGAAGGAAGAAACCACATTGTCTACTAGATCCGATCAGGATCGACTAAAAATATAATAAATTGTAAAGGGGACTAGCCTAAAAATTGTTTAACCATTACTCCGCTCGTTATATCACCATGAACCTGAGTGAACTCAAGATGACCGAGATTCCGTTCATAAAAGTAGTCTAGATTATGGCTTTGATAAACAAAGTATTTAGATACACAGACGCTTACAATTATATCGATTGTTGAGATTTGTGATTGAGTCATGTCAGTTGGATTCTAAACTGTGTGGTTCATATTGCTGTTTGGTCATTTAGTTTGTAGACCAATTTTGTTTTATTTCGTTTATTATGTGTTTTGATTTAAAAGCATTGATAGGAGTAAATAAAAATTCGTGTTGATGGTCTACACGCAAGCCAAAGCAACAAAAACGATTTTGATTAAATAAATCTTGTTAGGATTATTTTTATTTTACCATGATTTATTTTTGTGAGCTTTTGTTAAGCTTTCCCCCCCTTCTATGTATTTTTTCTATGATTGTGTTTTGTAATTTTGTTTTCTTTGTGCTCTATTTTTTATGCGACGGCAAGAAAAGATGGCAGCGTGTTTCTTTTTACAAATTTAGATTTCACTAATTTGATTTTAAAGCATTTTCAGGTCATCCTTTATCAATATTTTTATCACTAACTATAAACAAAATTTTGTACCAACCAACACAGTGTTCGCTGAAACTTTAATAACTTTAAGAATTTTCCAGTGAGCTTAACATTACAGTTGCTAATTTTTAAATGTCGTCCTATAGTGACGAAAAGCAGAAATAGCAACCACATTGGGAAGGAAGGAAAATCCATGGAAATTATTTCTTTTATTTGATTTGCAATAAAAATCAAAAAAGAAAGTTTTGGTAGAAATACCAGAATGAGATTTAAAAAAATAAAGAAAATTCACAAAAATATCGGAAACTTTTTTTCTCGACTTGTCATTTACGGAAACAGATTGAATAAATGATTGGAAAATTGAATGCGAATGAAAATAAAGCACAAAACAAAAGGCAGCGAAACATAAACTTTTGAATTTCGCAAAAATACTGAAAATTTATTATTTTACGTGATATTTTGTTGTTTTTATCCGATTTATGTGACACACAGATTACAAAAACGTCGACGGTATGTTGGCAGTGTTAGCAAAACAAGGAAAAAGAATGATTTCAGTGTTTGAACTCGAATCAATTAAAACTGTCATTCTGTTATTTTGTGTACATTGTATACAGGGTGAATAAAAGCACAGCGAAATGGTCGACCAGTTTTCTTAATTTTTTGTTTGTCTAATTTTTTAAAACAAAAATTTAAAAGTTTTTGAGAATAATTGTGTTGAAAAGAAAGTCATACGTACCGCACACACATTCATATATACATTTGCACAGTGGGAGCAGGAAAAAATACCGAAAATTAATTAAAAGTAAACAGAAGAGACACGAAAAAGCTTAATTGAACTTTTTTGTGTATGTTTTACTGAAAAAAAAATTTTTTTTGTCATTTTAGAGACATAATTAAAATTGCCGGAAGGTTACTGTTCATAATGAAGGACGTGAATTGTATAAAGCACCTTTATTAATAGAAACGAGAAAATCAGAAGAAAAAAAAATCTCACATTTTGTGGTTTCATGTTTTGTTTGAAAAGAATTTGTAATAGTGTTTTTAAACGAGGGACACGACCAAATTAAATAACACAACCGTATTGACCTTTCTCGCGTGGACTGTTTTTCACATCAGTGGTTCAAGTTTTTAATTAATGTAGAAAAATATTTTGTGTCGTTACAGAGGGGACAGATTCGTTTAAAAACTCCAGTTATCCTTTATTTTAGATATAATTTTGGGTACACGATAGAGTTTTATAGTGCAACTGTATACCAATATTAATAAAGTACTATTAAGGAATGATTCTGGAATGTTCTTTATCAGTGGCTCCAACCTATATAACTTTAGACGTTTTCTTAAAACAAATTTTGCTAGAAAAATTTAATAATGAAACTCAAATTAAATTGGGTACACCAAAGAATGAGAAGGACCAACCAAACGACACAGTGAACAAAGCTTTCGCGATTGGATGTTTGGATCGAGAGTTACCGGGTTCGAAGCCCGATAGGAACAGGATGCAAAAAGGATTTTTCATCATCTGATTACGATCGGTAATGAACACAACTATGACCCCTGTCGGGGTGCACAACTCATGCAGGTCGACCCATGTAAGTATACTACAGGCTGGCATGGAGCTATGCAATGTGTAGACGGTTCTACGTAAATCTAACCTATAGGCGTAAAGAGTTTAAAGTAATTCGGTCCCAAAACAGATTGCAAAAATCAAAATATAACAAAATAAAAAAAAATAAAAGATTGAGAAGAAGATGAATATTTTAAAGATTTTATGGAAAATAGTAGGTAATATTTTGCAAGCGTATTATTAACCAATAATTGAAGCTCAAACGCAAAATTCTGCAAACTCCCGCCTGATGTGTCATAGTCTCGTCGGTAGTTGTGGCATAAAATGCCTATTTACTGATTTTGGTGCTCTAACTGAGAATATTCATTGGTTTGTGTCCAACTGTTTCCACTAGATTGGCTGATGTAATGTGGTTGTTGTACAATAGTTTAAACCCTGAGTTACGTGTCTCACTAGGTTCATCCCACATTGTGATTGCTTAAATTGTCTGTTGTAAATTGGCGAAATGTTACACAAATATCCATAATTTTTAATGCCATTGTTGAATCTTTGCTAGTTACAGGAGCGTAATGTTCCTGGTGCAATTTTAATACCACAGGTATTCTGGTGTTCGCATTATTATGTGTTGATCATTAAAAGAAAATAAATAGAGAGAAATAGAATTTCGTTTTTTGAGGCTCTTGTCTACATGGTCAGCAGATAGTGAATATACCCAAGACTAGTGTCGTTGTCGCTTGCGATTGATTTATAATAAGATCAATAATAATTTGCGGTGTTTCTCTATTCGCCTCATACTCATTATTCGCCGCTCTGTCATATTTTAATATGTTGATGTTTGATTCTGGATTAATGCCAATAAATATTTCTATGTATGAGACATCCCTTTGATTCATGATACCGAAAGTGGCGCCTAGGATGTATCCTATTGTATCCCGTATGCAAAACTTCACCAGTACTTGCAGTTTCTTCTTCGACTTCCACTCCGTTTCACAAGTATTTTTTAAATGACTGATGTAGTATTCTATAGCACTAATGTCATCCCAATATGCTGATAGGTGGTAGTTTACAATGATTTTTCACCGTAATGCCATCAGGTTGATAGTTCCGGTGTTGTAAAAGTAGATACCGTCTCTTTTTAACTTCTCGGTGAGTTTATACGCGTAAAGATATCGTTAGTCGTAGTTGTTACTCGTCTGATGACCTTATTATTGTGTGGTTGATTTGGTCTCTTTATTAGTACGACTCTCGGACTACGGAAACTTCTTTAATCAGTTGGTCCTTGCTTGGATTTGCTTCCGCCACTGGTCGTGTTAACCATTTTAATAGAGGGATGATGTTCTGCTTGATGAGTTATCCCCTTATCTTCATGTTTGGTTACCAAACCCCTGGTTTGGTACCGGTTTCCATCGTGCTCGGCCGTGAATGTGTTTCTGCTGTTGTATCATGTAGAAATGCTCATAATGGAGTACCGGTTAAGAAGTGTGCAAGAGTTAAGAAAGTGACAAGTGTATTGCCGGTGGTTACTCGTGCGAGTAGTTTGAATTTAAGCAAGCCTCTACGGCATTGATTGCTCAATTACCTTTAGCATATTTTTAACGGCTTAACCACATCTTCCTAAAGTCCCCAAAATGGAGTAAAGCCGGCGGTATGAAATCCCTTTTTATTTCATCATTTGCCAATAGTTCAGCAATTTTATTATATGATTTACGATTTAGTGCAACCAATTTGCGCTCAAGTTGTTTATTGCCACCAACAAAATTGGTACCATTGTCGCTTTATAAATCACAGCACAATCGTTTACATGCAGTGGATATTTTCTAGGCTGAGATGAATGCTTCAGTGGTTAGATCACTGACTGGCCCAATGTGTATGGCCTTAATTGTCACAAGAAGAAAGATCTCTAATTAACCTTTATCTGTCTTGTGACCTCTTCCCTTTGTTATGTGAATCAGCAGAAGTACCGCATAATCGACTACAGTTCTCAAAAATGGTCTTCCAGGCGTGAGCTGGTAAATTACACATTACCTTTTGCGTTTCGATATTAAATATCGTGTTAGGTTTCGACCGTATATGGTCCAGATTGGATACTTCCTTGGGATGATAATCAGAAGGAAAGGATTTAATCTTACTATATCTTGTAGATTTTGTTTCTGGAGTGTTATCTCCGTGCCATTTTGATCAAGAGTTGGGTAGAATATTTTAATTTTTCTGACATGAGGGCTTCTTGGTTGTTCTTGGTTGGTTATAAATCTAGATCATAATATTTTTGATTGTATAATACAATTGTTATTAATATTTGTCTCCGATATAAATTGTCAATGTTGTTACTTGATGACACTATTGTGGCCCCCACTAAAAGTTATATTAACACAAATTGCTTTGGCATTTCTTCTAATATCATTGTATTAGTTGGATTACTGTCTCAAAGACAGACTTAGAATCATTCTACTTTAAATTGTGTATGATTAATTGATTGATCTCAATACTCTTGGATCCAGAATCAGCGGGATTGTTGGTTAATTTGGCATAAAGCCGTTTAGATGGAGCAGTTAACTTTTAGACACACGATATTTGATTTGCTACAAATGTTTTAAATTTATGGCCTATTTTTCGCCCATCCAAGGACAATCATGGAACCTTTTTGGACGAATATATTGGTGTTTAATCGAATTTCATATTTTGTACTTTGTTCGTAAAATTCGCAAGTAAATTGGCCCCAGATGAATGTAGTCTTAGTAACGTTAAATTGGTTGATATTTTTGCCACTTGTTTTTATCTATTGTAGAAATATATCACTACCGCGTAAGCCAGGAGAAATTTTACCAGGAGCATTACAGGATCCATGTACTAATTCTTCTGGTAAATTTGAATTGAAGTTGATCCACCTTAGAGTTTTGATCTTTTCTAGGTTGGAGACAGAGACATAGTGTTGATAACATCTCGTCCCAGGTGACACCGGGAGTTCACAGAGTTTACAATAAGATGTTGGTTTAAATTAGGCTTGGGATAGCCATCCTAATAGATCGAACAGCTTAGTTGATGCAGATAACAGTTTTCTTTTGGTCATAATCCCATTGTTATCATTGAGGCTCATTTTGAACTCGAAGCTATCTGCAACTGGGTTCCAAAGCAATCCAAATATTTTAACAGAATCGTCGTAAAATATACGATAGGAACGGAAGCGCTCGAAGTGGTGCCACCAAAAACGATGATATCGTCAATATTCACGTAGCACATTTTCCCTATCTATGGTTTTAGGACGTCGTCAATCACCCTTTTGAAAATTGCAGATACATTATTCAGACCAAATGGTAATCTGGTGAATTCAAATTTTCCATTCATGGTTGAATACATAATGTTGTGGAACCACGAAGTCAAATCTATGGTGTTGATGTTTTTGGAATTGCCCAGACTTGCATAATCGTATTTGTAATATATGGAATTGGATACGTGTTCGATGTGGGATCGCATTCAATTTTTTGAAGTCTATAAACATTCGATATTTCTAGTTCGAGGTTTCGAGTTTTTTTCTTCACGACCAAAATTGGAGATGCCATCGCTTAAATGTTTCTTAATCTGTGTCTCCAGTTCTGTTCTCATTTTACGGGTATGTTTTTGTGTAAATCGATTCTTCTGTTGTTGTTTTGATATCCGCTCTCACATCTGTTTCAATACTTGTCATTAATTGGTCCAAACTGAGGTAAAAACTTGTTCACTATTGGTTTTAATTTTATCTTACTATCTTTATCCAGATAGACTTGAGTTGAAAATTTCTCTTTCATGTCGATGGCTGGAGAGATCGTTAAAATGTTTCCTTGCCTATAATCTATCATTGCTTCTATTTTTTTCAAGGTATCACCATTAATCCAGATAGTATGAAGAAGCCCACTGGAATGTCATTTCCTAATCATTTGAAAATGAGTGCGGTAATTTTTTGATTTACGTGTAGTTCACTCTCACATTTGTCTGTGGTCTGAGCACCTTTAGCGATTTCCTTTCTTACAAAGTTTTTGTTTGCGCCCATGTATACGAGGAACTTTGATATTCTTTTGTTGAACCATTTGGTAAAAGTATTCTAGGTAAGGTAGGCTAGAGAGATTTCCTCTATAAAAATTATTTCGTGAAAATTTATTTCTTAGTCTTCCTTATCTTCGTAATTTCTGATGTAGTATTCATATTAATCTGCATCTTGCTCTGTCTCGTCTCTTTGCTCCAAGCAACACACTTTGTTGCTTCCGAGCCCTTATAGTTCCAAGTTTCGTTCTCTGCTAAAGTTTGATCGATTCATGTAATCGATTTTTTTGGTTTTGATCGATTCGTCAGCTATTGATAGATTCGGTTGTTGCGGCCTTTGTGGTTCGTCCAAATTGATTGTCTAATGGCTTAGCTTGATTAGCTTCAGGAACCAAATAAAAATTACAAAATTTGTCAAACTAAATACCACATAACAAAGCAATTTCACAACCACACAATTTCATGTGATAATGTATGATTGTAATAAATGATTGGCCTACTGAATCCTAGCCATATCCCAGGGATTTTGATAGGTTCATGCGCAGCTGGATTAGACATACGGGCGTGCTAAGGGAGGGATTGTCTCGTCTTCTTCCATTTTTATGCTGTTCGCGGTCATTGGTACTATCTCAAGCAATGGTTGATTTACGTTGTTGTTGCATTGTCTCTCTTTCTCTGTGGGGTGCGTACCCCGATATCTTGATTGGTTATGAAAAGGCCTAGTTTCTTTCCCATTTGGCTAAATTTGAGAACTTTCTCATCAAATTATTTCGGAATTCTCTTTTCCACCCACCTTAAATAAACAATTTCATCTAATCGGTTAAAAAATGGCCTGGCCTCAATTCCATTCTTGGCCATATTCCAGAACTTCCCAAAAAATCAATTTCCATCTACCACAATAAATTTAATCAGTAGCGGTTAATTGGTGCGGCATCAGGCAACACGTCATGAGGTCACGCAATTCAATGCAGTACGGTGAAACTTATTGAAGCATCATGCAACATATCACAGTTTGGTGCAACATTACGCGTGTATTCCGTAAACAGAACCAAGCTCCACTGAAGACCTCGTAAATAAATTATTCCAATCACTTTCTGGAACTCGAAATAAAACCTACAAATTCCTGTTAAAATGTACACTCAGAAGCAGAGGGACGTGCTATAATGAACTGATATCGAGAAAGATTGATAAATTCTTTTTACATTCCGTATTGAGGTCTCCGAATTTAAAATAAAGTATAGGTCGAAAGCCTGACCACTGAATAATAAATAATACAAATGGTGTTGACGAAATATTTGCATTAAGTTAAACATTAACATTGAAATTTAACGAATTTTCAAAATTCTATATTCCTAGGTAATTGGGTGTGTCCTTATTTTGTCGAGTAGTGTTTGATTGTGCAATTTTGTGCGTCTAACGGTAAAATTTGTGCATAATGTATTTTGGAAGATAATGTGGGGTTTCTGACGTGATTATCACACCAGATATCCCATAGATCCGTTTAATCATTAGTACATATGTTTTGCTTTAGTTTAATTGTACAAATAGTAGTTAGTTAGTTTAATTGTTGTGCATGCCAAAATCAATTTAGTTCTTCTCCAGAATTGGTCAGCATTTCTCCTAGAACGGCTTTATCTGCCCATTTACATGCGTTATGCACAAAATCTGTTAAAGTAGATCAACTATGTATGAAACAGTCGTAGTTTTCTAACCACAATGTTAAGACTAGAAGTATATAACCTGATAAAACCAGGATTCACTGGTGGCATACTCCATGTCAGCCAGAATTGGGAATAAAAACCCCTTAATTCAACCCTAATTTAAAACTGAAATTTTTGAAATACACTTAATGAATGATTTTTGAAAATCGCACATTTTATTAATGAAAACACTTAAACTGCTTGTACTGAACAAACTGATAACGTTTCATGATTACGTCTACTACCCATCAGCCAGAATCACCAGTAGGAAACCCCCATTCAACCCTAATTTCAAAAGATCCATTTCTAAAATTTTTGTATGGGTGATTTCTGGAAATCCCACCTATTATTAATGAAATCACTTAAACTAGTTGAAAGGAACATTATACTTATATATTTATATATATATATATATATATATATATATATATATATATATATATATATATATATATATATATATATATATATATATATATATATATATATATATATATATATATATATATATATATATATATATATATATATATATATATATATATATATATATATATATATATATATATATATATATATATATATATATATATATATATATAGTTCCCTCATACCAAGAAAAATATCCATGAAAGCTTGTACAGGAAGTTAGTTTCGATCTAAATTACAACTTAAACCAGTTAACGATGTAAACTTATTTAATTTTGCACTAAAGTGATAAGCATTACAAAAAAGTAATATTATAATCAAAATAATATTAAATATTTTCAAAATCATGTAGACAAACATTTTTATCATCAATTATAACTGTCTTAAAGTTTTAGCTGCATCATAAAATAATATCTCAAAAATTATTTATTTGGTTGTTTTCGTCTATCTTATGTAGAGAGATAAAATTTTTAAATAAAACTAAATTTTTCAAATTCTCGCAAAGTAAAATAAATATGGGATATACTCATATGTATATTCTGACATATACTCATGAAATATAATGCAAAATTTTGTAATAATTTTTAAAAGTTTAATTCTAATGAAAAATTCATGGTTTTGTTATAAAACAAACTTTCATTTATTACATTTAAAAAATTAATAATATTAATTGTTTGCCAACACTTGCATGTCAAACTGAGCCCGTAAAGTTTCCAACAAAAAATAACACGTACACGTATACGGTTCCAATTGGAAAACATGGCGGAAACATAATTCTTATTGGATTCGAATAAATTTCAATAGCCGCCATATTGAATTGTTTTAGTGTTGGTGATTTGCACTGTTAATATTTCATAAATGCAAATTAGTGAACATTTTATTAAAAATTATTTTTATATTAAATAAATTCATTATTTACATAATAAAATATAAAAAGGATAATAAATACAAAAGAAATTAAAGAAATATTTAAATAACTTAAAAAAAAACTTAACAAATAAATAAAATTAACGTTTTAACAAAAAAAACATAAAATATGTTTATTGAAAATTTTCACTCAAAATATTGAGTATTTCAGTAGCCAATAAGAAGCCACTTCCAGAGATTAGGTGAAGATACCACTATATAGAGGAAATTAGCCTATCTATAGAGAAGATTTTCCGGTATCAGGTTTTTCTTAGCGGAGAAAATGTAATTGGGTTAATAACAATTTTCTGTAAATTTGGAGTATTTTGTCAGTCGGGCCAATAAGAAGCCCAGACTGATAAAAAATTCAAGAGTCATGGTGGTAAATTGCTATTCACAACTTTATATTTTCTCCGCTAGGAAAACCCTTATACCGGAAAATGTTCTCCACTGATAGGCCAATCCACCATATATAGTGGTATATAGCTCTTATCCACCATATATAGTAGTATAATGCCCTTATGTTCTCAAAAGTTGGCTTGTTATTGACCCAGATTGATAAAATACTCAAAATTTACGGTGGAAAATTGCTATTAAGAAGGTTACGTTTTCTCGCTAGGAAAAGCTGATACCGGAAAATGTTCTTCACAGAAAGGCCAATTCACCATATATGTATAGTGGTACCTTGCCCTAATCTCTGGAAGTGGATTGTTATTGGCCTAGATTGATAAAATACTCAAAATTTAATGTGGAAAATTGCTATTAAGAAGGTTACATTTTCTCCGCTAGAAAAACCTGATACCAGAAAATGTTCTCCATAGATAGGCCAATTCACCATATATAGTGGTATCTTGCCTTAGTCTATGAAAGTGGCTTGGTATTGGCCCAGATTGTTATTGCTTCGGAATCTATGAAATGAGAGTCCTTTATTTTCGAAATGGTTCACTCGTCACTCCACAGATTATTGTTTATGGCATTCGCGCAAATTGAAATTTGGAATAGTAAGGACTGACGGCTTTACTAACTCTCGAGCTCGCGGGAACTAATTATGCCTCCCATGATGGTTAGCCCTTTGATGGAGAATAAATGAAACTACGGGGATGTAGGGGGAAGTTAACAAACATTTCGTAACCATCTGATCTCTGGACAACCGATTTTTAATCGTGTAAACGAATTTAAAAAATTAGAGTTTCGGACAATTACCGATTTCGGACTTTTACCGTAACATATATAACGAGCTGTGAAAAAATTAGTCGATTCGAAACATTAGCCCCGAAAATATGTCTCAAAACGAATTTGAGCGGCGAAAAGTCGTGTGTAATTGTTTAGAAAATAATCCAGTGGTAGCAACTTCTGATGTTGTAAAATACTTCTTAAAATTAAATTATAAAAGATCCACAATTTATAATTTAATTAGAAGATTTAAGAATAAAAATGCAGTTCAAGGAAAAGCGGTCCAAAGTCATCATTATCATTAAACAAAGCACGAAGAGCATGAAAGCGAATTACAGTTGGCCAAGTAGCAAAATCATATCGTTCTTTAGGAATTAAATGCCAGTGCCACAAAAATACTGTTAAAAAATGCTTAAACGAAATGAACATCACGCTTAAAAAAAGAAAAATTGTGTCTAAAGCGTCCGAAAAACAAATAAAGGTCCAGATAATGTGATTGTGATTCAAGATGACGAGACCTATTTTACTTTAAATGACAACCCAAAGCCTACTTTGACAATGGCACATGTAATATCGACGAGAAGGTGAAGTTCATACTCAAAGAGAAGTTTCCAGACAACGTTTTACTGTGGTTGGCAATATGTCAAAACGGAATGTCGGAACATGCATTTTTTAAAGCTGGATTAGCTATTAACTGTGAAAGGTACAAGGTCGAATGTTTATCAAAAGGCTCATTACTCCAAAGCAAGCACAGAGGAAATGCGCCGCTTGGGTATTCGTTTTGTACCAAAAGAGGAAAATCCACCAAATGTGCTTTAGTTGCGTCCAATAGAGGAGTTTTGGCCAAATCTTAAGAGGTCGCTGCGCTCGTCCCCGCTTAGCGCTAAAAAGAAAAATAATTGCACTTTATAAACGAAATTGACATTTTATTTATGTTTCGCTAAATATTTAAATACATTTTTACTTTTGTATTTTATTTATAGCAATATCCCTAAGATGGCATTCTTTATCAAATTAAATCGACAGTTTTTTAGTTCAAATTATAACCACCTTAAACAAAATTATAGTAAATTTTAATCCAAAAGCGGAAAAAATTATAAATAGTATGTAAAAAAATTATATATCTACAAGATTGGTCATTCAACGTGTGCGACTCACCGAATTCAATGGACGAGTTTTACTCAAAAAAATCTATCGCGACCAATCCGTTTGGAAATCAAACCTATTTTATTTGCAAGGTTAAGCCTATAGAAATCATCCGATAATAGTGGCAGTTTGGTACAAACTCTGCGATGTCTTGTTATTGGACGTTAAACCTATTCCACTCAGACTCCATGCGTGCACTGAAGAAATTCTACTCAAAAATCGTCCGACGTCAATCCGTTTTGGAATGTTACTGATATCATTTGAAAGGTTAAGTCCATAGGTGTCATCTGTATATAATGAAATTTTGATAATTATTTATTTATTTAGTTAGTCAGTTTCACACAGCAATTTTTAGACTACACACCCCATTGTGAGCTTAAAAGCTCATTTGTATGGTAGTGTGTAGTCTATGGAATCCAAAAAATGCGACTTTCGACTTCCTATGTGTTTTCCGTGTTGAATTTCATTTTCATGTTTCCATTTTCACACCTACATTTGAATTTCCAGCGGCGACTACCAGAGCCACATACAAACTCTACGATGTCCTGTTATTGGTCATTCAACTTGTGCCGTTAAACGAATTACATGAACGAGTTTTACTCAGAAAAATCTATCGCGACCAATCCGTTTGGAAATCAAACCTATTTTATTTGCAAGTTTAGTGGCACTTTGGTACAAACTTTGCGATGTCTTGTTATTGGACGTCAAACCTATTCCACTCAGACTTCATGAGTGCACTGAAGAAATTCTACTCAAAAATCTTCCGATGTCAATCCGTTTTGGAATGTTACTGATATCATTTGAAAGGTTAAGTCCATAGGTGTCATCAGTAGATAATGAAATTTTGGTACAAACTCTACGATGACCTGTTATTGGTCATTCAACGTGTGCCACTCAACGAATTCAATGAACGAGTTTTACTCAAAAAAATCTATCGCGACCAATCCGTTTGGAAATCAAACCTATTTGATTTGCAAGGTTAAGCCTTTAGAATTCATCCGGTAATAGTGGCATTTTGGTACAAACTCTGCGATGTTTTGTTATTGGACGTGAAACCTATTCCACTCAGACTCCATGAGTGCACTGAAGAAATTCTACTCAAAAATCTTCCGATGTCAATCCGTTTTGGAATGTTACTGATATCATTTGAAAGGTTAAGTCCATAGGTGTCATCAGTAGATAATGAAATTTTGGTACAAACTCTACGATGACCTGTTATTGGTCATTCAACGTATGCCACTCAACGAATTCAATGAACGAGTTTTACTCAAAAAAATCTATCGCGACCAATCCGTTTGGAAATCAAACCTATTTGATTTGCAAGGTTAAGCCTTTAGAATTCATCCGGTAATAGTGGCATTTTGGTACAAACTCTGCGATGTTTTGTTATTGGACGTGAAACCTATTCCACTCAGACTCCATGAGTGCACTGAAGAAATTCTACTCAAAAATCTTCCGATGTCAATCCGTTTTGGAATGTTACTGATATCATTTGAAAGGTTAAGTCCATAGGTGTCATCAGTAGATAATGAAATTTTGGTACAAACTCTACGATGACCTGTTATTGGTCATTCAACGTGTGCCACTCAACGAATTCAATGAACGAGTTTTACTCAAAAAAATCTATCGCAACCAATCCGTTTTGAAATCAAACCTATTTGATTTGCAATGTTAAGCCTTTAGAATTCATCCGGTAATAGTGGCATTTTGGTACAAACTCTGCGATGTCTTGTTATTGGACGTCAAACCTATTCCACTCAGACTCCATGAGTGCACTGAAGAAATTCTACTCAAAAATCTTCCGATGCCAATCCGTTTTGGAATGTCACTGATATCATTTAAAAGGTTAAGTCCATAGGTGTCATGAATATATAATGAAATTTTGGTACAAACTCTACGATGACCTGTTATTGGTCATTCAACGTGTGCCACTCAACGAATTCAATGGACGAGTTTTACTCAGAAAAGTCTCTCGCGACCAATCCGTTTGGAAATCAAACCTATTTGATTTGCAATGTTAAGCCTTTAGAATTCATCCGGTAATAGTGGCATTTTGGTACAAACTCTGCGATGTCTTGTTATTGGACGTCAAACCTATTCCACTCAGACTCCATGAGTGCACTGAAGAAATTCTACTCAAAAATCTTCCGATGTCAATCCGTTTTGGAATGTTACTGATATCATTTGAAAGGTTAAGTCCATAGGTGTCATCAGTAGATAATGAAGTTTTGGTACAAACTCTACGATGACCTGTTATTGGTCATTTAACGTGTGCGACTCAACGAATTAAATGGACGAGTTTTACTCAAAAAAATCTATCGCGACCAATCCGTTTGGAAATCAAACCTATTTTATTTGAAAGGTTAAGCCTTTAGAATTCATCCGGTAATAGTGGCACTTTGTTACAAACTCTGCGATGTCTTGTTATTGGACGGCAAACCTATTCCACTCAGGCTCCATGAGCACTGAAAAAATTCTACTCAAAAATCTTCCGATGTCAATCCGTTTTGGAATGTTACTGATATCATTTGAAAGGTTAAGTCCATAGGTGTCATCAGTAGATAATGAAATTTTGGTACAAACTCTACGATGACCTGTTTTTTGGTCGTTCAACGTGTTCCACTCAACGAATTCAATGAACGAGTTTTACTCAAAAAAATCTATCGCGACCAATCCGCTTGGAAATCAAAAATATTTTATTTGCAAGTTTAAGCCACCGGAAGAGGGTAATAGTGGCATTTTGGTACAAACTCTGCGATGTCTTGTTATTGGACGTCAAACCTATTCCACTCAGACTCCATGAGTGCACTGAAGAAATTTAACTCAAAAATCGTCCGATGTCAATCCGTGTTACTGATATCATTTGAAAGGTTAAGTCTATAGGTGTTATCAGTAGATAATGAAATTTTGGTACAAACTCTACGATGACCTGTTATTGGTCGTTCAACGTGTGCCACTCAACGAATTCAATGAACGAGTTTTACGATAATAATGGTATTTTGGCTTTTAAATGTAAACTACTGGTAGTTTTACTTTATGATTTTTTGATCAAATGTCCTAAATTTATTATCGAAAAATTCTGTTTATTTACATCGAATTATGTATTCTTACATTTTTTTCGTGTACCAATATTAAGTTTTTTTATTTTTAGTTTCTGCTAGATGTTGGAGACGTAGATAGTAAGAAATGGATCATGATTCATCAATCGAAATCATAAAGCGATTAAACTCTGACGCGGGATTAGCTTTTAGTATCTTATATCTTTTTTATGAGGTGTATTACTACACTCTTGCTCAAAGATCAATTTATTTGGTATCGTTGAATCCGTAAAGAATTTTTTTTTTGTTAAAGGTTCAATATTTTTTTTACGATTTGCGGCCGTACAACAATTTGTTATACCGAGTTCTGAATTTTTGCGCCTACACACACGTGTACATGAGAGATGATATTAAATATTTTAGGGTTGCAGAGGATCGAAATAAAAGATGTTTTTTGGTTCCCTTATTTTGGTTATTTTATTTGGTTGAGGATCCCAAAATACTTGTGTTCAGGCTTAGATGTATATTAAATATGTTATGCGGATTCAAAAAACTTTTTGGATCTAATTCTAATACGGAGAAAGGTGTAGCACTGCAATAAAAATTCGTATGCCACGCATGAATATCCAATTTTACGATTTTGCATGCGATATAAAAACAACGTCAACATCAAAAACTTTAAGAAAATGATTGTCGCTTAAAAAGCACAACAACAACCGTATATACATAACTGTGAAAAAAATACATCCTTGTTATCTCGAATTAAACAGGAAAATATTCTTGGAAAAAGAAAATTTGTTTTGAGTTTTGTATCTATCACAAAATTGTTTGTAATATTTTTCTTTAAATACTTTTTCTTTCTAGTACACTGTTATTGTAAATATGTACACAGTCAAGTATTATATAATACTCGTATTTAATTTTATTTAGAGAGCTTTAATGTTTAATCATATTCTATTTCCGATACCAAGAAAATATATACACAAAGCATAAGACGAGAAAACCCTAACCTAGTTAACAATAATTTCAACTCAATTATTATTTTAACGGAAATACAACAACAACAAAATTACTGATAAAATATTTTTTTTTTTTTTTGCGCAAAAGAGTGAAAAACTTTTTTTTTATTTAGACAAAAACGGCAAAAAAGCACAAATATTATATTTTGTGTTTATATTATTTTCCAGTATTCGTGTTGTTGTTGCATGAAAATTCTTGGTAATAAGAAATTGTGTAAGTATAAATAATTATGATGATGAGCACTTGAGTCATTTTGAAAAGGAAGAAAAATATTTATGTAATAAAACTTAATTTCCGGTGGAGTAGGTTTTGCTTTATATAAGTTTTGGGGATACGTTTTTATTGGGTGGTAAAGTAGGCAGCTAAATGTAGTCATAGGCTCGGGAAACGTAGTGCTCACGATTGCTTTTTTGGACTCTTCTGTTATATTGTTTATACTGCTAAAATCAGTTAGGCGGGACTTAGTTAAATATTATTTAATTAGGAGTTGTTACTTTACGCGAATATTAATCAAATTAATTTTATGGAATATTTTGCATGGTTAGCACTTTCTATGGGGAAGCAATCATTGAATACGATTGAATACGTTTTGCACGGTTAGCACTTTTTATTGGAAAGCAATTGGAGTATCATCATCTATCATGGCAATATGACTCCTCCCTGGAGTGAAGAAAAATCGTATTTCACTTTGGTTTTAACACTAGCTTCTTTAAACAATCGGCTATACGACATTTCTCTTACAAGTACCATTGTTTAAACGGGTAGTTGGGTCATGATAATAATTCTTGGGAATTTCATTTTCATATCATGGAGATTAATGTTGATGTAAATGTTGGTTCATATTCACATATGAGCGACATTTTTGTTAAATTCATACATACGAGGACATACAGCGTAATCTTAAATTCTGTGAACCAATTCTATAGATAAATGCCACGTATGGTATTACGGCTAATTAGGCCTTGATTATGTCAATCGTGGTCTTGATGTTGCTAGTGTGATGATTGTGGCCTTGATGCTGTTATTTTGATAAGTCAGTGACTTTTTGAATAAAAGTTAGTTTGTTCAGTAAAAAAGAGTTTTATTTGTTAACATAGTCTTCTTTAAACTCAATACATTTAGTCGCGTTTACCGTTTTTCCAATTTGTTTATTCCTTCCAAATAATAGGTTTTCCCAAGACCCTCAAAATTGGCGTTTGTTTCTGTGATGACCTGCCTCACTATCGCCACCGTCCCTGGTTTTCATTTTTGAAAACAATAATGGGTGAAATAAGTACCCTAGGAGCGGGTCACGCTAAATGGTGGCGGATGAGTCGGATCAAGGTGTTATGCGAATCGTGCCGATGATCAGCCTGGCTGAGGACCCATCTAAAAATAATTACTCAGTCCTGAACGGAGCCCTCTAGATACCTAGTGACCTCCAGTTGTATGTAGCCTTACCCGTGTATACGGATCTCTGCACGGGCGGACAATCATTTATGGGATCTAGTATGTAATCTAAAAAAGAAAAAATAATTTAAAAAGTGGCCGGCACTTCTTAAATGCTGGTGAAGACGAGAGGGTCTGTGAGTCCAGCTTATCCCTATAAGGAATGAATAAGAGTATACAAAAGGGAAACAAGGAAGGCGCAAAAGAATTCGTGGAGGCTCTTCTGTGATAGAACGGAAGTGGTCTCGAATACCTCGTGCTTAAGAAAGATTATCTCTACTAGTCCAGCTGTTCCAGGCTATCTGAAGAAACCGGATGGCGAATGGACAGTTTCTAGTGAAGCGACTATCTTGATCTTTTGATGGAAACTCACTTCCCGGGTAGTGAGGATGCGTCGATTGCGGCTCCTTTGGTTGACTGCGGCGTCCAATTGATGTGTACAGAGGATATGCTGAATACACGGAAAATAAAATGGGCTATTAAAAGTTTTAAGCTCATAAAGTCAGGTGGTCTGGAAGGGATTGTGTCAGCATAAATTCAGAATAACTTGGAGGCTTTACTTCCCTGGCTGGAGGTTATCTTCAAAGAGTGTCTGAAGCTGGGGACATCCCAAAGAAATGGAGGGAGACTACGGTGATCCTCATCCCGAAAGCGGGTAGAAGCTCGCACGGTATAATAAGGGTAAGTCCGTGGACACAGCATTACATACCTTGGTTCTGGAAATTTTAGAAGTCACTGGATTTTCAAGAATACTCGTTGGTGGCGTTTCTCGGGAAGGATTGTTATCACTTGAGATTGAATACCTTGTAACCAGGCTAATTAATCACCTGATAGGTAGCAGAAGGGTTATAGCGGAGATGAGGGAAGTCTCAGTTAGAAGGCGGGTTGTTTGGGGAACACCTCAGAGAAGTGTCCTCTCTCCTCTTCTTTGGAATGTAGTAATCAATAGACTACTATAGGAGCTGGAGAGGGAAGGAATATTCGTGGTTATTTATACCGATCACGCAGCAATAGCTGTCTGGGGAAGGCATCTGGGGAATGGGGATTAACTAATCTAAAACAGAGCTGGTCCTTTTCACTAGGAGATATAAAATTCCGGTAATAGTTCCACTAAGTTTAAGTGGTCCTATACTAGCCCTTACTGATAGGGCGAGATTCCTGGGGATTCTACTCGATAGTAAGTTCAGTTGGAAACCAAACACGACAGAAAGAGTGAAGAAAGTCACTGTGGCACTCTAGTTTTGCAAAAGTGCCATCGGAAGAAAATGGGGTCTGAGATCGGAGCTGGTGCACTGGATTTGCACAGCAGTCGTAAGGCCCGTACTACTGTATGGTGTAAGTGTATGGTGGCCAGCTCTGGAGAAATTAGCATACATGAACATGATGGCGAAGGTGCAGAGGGCAGCCTGCTTGCTCAATAGTGGGGTTCCCACTAGTGCCTTAGAGATTATACTGTATACCTTCTGCCGTTGGATATTATCGGTAAGCAAATGGCGGTCAATACGGCCGCCCGACTATCAGCGATTTCTGGTGGAAGTGCCTCCAAAAAGAGCACTCAACTATAGTCAATTCTGTGAGGGATGACCTGGAGAATTTGTTTTAAAGTGATTCTCCCTTCTAGGGAGGATTGGAAGAATGGTCTCATTATGGAGACCGGGAGAATTCAATTCTTCACCGACGGCTCTCAGCTCGATGGTAGAGTGGGAGCTGGTGTGTTCTGTGGGAAATTAAATGTGAGTCTATCTTTTTGTTTACCTGATTACTGCAGCCAGTACCAGGCTGAAGTTATAGCGATTGAAGAGGTCATGAACTGGTTGAACCACAGTGTAATATCGTTGACTGATATCACCATCTATATTGACAGCCGGGTGACCATTCTTCTACTGGTTGCAGTTTCCCTGGCGACAAAAGTGGCATTGGATTGTCGCACATCTCTTAAAGAGATGAGTGAATACTTTAATATCCAGTTGGTCTGGGTTCCGAGCCACTCTGACGTTAAGGGAAATTGCAGGGCATACGAATTAGCAAGGTATGGTATGACTCTCCAACTACAACCAGGGAAAGAATGTGTAGCAGTTGCCTTGGCAAATTCTAGGTGGCTCGCCAGTCCGACTGGCAGGTTAGCAAAGCAAGTATAGCCTGATCTGAGCTTGAACCGATCCAAGATCTTGATCACACTAAATAAGCATAACATAGGTAGAATTGTAAGGGTACTTACCGGACACGGCCTTTTCGGAGATTATTCGGGAAGGCTGGGTCTGAATGCAAATGATTTCTGCAGAAGCTGTAAGTATGAGGAGGAAGAGGAGACTCTTATTCACTTCCTATGCTCATGTCTTGCACTACAGAAGACATGATTACTTGGGCAAATACACTATGTATAACCTTTCTGATATTGAAAGCTGTAACGTGCGAGATCTCTTACGTTATATGAATAGCACTAGATGGGTTTAAAGGGAGTAAAAGAGATCGGTTCCGGTGGTATCACAATGGGCCAAAACATGCCTAAGTGTGCGATAGCAACCACTGAAACCTAATCTAACCTTCGGTGATGAGATCTTCGTTACATATAACATATAACATGGCATATAACATGGCACTTATTCGCCATAATCCAAAATTTTACAAAAAAATAATTTCCAACCCTTGAAAACATGGTCGAGTTCCTTTTTTGAAAAATAGGGAAGCTAGTTGATTTTGAACTGAGGATAATTAGAATTCTTCAATGGATCAAATTTAAGTTTAAGAATTTCCGTCATTTATTTTAATCGATTTTTCATAAATGCTATAATTGTGATTTAAAATATTTGTAAAACAACGAAAAATGCTAGTGGACAGACCGATAGCTAAAAATCACTTTAAGTTTCACCCCACTGAAAAAAAGTTTATTTGTCATAAATCATAATTTTCGGAAAAACGAAAAGCTCTAATGGAATCTGTCACTTGTGGTAGTTTGTATTATTTACAAACAGTATTATTGACCAACAATGGTAGTGAAGGCTGTCGCGGCATTTAAAAATAATACCTAATGAAGTCGTAATGAAATTTGTGAAATTATCAAAACAAGAGATTAAAGTAGTTATTCACAATGGAACTGAACTATGTTCAAGTTCGTAAAATTAGAATAACCTATTCATTAGAACAATGTAGGACACTATGGATTAAGTGCCGATTAAAAAGTTTGAAGCTCCATCCATTCTTGAAAACAATGGATTCTGCTACCTTTAGAAAAGTCAGAAGAATTAACCACAACAACAAAAATTATTTAAAACTAAATGATATTTGTAAGGGTTAAAAATTGTCGTTCCAAACATGTTTATGAAAAGCCCCAATTATTCGAGGTAACTGACGTACCTACAATTTTCTTGAAATGCTTGTCCTATACCTATAGTTTTGAATAACAAAATATTTGTGCCTATAATCCAGTATTGTACTGCCAGCATGTACGGATAATTTAAACATCATAATAAATGGACAAACGAATTGGTGCATATACAATAAAACGTATAAAGCTTTAATTCTACTGAAAAGCTTTTTGTTCAATAAATAAATAAAATAAATTGTATACGCTTTCCCGAAAATATAAATGCAAATACAGGGAAACATCTACGTAAATGTGAAAATGAAGCTTTTCAACTTAAAACTAAAACAAAAGCAATTTTGTTTTTGTTTTGTTAAGCTTGGTTTTGTTCGTGTCCAAATAATACAAAAACAAAGTTTTTATTTTTATTATTTAAATGTGTTTTCATTTTTTATAAATAATTAATAAATTGCAAATTAAAATCACGTATAAATGTTTTGTTTTTAAAATTTTAAAATATTTTTTATTAATATTTGTTTTTCCTGAATAATAATTTATTTAATTGTTTGGACGAAAACGTATTCGACATATTGTGATTTTTTGTTCACATTTTTACGAGTATTATCCTGGTTTTTGTGAGGAAGGAGAATTAAACACTTTGCACGGTATGCGGTTTTGTTGGATACGCGCCAAACTGATTTAAATTATTGTCGGAGTGGTACAATATATTAGTAATAAAAATATTGTTTATGTTTTGGTAAAAAAAATTGCAGTTATTTTTAATTATACAAAAGATCAATAAGAAATCAGGTATTTCTCGGTTAGATGAAGAGCTAGAAGCCAGCCTTATTCAAAACAAAAATTACAAGAAAACTTTAGTTTCGATATCGATGTGTTGAGTACAGGAGATGTTTATCCTTGCAATGCATAATTAATTTACATGGTTTCGCCTATACTCTATGTTTGGGCGGACCCACTATATCCTTTATATAGCTTTTAGAATGTTGCTGTTTATCGTATCTTCGTAAATTTAATTAGAATGTTATAAAATGTTTATGAAATTCATTCAATGGCAGCTTAGTTCGTGAGGTATCTTGCGTGGTTTAATTATTACTAATTTCTAAGGCAACAATATTATTGTTGGTATTAACCTGGTATACCTATTATCCGCAGATTTTAACGTCTGTTTCTTGAGCAACATAGTTGAAGCTACTACAAAACTTATAGGCTAAATGAGCTTTGATTGATATTAGTGTTTCTGATAACTGTGATTAATCTTTTCTTGAACACGAATTCAGGTGGGGATTGTTTAGTGAAAGCAATATCCAAGGTTAGCTGAGATTACATTTGTCGGAGAGATTCACCAATTGATTATCAATCGACGTTTGTTCAAGTCCTTTTTCATTGGAGTTATGTTGCTTGAAATATCCAGCGAGCCTTCGGTCATATATCTGCATTTATTCCTACAACCAAGGTGCTTGCAGTATCACTGTTTGCTGAAATTTTTGTATGCTTTACCATACTATTGCGTGGTAATTATGTTGCACATTGTGGTAGGTACAATAACATTCTGATGGCTCTTAGTGGTTTGGTTTAAAATTTAACTGTATATAAAGTTCAGTTTTTAGCAGGATTCTGAAAGTTTTACCACGAAATCAACATGATCTATACTGGTTAACGGCCGACACAAATGTGCTTTAAATTTCAAAATGTGCGGAAAGAATGAACTAAACGGCACAATACTATACGTCACAACACTAATGAAAATATACTAAACGGAACACTAATGTTAATACATAAAAGCGATCTCACCACCTATGAAGATATCTATAAATGTAATTGAATCGGAAATTCCGAACTTAATCATTCCTCAAGCATCTTAAAAGCCTCAGCTTTATTATCAGATCAACGAACTGAGAAAACTTCTAGAGGACCTCAAGGAGCATCCATCAAAGGCGGCAATAATTTTGATGAAATCCACAAATGGAAAGTCATAGTAATCGAAAATAATAATGAACAATATAAAATCAACGCAGTACATAATTTCACAAAAATACAATAAATCTTTAGCCAACACAACGAAATTATATTACAACTATGAATGGCACAGACGCGGTTATGCAAGAAACAATGTTTAACCGTCTCCTGTTCAATTTAAATTTCAATTTCAATTTCAATTTCAATTTCAATTTCAATTTCAATTTCAATTTCAATTTTAAAATATGAATTTGAATTTGAATTTGAATTTGAACTTAAACTTGAACTTGAATTTGAATGTGAATTTAAATTTAAATTTGAATTTGAATTTAATTTGAATTTGAATTTGAATTTGAATTTGAATTTGAATTTGAATTTGAATTTGAATTTGAATTTGAATTTGAATTTGAATTTGAATTTGAATTTGAATTTGAATTTGAATTTGAATTTGAATTTGAATTTGAATTTGAATTTGAATTTGAATTTGAATTTGAATTTGAATTTGAATTTGAATTTGAATTTGAATTTGAATTTGAATTTTAATTTGAATTTGAATTTTAATTTGAATTTGAATTTGAATTTGAATTTGAATTTGAATTTGAATTTGAATTTGAATTTGAATTTGAAATTGAATTTGAATTTAAAGTTGAATTTGAATTTGAATTTGAATTTGAATTTAAATTTGAATTTAAAGTTGAATTTGAATGTGAATTTGAATTTGAATTTCAATTTCAATTTCAATTAGAATTTTAATTTTAATTTGAATTTGAATGTGAATTTGAATTTGAATTTGAATTTAAATTTGCAATTGTATTTGAATTTGAATTTGAATTTGAATTTGCATTTGCATTTGCATTTGCATTTGCATTTGCATTTGCATTTGCATTTGCATTTGCATTTGCATTTGCATTTGCATTTGCATGTGCATGTGCATTTGCATTTGCATTTGCATTTGAATTTGAATTTGAATTTGTATGTGAATTTGAATTTGAATTTGAATTTGAATATGAATTTGAATTTGAATTTGAATTTGGATTTGAATTTTAATTTGAATTTGAATTTGAATTTCAATTTCAATTTCAATTTCAATTTCAATTTCGATTTCAATTTTAAATTCAATTTCAATTTCAATTTCAAATTCATTTTCAATTTCAATTTTAATTTCAATTTCAATTTCATTACAGAAACACGTTCGTCATATTTATTTGAAAAAATCTCAGAAACCGTAAATCGTATCAATGTGCTCGTACTCATACGCGAGTATTTCAAACAACGACTAACCAAACAGCAAGCTTGGTTAGATGAGCAACGATCAAGTTCCACCAACTTTCCGATCCTGTTGAAAATAGTGTAAGAGCTCTATGATGGGTGCATGTCGTGCGCGAATTTGCAATATCTATTGAAAAAGGCATCATGCCATATTTCATGTACACTACGAAGTCTTAGGGAAGATTACGTTGCATCGATAGCGTATAATTGGTTGTCAAACGTAATAGTGAATATTCAAAATTCTTTCGAAAATTAGAATCAGTGTCGAGCCTTACTAGATGCTACGGCGCAATTCAATTTTCTGACCTAAAAAATAGCTAGGAAACTCAACTTACCACGCTGTACTAGCTCAACTAACAGTGGAATGAAAACGGTGATGGAAGCAGTTGTTGTCAGGACTACGATTATTTCCCGAATTACATCATACTCAGAATATCTCAATTTATGGTCGTGCCTAGCATCGGAGCAAAATGCTACTCTTAATTTCTAATAATAGGACAAGTAGGTTTACCATTGCAGGCAAAATGCAAAGTGAATTAAAGGACTCCCTCGCATTTAACATTACGAATAACTCATCGGATACTACTAAAGCGTACTATAAGAAATACAACACCTATGACAACTCGATCCGCGAAGACTTTTTTTTCAAAACTCATACCAGAGACGTCTTCATAGGTCACTATACTGTGGAATTTTCATTCAACGAGAACGTATAAACGATTTATGTACTTGAAAAAACGGCTCGAGCGTAACGAAGCGTTTAATTCTCAGTACGTTTTATTCATGAACGTGTATAACAGATTGGGACACATGGAGTAACCGAAAGACAGTAACTGAAGATAACGATAACCAAACAACAAACGTTTATTTACCGCACCACGCCAAAATAAAACCGGCCCTTTCAACCACTAAAAATACATATCTGGACTATACAAAACGATTCGTTATCGATTGTTCTGTGGTTTTGTAAACACAGAGTTGTATTTATCGAGAAAAAATTTACCATCAGGTTCACATAAAAAAAACACTGGAAATACCAGCGGATATTATGGCGTCGCGAACAAATAAAGTTAATTCAAACTTATTACTTATCACACCAGTAGCACCTCAATTGACACAGCGAACGTTTTAACAAATATATATCAACGAATCGTACAACTATCAACTGCCAACCAACACCATGGATGATGTTCTGCCCGGAGCATGTACAGAATCACCCAGCAATTGTCAGACATGTTATATAAAAGAGTAATGAAAATTTTCGTCAAACTCTACGACAATGCTTCAGCAAATTATAATGGAAGATCGGGAGCAACAAGTGAGTGTGAAAGAAACTCACGCTAATCAAACACTAAAAACTGTCGGAATAAAATGGAACCTAATCGAAGATATCCCGTTCAACGTTAAAATAAATCGAACAATATCAAAAATTCGATAATCGAATAATTGTATTTCCGAGGTATCGAAGATTTTCGATCCACTGGTTTTTTTAGGTCCAGTGATAGAAACAGCGAAAAATGTCTGCAGCGTATTTGGTAATTTGAATGGGATGATTTTCTACCGCAACTTGAAACGGAATTTTGGAAAGATTTTCGCCGCGAAGTACCAACCATCGAAGACCTTAAACTACCGCGTTACATTAACAGTATGACAGCAGATCTAACGACCTACACGGGTTTGCTGATGCAAGCAAATCAGCAGCTTACGTCATGTTAATATGCAGTAAATATCGCGTCGCGCCTTTCAAAATCATTACCATACCTCGTTTCGAATTATAAGCAGTGCTGCTTTTATCACGACTAGTTAAAATAACAATAGTTGACCGGAAATTAATCATCGATAAAATAGCGCAATGGTCAGATTCAACAATCGTGCTGAAATGGCTTAAAACAGCCACAAATTTATTGAAACCGTTTATCGCCAGGAATATTTCAAGAGAAATTATGTCTAACGAAGTACGTACATTCATGAATTAGAAATTTTGGTGGAATGGACCACCATGCATCATTTTGTCCTAGGTTCATTTATAATAGACAAAAGTCGCATGAACGAAGGTCGTTACAACCTGTTCTATACACACAAGCAGCAAATTACTATAAAAATGGTACAACATGAATCCTTTCCGAATCAAATTAAAAGCTTGAAGAAAAAAGGAGAACCTTAACAATAAGGTTTAATTTTCTGGAAAACCAGCTACCTTAAGTATAACGATAATGGCAGCAATTTTGTGGGAGCAAACAACATCCTCCAATAATTTAGCACCTTCACAATTCTAACGCCAACAAAATTGTGAGGTTCTGCGCGAATGAAGGAACTATTTGGAAATTCATTCAACCTGGCTCTCCTCGTCACGGCGGCATATAAGAAGGAACTAAAGTTGTTATAGTTTAAATTTTGAAGTATTAACAACCCTTATTGTTGAAGTTGAAGTTTGTCTCAATTCGCGATTAGTAACGCCACTATCAGATGACTTTGATCATCTAACACAGCTTACACTAAGTCATTTCCTGAATGGAACAAATGAATTATTTCTATATTAACTTGGTCTCTCCAACGCCATGATCGTGAGACTTCAAAATCGAATAAAATTAACACTACAGCTCATCAGTTTTGGACGTGATGACTTGATGTAAGGAGTACCTAACTGATTTGTTTGGATAGTTTAAGGAGTACCGCTAGCCACAATAGCCGTTTATCACCTGCTTCTTGGTTATTAAGATGCATTGTTCAAGTTCATCCCGTCAAAATCAAATCCGGATACATCATTAACTAATAAGTTCAGTTCACCTTTGTATTCGTACGCGCTTCTTCGAAGCGTTCGTTCTTTTCTGTTTTTGTTTTATTCATCCTTGCAATGTCAGTCGTAGAAACAACGGGAATCGTTTCAATTTATCTAGTAAACTTACAGTCCACTAACGAACGCAAAGCATAATATCGCTTAGCACATCAACACGATATTACGTAACTATCACCAACAAACTACCTCTAACGTATTACATGGGTTCAATTGTATAGACTTTTTTAGTTGACATAAAATCGTAAAGAAAAAATGCGTACACGTAGCACCAATTTCTAATGATGATGACAACCCATACACAACACTATTAGAGTCCATAAAACATACAGAAAGTTCAATCGAGGGAGAAAATAAAAAAATGAAAAATTTAAAAGTTTTCCACGACAATATCAACCATATGGCATTGATTATTTGTTTCCACAAATGTATTACCTTTATATTGATTTGATGGGATGTTATACCGATTCGAAGAGGATGTGTACCGATGTATGAAACCGATGAACATGTCACTTATACAAATTGTGTATTCGTATCAGGTTCAAAAACATATGGTACTTGGTGTAATATGCTAAAACGAGGAAGGAATGACAATGCAATCAAATCTGAGTAAAGGGTGTGTTTATCTTAATGCCAAATACGGGCTGAAGTATATAAATAGTTGAAAATATAAATTTTATTTACATATTCCAATTTCACCCGAGAGTATTTTTTGGTATTTTCGGAAAAATTCAATTGAACTCAATTTATATTTTGTCTGAACAACCACTTGTATCAGTCCGTCTCATTCCTCGCGCGCTTTTATTCCACACACGGAGTACCTAATACTTAAGCATACGTACGTGTTCAATTCACTTCAGTTTCGAGTGAAATTGATCGAAAAAAGTTCGTTATAATGATAATAAAGCACAAAAGCTGCCAAAATATATTCGCGTTCGATTTGTATTACACATTGACATATTTTGTATATTAGATTAAATATTTAAGTCACATAATAAAGTGAAGCTTACAATTTTTCGATTTTCCATCCAGTTATACGCTCGCAATGGTGTACATACGAGTATGTATATATGATGCTTACTGTATATGAAATATCTGTGATTTTTTGAAATGAGCATAAAAAAAATGAAAATAGTGTTTTTTTTTTTACCGAACTTAGTCTAATTTGAATAATATTTACCATTTGAGGTTTTATGGAATAGGTATAACACCGAGTATGATAAAAAAAATCTATAATCTACTCTGACATTTTGTGACAAGAATTTGCATACGAATTTACTACTCATATATAACTCGTTTTTGTATTATACAATGAAGATTTCATGGAAATGTAGATACGAGTTCTCGTATATATTTCGATAAGGTTGATAGGAAAAATCACATCATCCATAAATCCATTATCCTATAGGCATAGCACCAAAAACGAGGTGGGAAAATATTAGATATTATTTTATAATACTCCGTATAATGCATGTCGGAAAACGGAAAAATAATTAAATTGATTCAAAGAATGGAAAACCTAAAATAACAACACGTCATTTTCGGTAACAATAAATAGGATTTGTTCATTCGTACATTACTCTTCATCGAAATTATAATTAAACCACGTAGATTTTGAACATTTTCCGAGTTTGTTTATTCATCTGGCGATTCAAAAATATTTGACGAATATATGTAGTAATGAGGTAATTTTATACGTCTCTGTTTAATTTTTTGGATGGGTGATTTTGTGTAGATAATAGAAGCTTCTCACAGCTGTTATATAACCTTAATTCGTTAGATGTCACAATAGATACAAAAGTGATAAGGGAGGATTATTATAGAACTAGTAGAATAGCCCGTCCTTGGACGTTGGTGAAATATGTCCTAAAATAATAACAACACTATTTTCATGCATGGATTAGTGTAAATACTGCAAAGTCTCGTTATTATGAATTTTTTTCGTTTTGAAAAAATTTATAATATTGTAATAGGAAAAAATAAAAATTATCAGTTTTTAAAAAATGAAAACCAAATAAAATAAAAAAAAAATACAATTTGAATAAATATATACGAGTATTCAATTTTTAAAAGGCTGTTATAAATTAAATATTATTAAACAAATTAAAAGTAAAAAATCAACAAGTTTCCTCATTACTCATATAAAGACGATTATTACATTTCAGATTTTTTCGAATATTCACAGCAATCTGACACGATAGCGACTTAATGGTTAGGTGCTATATTAACCAAGCTATCCAAAAAGTATCAACTCTTGAGAAAAAGAGCCTTGCCGGGGCTTAGGACAAGCCATGTTCGGATATTTGCCACATTACTCATATAAAGCAGACATGTTAAATTTTTTCAAATATCCACAACAATCTGACACGATAGTGACCTAAATGGTAAGGTACTATATGAACCATCTATCCAAAAAGTACCAATTCTTGAGAAAAAAGAGCCTTGGCGTAGCTTAAAACATAACATAAAAGTTTCATCCCTACAACCTCACCAGACCCACCCCTAACCTATAGTCAAAATCTTCCTATGATTATGGGCTATCGAATCGACCTAGTCAGATTGGTGTCCATGTCGCATAATCTCGATTGATGAACGAAGGGAAAAATAAAAATTTCACACCTATAACCCCATCAGACTCACATCTAACTTACAATCAAAATCTACCTTTGGCCATGGACTATCGAATCGGCATAGTCAGACTAGAGTCTATGTGGCAAAATCTCACATAAACAACGATTTTATCGACGAAAAATGAAGACAATCTAAATTTCACCCCCTAAACGTCATCAGACCCACCCATAACCTATAGTCAAAATTTACCTACAATTATGGGCTATCGAATCGGCCTAGACAGATTGGTGTCCGTCTGGCAAAATCCCGAATGATGAACGGTTTTATCGTCAGAATAAGGCAGAAAAATGTTACCCCTATAACCCCATCAGACTGACTCCTAACCTCTAATTAAGATCTGCGTCAAGATCATGATCATGGGCTATCGAATCGACCTAGTCAGATTGGTGTTCATGTTGCAAAATCTCGAATGAATGATATTTATCGTCAGAAGAAATAATAATAATTTCACCCCTATAACCCCATCGGCCTCACCCCTAACTTACAATTAAAATCTACCAATGGACATGGACTATCGAATCGGCCTAGTCAGATTGGTGTGCATTTTGTAAAATGTCGAATGATGAACGATTTTATCGTCAGATGAAGGGAATAATAAAAATTTCACCCATATAACCTCATCAGACCCACCCCTAACCTATAACCAAAATCTAATTATGATCAAGTGATATCGAATTAACATAGCCAAATTGATGTCCAGCTGGCAAAATCTCGAATGATGAACGATTTTATCGGCAGAAGAAGGGAAACATAAAAATTTCACTCCTATAACCCCATCCGACTCACCCCTAACCTTTAATCAAAATCCACCCATATGCGAGTAAATATTATTTAGAAACTTAAAATACAAAAGAGGTATGAAGAACATTTCTACCATAATACGAACAATTCATATATTTTAAGTTATAATATTCAAAATATTTAGATTAAGAAAACCTGAATTAGCTACAATTATGATTATAAGAACTATATATGTATGTATGTAAATGCAAATTTTTTGTACCATAACCGAAAATAGAATACAATTTTGATTAAAAGATTAAAAATGATTTATTATTTATTTTGATTAAATTTCTGAATTTCTTACCAATATAAATTGCATTAAAATAATTTTCGATACAATTTTGCTTCATTTAATGTTTTTCATGCAAATTGCATTTTATTTTTAATTTCAACGTAAGCAGAATCGAAGAAACAATCGATGCAACGATTACTTTGAAAATCGAAAAAGCTTATGTCGGATGTATATGCGATGTTAATAGCATCGCATAACAGAAACAATTTCAACTGCGGGTGAAATTTAGAAAAACGTAATAGGTACTATTTTAAAACTTAGCTGGAACTCACAAAATTAAATTTTTTTGGAAGAAACAGCCCAAAAACTAATTTTATACTACGCCAACCCTATTCAAGTTAGCCGAAAGTTTCCAGCCGAAAGATGATAATGCAGATTGTGTCTTTGATACTATCCCAGACGAAAAAATATTTTATAGCCACAAGAAATATTACTTGATATACCTAGTTCTACTATCACCACCAAATAACCAGAATACAGCAAAAATCTGTCTGGAAATAAATAATTTTACAAAAGTGGACCAAATCCACTTTAAATAAATTTAAAAAGTATCCAACAAAATTAATAAAACGTTCTGAATTTTCTAGGTTACCCACTTTCCCATCGATCCTACTATGGTCATTAGATACTGAATTCAATCGGTTTATCATAACCTTATGTTACCCACTAGTCCGGCCATCGAATAATTTCTGAGCCCCATGGATAGAGAAACGTTTAACGTATATGAAATATTTGGTGGGGAATTTTTGTATGTTTAGTATCCGAGATATAGTCCGTTGGACTCAGAAATTAATAGCTTTTTATTAAATTTTAAAATATATTATTAAAATATTGTTCTTGTTGTTGTTTACAATTTTTTTTATCAATATGACAGCTTAAACACAAAAAAGTCAAAACAATCTTTATAATTTTAGTGCTGCCTACAATAGTCAAAGAAGGAACTGACGACATAAATTGACGTCATATAGCAAATTTTTTAAAGCAGTGTGGCTTGTAGTATTCTAGGTGCACTGATTATATCCATAGAAATAGAGTATATAGAATGAACGTAAGCAACTGTCAAGCGTCACAAATTCGGAGGGTAAAAGAGAAAGCATAATATAAATTAACAGGGCCGTATTTAGAATTTTTGTCGATCGAATGCAATGAAGTTAGGAAGTTTAAATTTAAAACTACACAAATTCAAAAATATTTTTACTCCTCCAAAGAAGTACATTAATTGTTTTTATTTAAATAAAATATTATGTAGATTCTAAGTTGCGTGTATTCAAATAATTATAAGTTACAATTAAAACTAAATTAAATTTTTTTTACCACCGTCATGTTTTGTATTTATTTTGCTGTTTAGGAATATACTCATTTCAGTACCTCCCAAGAGGAACAGTATTTGGCGCGTTTTTTTTAAACGGCTGGTGGTGTGCCAAGAGAGTTATGGAAAACCAACAATATCCCAGTGTTTAGAGCAACGATGTCAATCAACCGATTTTACGCTATAAGATTAGATTTGACGAGCAATGGACTCGACTTGAGCGGCAACAAATAGACAAAGCAACAGCCATTCGTGATGTATGGATAATGTTAAACCAAAATATAGAAGCAGCATATACACCGGCGGAAACAATATCTGTTGACGAGCAGCTCTTCCCATATAGAGGAAATACGAAATTCACTCAATACATTCCGTCTAAGCCTGTAAGATATGGGATAAAAATATGATGGGCCTGTGATTCATGTAGCGGTTGTCCTTGCAAAGGCATTTTATGGCAGGCAAAGAATCGGGACAACAGAGAGAAAGCAACCAAGGAGAAAGAGTGCTTCTCGAACTCCCAAAAAATATAATTCCAGTGGCCGGACGATTGTTGCTGACAATTTTTTTTCCACATTAGACATTGTTGAAAAACTTCGATCGGCAGGATTGGCTTTTGTTGGAACTCTACGGAAAAATAAAAAAATGCATACCAAATGAGATGCTAGAAAACCACAAGCTATTATGTTTTATAACATGAACAAAGGAGGAGTTGACAGAATGAACCAAATGCTAGGAGAATATAGCTGTAAGCGCCAAACGAAACGATGGCCATTAGCTCTATTCTATAATGTATTAGATATAGCAGCGTTATCATCATTTATCTCTACAAAAATGTAAATGATAAAACACGAGCAAAAAATACTGATGCACGGCGGCAGTTCCTATATTCTCTGGTGAAGCAGTTAGTCACTGCAACTCCTCAAATAGAGGGAAGAATGAATAATCCGAGGGTGATTGGGAAGTTTTCCGTCAGAAATGGAATCGAAGCATTTTTCGGGACACCTATCCAGAACAAAGTACCACAGCCCAGTACTAGCGGAATATCAACACAGAATTTCATGTCAAATTTCCCAAATTAATGACAAATTGCAGCGAAAGCCGCGCTTTCCGTGTACCTTATGCGACGATCCGGTCTGCCTACACCACAGTAAACAATATTTAAAATGTCAAAAGTGTGGGAATTAATTAAAAACAAAACAAAAAATAAATTTGAAAAAAAACAATGAATAAATAAATTAATTTATATGCTTTAAAACTATAAAAAAGGAAATTTTATTAATTTTACAGTAAATTTTCATATAAAACATATGAACGTCCAGCCATACCTTTTCGTGAACGGTACGGTGAAAAATATGCCATGAACCGAAGGGTTAATAAAAGTACAAAATTAATTAAAATTCTAATTTGTAATGATTTTTTATTTTATAGGAGATTCGTGAATAAGAATCATTTATTAAGGAACTAAAAGAGGGCAAAAAAGGTGCGTTATTCAGCGAAATTGCGGCAGTTTGTTATGACGATGATTTTTTTTTTCAACAAGCGGTTACGAGCACTTAAGGAATTATTTTAATAAAGATAAAATACAACTGCAGTTAGAACAATTAGGCAATGGTATCTAAATACCGGAGATGGTCCTGGAATAACAGTGCAAGCCGTTCAACAAATTCGGAACAAAATCCTTAAAATGAGCAACAGCCAATATATTTTGTTCTAATGATGGATGAGATGTCTATTAAAAAATCCAAAGACTGGGACAATAAAACTAAGGTTGTTCTGGGGTATATCGACTACGGTGCTGGTTGTTTCGAAGATTTTGATGATGATGATGGAACATTGGCTACTGATGTTTTAGTAATTTTTTTGTGCGCTGTGAATTTAAAGTTTAAAGTTCCGTAGCATATTTCTTCGTTAATTCGTTAACCGGAGCCGAACGGACACACATAGTGCGATTCATCATTTCCCATCTACGCGAGGAATGTAATGCGCAAATAATTAGCCTAACGTTTGATGGGCTAAGAGCTAACTTTACCTTGGCAGATATATTGGGTGCGACATTACCAGAACAACCTTATTTTTATGTAGAACCATTAAATGAAAATTTTTTAGTGCGAAATCATTTAAAATCAAAACAAAGATTTTATAATAAATCAGAAAATACGATTATTGAATGGCAATACATTGAAATGCTACACAAAATGCAATTAGAGAAAGGCCTTGCACTTGCACCGCGAATAAATGCAACTCATTTAAATTCTGAAAACTCAATTGTGAGAGTAAAATACGCGGTACAAGTACTTAGCCAAAGCCTTAAAATATTTAAAACAAAATAATGATAAATTTAACAACTGTCTTCCTACAGCTTTGATATTTTTAATAGTAACAATTTAATGGCTAAATATTTTTATAAAAGGCCACTATCGAACAATACGTACAATAAATTTATTCAAATATTAAATCTATAAAAAAAATTTATTTAGAATTTAGAATTCGAAAACAATAATAAAAAATTGCTCGTTTTAAATAGTAATTTCAAAACAGGATTTGTAGGCCTTCTTACTAATATTGAAAGCATAAAAGAATTGTGTAATGACTTTATATTAACGAATAAATTAAAATATATTAATATGTATAAATTCAGCCAAGACCATTTGGAGTTGTTTTTCGGCCTGATTCGGTATCGAACTGGCCGAAACGACAATCCAACTTATAAACAAGGTACGGGCAACGTTGGTTTACCTGAAATTTTAACAATTTCATCCAAACCCAAACAATCAAATTTTAGTTTAGCAACTGGTGATAGCGAGTTAGCGATAGACTTATAATTGATTTGGATTTGGATGAATATTCATGTGGTATTTTAACGAATTTGGCGGGGTATATTCAGGCAAACCAACTTAGAAAAATTTTTGAAGTGCAAAGACTGTCTAGAAGTTGTTCACAAAAGTGAACAACTCCAAGAAAATGTAAGACTATTTAATTTAAAAAAATGGGGTAGTTTAATTACTCCTTCAAAAGTTATCTATTTAATTATTTGTGACTGCGAAATTTTTTTTAAAATGTATGTAGGGACAGTAAGTGATAAATATATTTATAGCACATTAGTTTATACTATTAAAGTTAGCCGAAAGTTCACAGCCGAAAGGTAATGCAGATAGTGTCTTTACTATCCCAGCCGAAAGATAATAATGCAGATATTGTTTTTGCTATCCCAGCCGAAAAAATATTTTATAGCCGAAAGATATATTACCTAATAAACTTAGTCCTATTATCATTTCCAAATAACCAGAATACAGCAAAAAAAAATCTGGAAATGTAAATTACAATAAATATACATACGTTTTGTAAACGTTTCTCTATCACCTTATGTAACCCACTAGTCCGGCCAGCGAATAATTTCTGAGTTCAATGGACTATATCTCGAATACTAAACATAAAAAATTCTCAAAAAATTATTTCAAATACGCTAAACGTTCCTCTATCACCTTATGCAACCCACTAGTCCGGCCAGCGAAGAATTTCTGAGTTCGATGGACTATATCTCGAATACTAAACATAAAAAATTCTCAAAAAATTATTTCAAATACGTTAAACGTTCCTCTATCACCTTATGCAACCCACTAGTCCGACCAGCGAAGAATTTTTGAGTTCGATGGACTATATCTCGAATACTAAACATATAAAAATTCTCAAAAAATTATTTCAAATACGTTAAACGTTCCTCTATCACCTTATGCAACCCACTAGTCCGGCCAGCGAAGAATTTCTGAGTTCGATGGACTATATCTCGAATACGAAACATAAAAAATTCTCAAAAAATTATTTCAAATACGTTAAACGTTCCTCTATCACCTTATGCAACCCACTAGTCCGACCAGCGAAGAATTTTTGAGTTCGATGGACTATATCTCGAATACTAAACATACAAAAATTCTCAAAAAATTATTTCAAATACGTTAAACGTTCCGTTATCACCTTATGCAACCCACTAGTCCGGCCAGCGAATAATTTCTGAGTTCAATGGACTATATCTCGAATACTAAACATAAAAAATTCTCAAAAAATTGTTTCAAATACGTTAAACGTTCCTCTATCACCTTATGCAACCCACTAGTCCGACCAGCGAAGAATTTTTGGACTATATCTCGAATACTAAACATACAAAAATTCTCAAAAAAGTATTTCAAATACGTTAAACGTTCCGTTATCACCTTATGCAACCCACTAGTCCGGCCAGTGAAGAATTTCTGAGTTCGATGGACTATATCTCGAATACTAAACATAAAAAATTCTCAAAAAATTGTTTCAAATACGTTAAACGTTCCTCTATCACCTTATGCAACTCACTAGTCTAATGCATCCATTAATTCAGTGTCCCCACTTTCGGTAGCGAATAAAATCGAACAAGCCTAATAAAATATAAATACATATGATTAGTGAACGATTTTCTTATTTGCACAGAGTTTACGGAAATTACTTACGAATTTTTTAAACTTTCCGAAACACCACACCATCGATTGCTATTTACCTTAAATTTTTAAACCACTAGCAGCAGATACGTCGTATGAAATTGTATTGTTAACTTGTGGACACTTGAGCCGGAAGCAACTAAACATTCACCGTAAGCGTAACCAATTTCTGTACCATCAGCACCCAAGTACACAAGACAATCGCACACATAACTTACTCAAACTAGCCACACCATCGTTTTGATTACTGACGACCATCACCTTGGCTTTGGGATCATGCGACTTTATATCACGGAAATCTGTTTCACCAACTTTTAAATTAAAAGCAGTCTCTTCGAATGGTTTTTGCATGACACCGCGACTAAATAAACCTAAATCGCCACCCCGTTTCGCTGAGCTACAATCAGAATATTTCTCGTCTAATTCTGGTAGTGTAGCCCCGTGAGAATTGATCAGCTCTTTAAACCATTCAAGTATTTTATATGCTTCATCCTTTGTCCGAGTTACGTTTTCATCTTATCTATTGGTTTTACCAATAAGTAAATTGTTTGTACTTGGCTTGGGCACTGTTATGAGGACCGTTCAGCTGGTGCTGTAGGTAAATCCCATTGAGATTATTTTGTAGGCGTATTTAAATAACAGTGCATTCCTGGAATAAGTAAAACCACGGAAAGAAAAATTTGGTTATTGACTTTTCTTCCCTTTCACATAACCTCAAACAATATTTGATAAGAATTTTATTTACCAGTCGATCGGCTTAAACGTTTTTCCCAACCCGCTAGTATTAAATCATCTGTTGAAGCGGCCATTGGTAATTAAACAATATTTTACTAGAACTTTAATTTTTTAATTGCTTTTGCTTCACTTTGTAGTTTTGAAGTTGAACAAATTTTGCGAGCGGCGATTTATGTTTTGATAACCTTTGAGTCTGAGTTCGTTTTTGGAAAATCGAGTAACCAGTAACCAGGATACCAATTATAATTTATTTGTGTATCACAATTTATTAAATATGATTAAAATTATAAATACAAAATAATTAAAATTGTCCTAACGGTAAACGTCAAATTTTGTATTTCAGTTGACTTTTGTTTAAATTTTTATTTCGAATAAAACGAATAAAAAAATATTCGTTAAAAAAAAATACTTTCATTAGAAAACGTAAACATTTCGTTAAGTTTCTAGTGCTGCCGCCTGGAAACTTTTGCTATGTTGGGAGAATTTTTTCAATTCATGTCCGTTATAGAATTGTAAGTTATTTGGATTATATCACATCACATACATTCATTTGAATTTGTTCGTCTTCCTTCAATTCCCATTTCCTTATTTCTACTAAATAAATAACAAACCAACAACATGATCCTCAGTATCGATCGGGACAATGATAACAAAAATATCAAGAGAGAGAACAGACAACAGAGAATAAAAATATTTTTATTTTTCAAATTTTTTACTTCACATGATTTTCTGTTTCCGGTGTGGATTAGTTCGCGGATTTATATTAAAAATGCATTGTATTCCCGGGTTTCGATCTTTGTAAAGGGTGGTTAAATTTTAAGGGCCGATGTTGATTTTGAATAAAACACAAATTATTGTCAATTCTGTTTATTATGATAATAAGATAAGATTCAATTATGTATGGAACAAAATATCGGCCAAATGCACACCTCCACCCGATGATCCAAATTTTCGATGACGCTTAGGCATAATTGAGGTTCTATGCCGTTAATGTGCCGAATTATCTCATCGTTTAGCTCTTGAATTGTTGCTGGCTTATCGACGTACACCTTTTCTTTCAAATAACCCCAAAGAAAGAAGTCCAACGGTGTCAAATCACATGATCTTGGCGGCTTATTGACATCGCCACCACGAGAGATAACACGGCCATTGAATTTGTCGCGCAAAAGAGCCATTGTTTCGTTAGCTGTGTGGCAAGTGGCACCGTCCTGTTGAAACCACATATCGTCCACATCCATATCTTCCATTTCGGGCCATAAAAAGTTCGTTATCATCTCACGATAGCGAAAACCATTCACAGTATCTGCCTGACCGGCCTCATTTTGGAAAAAATACGGCCCGATGATGCCGCCAGCCCATAAACCGCACCAAACAGTCACACTTTGTGGGTGCATTGGTTTTTCGACAATCACTCTTGGATTATGATTCGCCCGAATGCGGCAATTCTGCTTATTGACGAATCTACTGAGGTGAAAATGTGCCTCATCACTGAAGATGATTTTGTTCGAAAATTGATCCACTGTTGCCATTTCTTGCTACCATTCTGACCATTGACGACGTTTGGAATGGTCAAGAGTGGTTGGTAAATGCAAGTCTTTATGCATAATGATCATCAACGTGTAACAGACCACGCGGTTGCTTGGGCGCTATTTGAACGAGGCGCACTAAAAAATTAAACAAGAACAAACAGGATGGTCCCTGCTTGGGTGACATCCATAACGTCATAACGTTTCAGCTACCACTTGGACTATTTACAGAAAATTTATTGTATCGGCTCAGAGGTTCCGGTGTAACGGTCGATTGCGCAGCTAAAGTCTCAGGAGCGATAGGGGTGGGGTTTCCGGAACATGAGCCGATCAGTAATGACCGTAAATTAATAAATGGATTAATAATAATAGGAAGAATAAAATAAAGCTCGAAAGAAAGAATCGCCATCGCGAAATAGAAGAAAACAAGGATTACACATGTATGCCACCCGCCCAGTTAAACTACTTACCTCGTTACATCCCGCTCCGCATGGAATTTATCTCATGTTAAGTTAATAAATGCCACAACAATTGAAATATGAAACCATAATTATTGAAATAAACTGATTCAACTAACAATAAAATTATTTAAACATAAGAACGATATCGAAAATATCAAAATTTAGCATAATTATAAATAACAAAATTAATTTTTGAATATGCCTAAAACATAAAATTTCAGAATTCCCCGGAGAGTAAAAAAAAGCTAATAAATCTAGTTATAAATTAATTAATTAATTAATGGACCAAAATTATATCTAATTCACAAGAAATGGACCGAAATTAAACTAATATGAAATAGATAATTTTGGGAATAATTAATTAATTAAATAATTTATAATTCCTAAGATAAATATTATAAATTGTGGTAGGATTAATTTGGTTTAACATGAACAACTTTATATAAAAAAAAACTTACAATAATAATATAACGAAGCGTTGGGCGTCATGATGTTAAGAACGATGAATAAAACGATGCAGCATACTGGATTTCATTTAAGTTTTACGAATGACGTATACGAAATTTAGGTTCGGTATCAATTTAATTTAATTGTTATTTTAATTTTTTTTTTTTATATTTGGTTTTTGTAATTAGCACTTAACAACGTACGATTTAATTAAATGTTCATCATATGACTTATAATTACAGTTCATCAATACTGAACAACACGATATACATATGTGTTGAAGGTCACGTTTACTGGTAAACTACCACCGTTGTATAACGTCCATCACTTATAACACTATGTGAGGTTGATCACTTAAACAATTTTTTTTTTTTTTTTTTGTATCAACTTAAGAGTTCACTGTTTGATAGATATTAAAGTTCATGGATCTGCTATTTCCGCAGATTTTATATGCACGTGCACGAAAACTCATACGTAAAATTAGGTGGTCAGATAATTTAAGATGTTGCGAATTACACGACCAACCTTCTCATTTTATTGTACGTTGCACTTACACAATTTATTAATACCTGCATACGAATACTTTAACGCGGATCACCCGGTTTTTATTTTACTTTTAGATTTAGATATAAAAAAATGCGTATTGGTAGTCAACAATTTTTATTATTATTCCTACTGGAAACTTTTTTTATTATTATTTTATTAATTTTAGACTAATTATTAATTATTGATAATATATTTTAAATTATTGTTTACTTGATGAAATTAAAATACCCACTGCCACGATTCATCCCAAAAATTTTCATCCATCGTTCCTTCTCCACCTTTCTCGAACGATCATCCTATTTCATAGTCATACATACAAGTTCTTCGAATACAATTATACATTATAACAACCAAAAAAAAAATCCATACAAACTTATTTAAATCTAACAGTAGAAAATTGTACATTGTGTAATTGTAAGTGTATATCTTTGGTTCTTTACAAGGTATTGCCAGTCAATATGTTATACAATCAAAATATCGACCGCTACCTCAGGGGTACGCACCTTATCTCACTCGAGACCCAAAATTGTTGCAGCGCGAAGAGGAAGATAAGTATAGAAAAGGTTAATTCTGAAAACAGGAAATATAATGTGGAACGAAACACAGAATTCGTTACAAACGACGAGCGTGAGAGGTGCAATTGTTGGGCACGACGACGAGTTGAGGTGGACGGCTCTTCAGCCTCACTATCGCGAACAGCAGCAATATTTTCTGCTGTACGAGCTGTACCAGCATGCACTGGTGTTTTAAAATCTCCTACAGACCCGGTTTGCTGAAATTTGCGGCTTGCACAAAAAATCACGAAGTGCACGATATGCATTTTGATTTGAACACCCATTTTCATAATATGTCTGAATAACTTTAACGCGTTGCTCGATTGTGTATCTTTCCATGGTTCAAATTGAGTTAGTCTGAAATTGAGAAATGTCAAATTAAATGCAGAAAAAAACTTGACGTTTAGGTGTGGTTCACATTCAACGTCGGCCCTTAAAATTTAACCACCCTGATGGGTGGTGTGTGCCTGAATGAAAAAGGGATATCAATTGACCTTCAAAGGACATTAAATCAAAAAAAAACAATTGGTTATGTAATAATTTACATTCAATATTAAAGGTGGCTCTAATTGAAATTCGCAGTGTCCAAATTTAACATATTTTTTGTTGTGGGTAAAGAAAAAATATTAAAATTTGTGCAACGTAAAGCCTAGTAGATTGGATTAATCTATTACTTATAATAATAAAATCTCATTGGTGTTTTTCCTAGAGGTAGTTACTATGGAAAATTATTAAATTACAATTCTATGAACTTTCTAATTATTGAAATGTAACAATCAGAAGCGACTCACTCAAATCGTATTGTGGTTATTAATTCGTATACGCGTAATGAACAAACATTTAAACTCAAAAATATTTTGGTAATTAATTTTCGAAATTTTATTGAAACAAAATTTCAAATAAAAACTATTTCATAAATAAATTTAATTTTTTTGTATCGTATCGTAAAATTAAACCGCACAAATAAAATTAAAACTGACGCAGCTAAAAATAACTAACATAAAATTAAAACCTCAATGTGGAATATTATTCAATAATTAGTTCCCATGTTTAACGACAATTAATATTTACTAACCAAAATGTAATATAAATAAATAAATAAAATTTAATTTTTAATTAAAATACATCATTTTATTTTTTATTAGTGTATCTACATTAATGGGTGTATTAACAACAGTTGAACGGGATGAAATAATCAAAATTTCAAACGAATCATTGGAGCATATACGCAATAATATTTAGTGTAGCCATTAATTAAATGGCAGATTTTCAACAACCCACGGTACAAAAAAAAAACGTTTATTGGATATTAATTGTTGATTTTGGTGATATTAATTATTTTAATGTAATAAATGTAATATGGTACTCCTTCGGGGTTTATAAAATATATTTTTATGCTAAACTGTATATTATTTATTAGGTTCTATATTTAAATATTAGGGGATCCACAGCTGGCGGGTGTTCACATCAAATACTCACCTTTTCGTACTTTTATATTTATTTAATGGAAAAATATAAAATGAGTATTGGATTGGGCAAAAAATTTCGAACAATGAGCATCTATACTTATTTTCTGTTTTTCATTTTAAATAGAAGATTAACGACAACCTAAAAATTGGTATATTTTGTGTATTATTGTCAGGGGAAATATGAGAAGTGATTTTTGAAATTTCTTTCTCAAACTCCAATACCGCAAAGTTTTAGAGCTCAGGTTAAAGTTAGTTTAACGACACGATGGTAGTTTTTTACCGATTGTCTACAGGAGTGCACACGGCATGGACTGAATAGGTTTAAAACAAATTTGATATTAACAAAATCATATTTTACATATGAACTTAGTTGAAATCGAATCTTATGGTATCCCTGTATGTACATCATTTTACAGTATGCGAATGTGGCCCAAGAAGTATTCCGAAAACATAAAAAATGTGCCTATGTTGAATCTATAACTACGCAACTTTGTGGGAGAACCTTCTTTCCAAATCATATTAAAATGGGGCTCATTTTTTAACCTACACTACCTCATGATAGTGGCCATAGTGTAAGGTTATCCTGTGAAAGAAACCGCAGGATGAAATGAATTATTACTGAAAATATTTAGCTTCAGATGGCCTACACTGCCTCATGACAATCACACACACGAGAAAAAATTTTAAATTGTCAGAAAATTTGCATTGCATTATACATTTATTAATTAAATTTTGGATATTGCTTAATAAGGATTTAAAATCATTAATTTGGGTTGTAAAATCAAACATTGTGGTAATATGATGATGCGAAATAATTTCGATATCAGAATGCAGTTTTTCTACATTTTTCAGCCATACCAAAGATGTTACACATTTATAAAATGCACATTTTTGTTTTTTGTCTTTGGGCTACTTTTTGAGCCACCTACCAATACTTATCATTTTAATCTAATGGGCGAACGGCTCTTACTGGTAGGGATCAGGATGGTAAACCAAAATGCTGCCAAGCCTTGACGAATTGTATATCTCTCGAAAAAACTAACCGTGTATTTTGTTTTTTAGGGTATCTGTGAAGTATGTCCGAACTTTGTCCTAAAATTACAAAAAAAAATTATGACAAATTTAGGACAAACTTCACGTTTCTCTACAAAATCGTGAAGTTTGTCCTAAATCCTAAAATATTGCTGAGTCTAATATACTTTCTCGGATAAACGAAAAATGGTAAACTATTTACTCTTTATAATTTTTTTTTATAATTTTTAATTTATATTCTTGTTTGGAGGGTTGTATCCCTTTGGCTTGCACTTTGCTTTGGAATTACTGGATGCTATTGACATTGGTTTTCTTTGTACAGCCCTAGAGCTGAATACCGTAAGTCCACACAGGATTTAAGATCTGCCGGTATAGTAGCAATTTATTTAAGAGCCAATCCATCTTTCTGTATTTGATGTTTAACTCTTCTTTTTTCTTTTTCAGATGCTCTTTCCATTTTAGTTTCGCGTCTATAGTCATGCCTAGATATTTTGCCGTATTTGCATATAGGGAATTCGCTAGGAGTTCAGTTCTACTGGTATCCAGTTGAACTTCTTGTTGGTAAAGTTTACGTGAACAGATTTTGTTTCATTAAGTTTTATTCGCCATCTCTTGGTCCAGGTACTGACAATATTAGTAGCTCTTTGCAATTTGCTTGTAGATTCTTCTATGCAATTAGCAACTGCTAAGATGGCCGTATCATCCGCAAACGTCGCTACGTTAGTATCCTCTATCGTTGGCAGGTCCGACGTGTATAGAACATATAAGGTTGGCCCCAGAACGCTACCTTGTGGTACCCCTGCTGATATTTTCTTTATTTCTGAGTATTCGCCATCTAATTTAACTCAAAAGTGTCGGTTAGATATGTAAGATTTTAGAATTTCATAAAACTGCTTTGGTAAGTCTCTTTGTAATTATATTCCAAACCTTTATGCCATACTCTGTCAAAGGCCTGTGCTACATCTAAGAAGACGCTTGAACATACTTTCTGTTTTTCAAGTACGTCTTCAATTATGTTTGTAATTCGGTGCACTTGTTCTATTGTTGAATGGTTTTCTCTGAAGCCAAATTGATGTGGACGAACAAGATTTCTTTCTGCTATTATTGGTTTTAGTCTCTTTAGGAGTAGTTTCTCGAATAATTTTGAAATTATTGGGAGTAAGGAAATCGGCCTATACGAATTTTTGTCATTAATTGGTTTGTTTGGTTTAGGTATCATAATTACTTCTGCTACTTTCCATTGACTTGGAACGTGTTTAAGTCTGAACACTGCATTAATTATTTGGAGTAGTTTACGTAGACCTTTTTCAGTAGAAGCTTTTACTATTTGTCCTGTAATTAAGTCATATCCTGGAGATTTCTTTGTATTTAGGTTGAGATTGATTTCCTCTTTTAATTCTTGTTATGTGACAGGAGATATATTGCAGTTATCCATTTTATATACTGGTGGTATGTTGTCCTCTGTAGTTTGTCTAGGTAGAGGCTGGAACGTGTTCTCGAGGTGGGTTACAAACAACGAAGCTTTTTGCTTTGCACTTATAGCCCATGTGCCATCTTCATTTTTTACTGGTGGAATTTGTAGTTTAGGTCGTTTTAAACTTTTTGTCGCTTTCCAAAGGAAGTACTCGGTATCTTTTTTCCCAGTAAGGCCACTCAAGTATTTATTAATGGATTCGTTTTTGATTTCTTTATTTAGCAACTTTAGTTTATTGGATAAAATATTTAGAGTTGTTTTATAGTCTGGCGCTCGACTTCTTTGCCTGGCCTTTCTTGCTTTTCGTTTTGCTGCAATCAGTTTCCTAACTTCTAGAGGATAGATAGCATTTCGGCGCATTTTCTTTGAACTTGAGGGGGTACTAATTCACGCCGCTTCTTGTATACTGTTGTTGAGTTGTTCTAGTTCTTCTTCTTGCTCTATAAGTTTCTGGAATTTCTCCCAGCAGGTTTTTTGTTCGTTAGCGAAGGTGGACTAGTTTTTTTAACAATCGTTGCACTGATTGTCATAATAACAGGGGTGTGATCCGACATAATCCCCTCGCTGCTTTCTAGATATATGTAGTTTTCGTCTATACCTTTGGTGATAAAGAAGTTAATGATACCGGGTATTTTACATAGTCGGAAGAGCTGCAAACAGCTCTCTTCCTTTTTTAGAGGTTACTCTTGATCCCCAGTAGGTGTTTTTGCATTAAAATCACCTCCGATTATGGAACTTGAACCAAGTGATTTAAATAACGTGCAATAGTCTTGTTTAATCAAATTATGTCTTAGGGGCAATATATTGACGATACACTATATTCTTTGTTGTTATTTATAAATACTTTTAAGGTGACTACTTGCATAAATTCCTCTTCAATTTTAAGATCTATAAAGATGATCTTCCTCTTGCCCTTCCAGCTGGATGAATGGTATGGTAACAACTGTATCCATATATTTTAAGATATGAAGTAGAAGTAAAATGGGTTTCCGATACTAGGCATATATCGATTTTTTCAGTATTTAGGAAAATTTCTAATTCGGGAATATGTTGGATTAGCCCATTTGCATCCCAGGTTACTATTCTTAATGTTTTATTTGTTGTTGTTTGCATCATTTTAATAGAGCATGGATTTCATATCATTTAGAGAGTCTTGCTTATCTAACCTGCTGCTTAGAGCTTGAAGGCATTTCTCTTGTTTAGCTAGACGAATGTTAAGAGCTTCCATGCTTCTTAGTATCTTTTGAAGCACTGCTGTACCTTCAGTAGTGTCCTCCGAAATAACTGGTTTTGTCATGACTACTTGCGAGTACAGTTTTGGTTTTGGTTCTCCCGTTTTACTAGCATGAGGTTTAGGTTCCTCTTTGGTGGAACTTTGATAATTTTTTACCGATATTCCTGGACTTTGTGTTCGCGTTTTATTTGTAGCTCCTTAGCTTTTTCACATCCTCGGTAGTTTGCGAGATGTGACTTATTGCAATTGACACATTTTGCAGCAATATTTTTACTAACCGGGCATACCTGGACATGATGCTTTCCGGCACTATTTCTGCGTGTGATTAAAACCTTGAAATTTTTTGCACTGCGGTATTAATCCGTTATTCTTTTTCAATGGCTCTATTTTATCTCTCATCTTAAGTATTTCCTTGATACTGTACACATCTCCCACTTTTTGTTTGTTATTAAAAGTGAGCATAATAGTGGAAGCCCTCTTTTGTTAACTTGAACTCCTTGTTCAGTTTCGATTTTTTCTTTATTATTAATGTTTACGGCATTTTCTATTTGATAACCCTTTTGCTTGAGATCCTCAATAATTTCCTCTTTTGCACAGGTTGGGTGAAGACCTCTAGCCATAACTTTGATTGGGCGATCATTCTTATCCTCATAGGTAAACCACTGATGCCCCTCGGAATTAAGCTTTGTAGCCAAAACTCTATAAGTTTCAGAGTCTACAACATTAATTTTCCAGACGCCGTTGTTTAGAGATACGAGTTTGTACTCGGCTATCGCAATCGATTTCATAATTGATAGAAGAGAAAGTTAGTGAAGAAATTTGATATCCCGACGACATTTATTGGTGGAGGTGATTTTTCTTTTGATTTAGCTGGTTGTTGTTGTCGAGCTAGTTGTTTCTTGATGATTAACTGATTTCTGGAAACCTCTTTTGAAGTTGATAGTAAAGTCACTGCCATTTCTGGTGAGTGTTGCGCTTTGGTTTTCTTATTTGTCTTTTATTCCGGTTCAACATCCAATTTGTTTCTCTTTCTAATTCTTCTTCATCCGTATGGAATGAATTAATGCCATCATCGACTGTTGGGCTAGGTGTCGTCCCAAGTTCTGCACGTGTTTCAACTGCTTTTTTGAGTTCTTCATTTTCTTTCTTTAAAATTGTAAATTCTTCTTTCAATTTAGTAGTAAATTCTTTTATTTCTCTTAGTTGTTCACGGAGTTTGGCATTTTCATTCTCGGTGATCTTGATAATTTGGATCTTCGTCCAAATGGGTTAAACAATGATTTGCCCACCCAAAAATCTGATGGACCTGCCTCCGAAGAGTGTGGATTTAGCAGCATATCTGCTGGTGTACCGCCTGGGGTATTACATTCCGTATTTATGTACTCATTGTTTTATTTAGCCAATTTATACCACTGGCTCATCCCCGGTAGCACTTTGCTACTGTCGAAGCAGTACCCGCCCCTTCCCTCCCCGCGACGAGAACGCGGCTTCCTTGGTGTTACCTAGGTGTACACAGAGACGACCGAAGCCCTCTGAGTACCCTAGGTTGAGGGACCACTCTTTATTTAGGTCTAATTATTTTTAATGATCAGATTGAAAAACTATTGGCGACATATTATCATGTGCAGCAGCAGGCCAGTATGACTATTGTGAAATATATTTCCTAAAAAGGCTTCAGGCAATTCTACAATAATATTTTCAATTTTATTAAGATATTGTGGTCGGTAATAGTTGGTAAAATCAGTATTGCAAGAAATTGGATTGTGCGAAAAGTGATTCGTTGAACTGGCTAAAAGGTTACTTACGACATTCACCATTCGGTTTAAAACGTTCACCAATCGATTAGCTATTGCAGGATTCAAACTATCCACCAATTACAAAATCCATGTATATTTGGCAATAACCACTGTAACAAATAATACAATAACTTACGGATTAAGTTGAGCAGGTTTAATTATCCACAACGCATCATCAAATTATGAGTGTAATAAATAATTAAAACCATTTTTTTTTTGGGTTGGTTACATATTTGGTTATAGACGCCACATTTATGCACATAATAGCATATTCATAAATGTTTTCGAAAAGGCCCAGGAGGATATGATACCCATTTGTTTTGTAAATAAAATGAGTCATGTTTCATTAATTGGTCTTCCAAATAATTAAATTTTAAATTTGTTAAGGAACCCCCATGTAACTCGTTTACGTGTTTTAGGTTTCAATCAATATTTAAAATCATTCAAGGATTATTCTTAGATGCCAGTATGAGAGTACAAAGCACTTGTGTAGCGAAAAACTTATTGAAAGTTTCTAAATTGTTAAAGGCGATTGACAAGCAACTGTCATATGTCGTTGGATTTATTTAAGTTTCTACTACTACCTATATGAATATTAAGCAAATTCTATGACGTTGAAAGGAAATACGAAATTTAGAATTAATTCTTCGTTCCAAAATAGACACCCATGAATCGCTTATACGGTACTCAAATCATCGTATTTCCTTTCAACTTCATAGAATTTGCTTGATATTTATAAGAGTAATTGAAGTTTACTGGATGATAGTTTCCACAACTAAAGTTATCCAGAACCATCGACCTTTGGTTGTACATAATTAGCATAAATAATAAACTTTTATTTCTAATTTATTTTTTTATGCGAATTGTGTACAACCAAAGGTCGATGTGTGTCGTGGTTCTGGATAACTTTAGTTGTGGAAATTATCATCCAGTAAACTTAAAACGGTTTAAACGAAATTATTACAGTACAAATATATCCAGTAGAGGAAGTAATATTGAAGCGGACACTTCACTGGCGGTTGCATACCACATAGTTATTTGTTGTGCCATATTTAGCTAAGTATACAATTTCTAAATTTCTTCTGCTTTAAAGTCAATAATCTAACGTGAACAAAGTGAGTGAAAACGTGAATAAGTGTAATTGGAGAAGTGCTAAACATGGAGCCAGAAGTGAAACTAAAATCTCTGAAAAGTACACATACAAGCTCCAGATGATAAATTAGATATTGATGGATTTATATCCAAGTTAGCTCGTGCTAAGGTACTATTAAAGCAATTCAAGGAAAATGAGACTTCAATTTTTGAGATAGAGCCACATCACGAGAGTATAGTATGATCGATTTCACTGAACTATATTATGCTGTGGAATCGCGGTTAAATCGGTACATTCGAGTGTTATCCAAATGAGTTTCAGAGTGCAGCCAACGCCAGCTTGAATGCCACCATGAGCCAACCAATAGACGTTAAGCTCCCGAAAATTAATTTTTACACCGTTCTCAGGACAATACACCGAATGGCAATTGCTTTCCGATTTGTACGTAAAAACGATTCATGAAAATATTAATTTGTCGCTATCGCAGAAGCTGCAGTACCTTAAGGGCTTCTTAGAGGATGATGCATACAACTTGCTGAAGCACATTTCCATCATCGAAACCAGTTATTTCGAGGCCTTCCGAAAATTGTGCGTTAGGTATGATCGAAAGAAGCATACCATAAAGGAATTTATACGAAAATTCATAGACCAACCAACCATTCACCAGCCACATGCGGTTAACGTCCATAAGTTACTCGATACATCTGACGAAATAACCAGAGGTTTGATGGCACTAGGAAAGGAAGCTGAATCACGAGATGTTTGGCTACTGTTCATCCTCGAAGAAAAATTAGATGCAGAAACTCGTGCATTGTGGGCAAAGACTTCATGTGAGGACGAATCCTGCCCTTTGTGTGGTCTCAACCATTCACTGCTATATTTTTGAAGAATGAAAAATGTCTGAAGTACTCTGTCATGGACCGCAAACAATGCATGAAGGCCGATAGTAGTTGGCCGAATCAAACGAACAAGATAGTAAACCAGCAAAGGAGGAAGCTCGAACCATAACTACACACGCATAGGTATCGACGAAGCACGTACTACCAACAGTACTTGCGACAGCAACCGATCATCGCGGGGATGAACATGAATGTAGGGTTCTATTAGATTCTGGTTCAATGTCTAGTCTCATAACGGAGAAATTCTGCAGGAAACTACGGCTATCAAGACGGCGGATTCGAACAGTTGTTTCCGGCATTGGTGGGTCGGTCAATCAGGTGGAAGTGTCACGGTCAATCTAATATCCCGGGTCAACAATCATAACCAGATTCAGGTGGAAGCGCTAGTTGTGTCCAAATTATGCTCAAAGCCGCCTGTCCAATCATTTGACTCTACGTTCACGAATCACAACTTATTGCTAGCTGATCCAAACTATAACTATTCACAAGAGATTGATATCATTTTAGGTGTTCAGCAGGAATTCAATGTGTTACTTGATGGCCGGATGAAACTGAAAAACAACACAGTCGCTGTAGAAACCATTTTTGGCTGAGTGTTAGGCGGTGAACTGGAATCCTCTAATACAATTTCTAGCGGCGTAAGCCAAATCACTACAGAAGACAGCAAAGCAGATGAAATAATCTAGAGATTTTGGGAACTTGAAGATTTGCCAACGATAAACAACCTGACTGACGAATACAAGCGTTGTAAACAACTCTTCGCCATTTAAATCCACTAGAGTAGATCTAGGGGAATCCTTAAATGTAGCGTTGAGTCGTCAAAGGGAGATGAAACGAAAATTTCAACGGGACGACAAATTCAAGTGACTATATAACGAGTTCATGCAAGAATATCTCCCGCTTGGACATATGAGGGAAGTCAAGGGCAGTGAGTTCGAAACTTTGAACTACCTATACCACACCATGGAGTCTTAAAGCCAGAGTCGTCAAAGTTTAGATTCGTTTTTGACGCTTCTGCCGAAACCTCAAATGGTTCGTCGCTGAATGATCTATTACTATACTCCTTTCCGTCTACACAGGATAGGGGGTGAGGAGGAGGACAGAGGAAGACAGAACTGAATGTGTTAAAGATTTCTGGATTTACGGTGGGATCCAAAAATCGACATGTTTTCATATCGCGTAAATATGGGAGTTTCACGTCATACAAAACGAAAGCTATTGTCAGAATGCAGTCAGATTTTTGATCCGCTGGGATGGTTATCGCCGGTAATCATTCCAGATACTATGGCTGACCGTAATAGCTGGGGACGATGAATTGCCGCAACACATTAGACAAAAGTGGTTGAGTATCAGAGAGCAATTACATCAATTGGAAGAAGTGAAATTGCAAAGATAAAGAAAATCTCTGTGGCAAGGTTAGAACTTTGTGCTAACAAGATTAAAAAAATTGGTCACGGAAATACTAGCCATGACAACAGCCAAGATAATATCTTGTACTGACTCTACTATTGTACTAGATTGGCTCTCGGATGTACCTGTGCGCTGGCGTAAAACGGGATAGTTGGTGTCATGTACCTACACGAGATAATCCAGCTGATTGCGCGTCACGAGGAATTCGTCCATCAGAAAAAAATAACCACGAGTTATGGTGGAGTGAATCTACGTGGTTGCAGAATAATCCAGAAAACTTTTCTAGTGACAAATTAATTTGGCAATAAACAAGGAGGACGAGCCAAATTCATCATGACACTCCAAACAGAGTGTCAACCCAATTTTTTTTATCAGAATTAATAAATAAATTCTATTATTTTAGAAAGCTGATCAAAGTAGTTGCGGATCGAACTACATAGGAGCTGATAGATATCTGCAAAAAAATGTCTCCTTTATAAAATCAAATACCCATAACATTTATAATTATCTTTCATGGGAATCCGTCAACTGACATTTCAATCCACCAAATGTGCCTCATTTCGGGGGTTTATGGGAGGCAGCGGTGAAGCCGATGAAGTATCATCTGAAACGAGTCATTGGCGAAACGATTCTTACCCTTGAGGAGCTGCAGACGTTGGTGACAGAGATGGGAGCCATTTTAAATTCACGGTCTATTTGTGCGCTACCAACCGACGACGCAGATCCAGATATTCTAACGCCGGCCCATTTCATCATTGAGCATCCATTAATATTACTCCCGGAAAAGGTTCATTCAAATGAAATAATATCCAGATTCAACAGATGGGAAATGATCCAACAGATGCGACAACATATACGGCAGCGGTGACACGTCGAACATTTAACATCGATGCCGTCTAGAGCGAAGTGAACGGCAGGTCAAATAAATGTCGATGCAATGATGTAGTATTGGTCATCGATAAAAATTTACCTCCAAACAAGTGGTTACTTGAACGTATACTTGAAGTATTCACCGGACTAACCCATCGTCCGAGTGGCATCAGTAAAAACTAAAAACAGCGTATGCCGGCGAGCAATCCATGCACTATGTAAACTTCCAATTGCATCGGATGATCCAATGTCGAGGAAAATGTTGGATAATACCACAAATTAGAAAAGAAACGAAAGTTTGTATTATGCCAATTGAACTGTCAAATAAATAGATGCATTGGAACTTACCTACCCTAATCGTAAGAATTAACCTCGAGTAAGGCCCGAGTACCAGGTCTATCCCACCTTAACGATACAGCAAGCAATGAATCTAAAAAAGTAAATATAATTAGAATTACTACTATTATTAATAGACACTTAAACGAACCCAACGGCATATAACACGTGCTCGTCAATCGCCTTTAACATTCATATTTGGAATTAATTCTTCGTTACACAATATATAGACACCCATGAATCGCTAATACGGCAGTACTCAGCAAATCATCGTATTTCCTTTGAACGTCATAGAATTTGTTTGACATTCGTACAGGTGATTAGAGACATTTCCTCTAATTCAACGACATATATGACAAGTGCTTATTAATTGCCTTTAATAATGAATAAAAATTTTAGTTTAAATGTGCTGGAGTTTTACTACCTCAAGTCTAGCGACTAGTCGTAAGAAGTGATCGAAAACAAATTATTATGGACCATCTAACGTCGCAACAACGGGTTGAAATTATTCAAACATTTTATTTTTGGCAAAAAAACTAATTTTGCCAAAAATCATTATGAGTGACGAAGCACATTTCGACTTGGCTGGCATTGTTAATAAACAGAATAGCCGCTATTGAGTGACTGTTCCGTTAAAACGATGCCCCAACAACATAGCTCGCCCTACGATTTAATTTTGTAAGAAATGTTTACCTTAAATTTTTGGTCTATCTTTGCCTTGAATGTCAAACCACATCAGCGAATATTTTTTCACCAATTTCATAAGATTTGGGTTTGTTTCATTTCATATTCTCCCTTTGAATTTTTAGCTTTTGGCTATTTTTTATTCGTTCTATGATGTCTGCGTTGACTTTTTCTTTAAAGTCTAGCAAATCTTGATAATTTATTCTTTCTAACCTGCCGAGGAATATATCACACGGTTTTTTTTCCTAAAACTGAGTGGACGGTGTTGTTGTACCGATCTATAGCTATGGTAGCCAATTTGGCCATTTGGTCCTGAGATCCTTATACTCGGCTTTAATGCATCTCAATATTTCTATTACCGTTGAATGGACCCGTGCAATTATGCCATTACACTTCACTTTTGTTGGTTGGTGTTAAGTAAATCTTTATTCCATGTTCTTTGATGTAGTTCGTAATGATGGGACTCGCGAAGCTAGGTTCGTTATCCATCACCAGCATTCTTGGTGCCGTGAATTAATACAACGCTTCATTCGTCATATCTCGCAGATGTAGTGCCGATCGATCTATGATATGGAAAAATTTTGCGAATTTGGAAAATGTATCCGATGAGATATAGTGTCGATGATGGTTATTATGTGGTTCCTCGTAGATGTACATGTCGTCCCCTCTACTGAGTATTATTTGAACCTTGAAGACATTTATAGGCGACTCACAGTGAAGGATTAGTTGGGTTCCATCCTCCTCAGCGCTGTGTACTGTCTCAACACTTGGAGATGTTAATGTGTTTACTTCCACCTTTAACCTCGATTAGGCATCTACCACTTTGTTGGTTATGCCTGGTTTATATCCTAGTTATATTCTTCAATGCGCGCTTTCCATATTTTGAGTTTGTTGTTATTGTTTCGGTTACTTAACGCAAATGTCAATGGTTGATGGTCTCGCACTATTTTTATTTTCTTTGCACCATACAGTAGTAGTAGTTTCGGAGACTCTCCAAAGCCCACACTATTGCCAACATCTCCTTTTCATTAGTAGCGTAGTTTTCTTCTGTAGTGTTTAGGGATCTCGAAACATACGTGATTGGGCAATCTTTTTCTACCTTGCCTTGCATAGGACCGCTTTTATGCTGGCATTTGAAGCAACCGTTGCTAGGATGCAGGGTCTATCGAAGTCGGGGAATATGAGTAGATCCGATGACGACAACAGTTCCTGCAGCTGTTCGAAGGCTTTTAATTCCTCTTTACTCAGCTCGATTTTGATTTTCCTTGATTTATTCGCCTTTACCTGGGCTTTCCCCCCCCCCCCTCCTCTCCTTGTGAGATTCGTTAGTGGTTTGGAGATTTTAGCCAAATCTCTGATGAATTTTCAGTAGTAAAATGTCAATCCAAGGAATCCTTTTAATTCCTTAAAGTTCTCTGGTGGTCTTAGATTCCTAATTGCTGCTACTTGGGCCTGCTTTTATGCCCGAAATGGTTACGATGTAGCTTATGAAATCCGTTTCGTTTTTCAGAAGACGATTCTATCGATGTCGTCTATCATGCGCTGAAATAAGGCGGGCACATTCTTCAACCCAAGCGGTAACCGTAGGAATTCATATTTCCTTTTCATTGTTGAGAATGCGGTTTTCGTAATGTTCGTTTCTTTAATATTTTTAGTATGAAAGCTTGATGTCAAGTCGATTGTTGTGTAGAACCTCGAATTTCCTAGGCTTGCGATGGTGTTAGTTATGTCTGGGATCGGGCAGGTATCAGGCATAGTAACTGCATTCAGTTTCTTGAAGTCAATTACTATGCGGTACTTTTTATTCCCGAAGAGTCTAGTTTTGTTTCCACGATCCATATAGGTGAATTGTACGGGCTTTTCGATGGTCTGATTACCCCCTTTTCTAAAAGTTTTGCTACTAGTTTTACGTTGTTGTTCTTATTTCTACTCTTACAATTGTGTCGATGATTTGTTCGGTCGAAAAATGTGTAAGAACAAATTGATTAATGTTTTCAATTTTAATTTCATTTCTCCGCCCAAATGACTATCTCTGACTTCGATGTTGTTCACTTGGGTCGAGATTTTCTCCTTCAATGAAATACTGACACCTGGAGAGATGGTTAGTAAGTTTTCTCTCCTATCTATCGTGGCCTCTACCGTTTTTAAGGTGTCATCGGCGATTATGCTGTCGAATGAGGTCAAACCAGGTAACACGAAGAAGTCCACTGGGATATCATTTCCGAATTGCCTAAATACAGGTGCTGTTATTTTGTGTTTTATTGGTATGTCACCCCTGCTGATATGATGGTTAACGGTTTGTCTACTGCTTGTGCACCCATAGCGAGTTCTTTTCTTATAAAGTTTTTGTTGGCCCCCATCGAGAGGCTTCCTTTATAAAATTTACATCTCCAGTTGGATCGAAACTTTCATCTTCGTTATTCTCGTAGTTTTGAATATATTCTTCATATTTTTCTTATTCTTCATATGGATCGTCATTTTGCTGTTCCAAGTGAGACATCCATTGTCGTTTTTGGGCCGTAATGTTCGCATCCGAAGTCACGATTCATGTAATTAACCCTTTGTGTTCTTACTAATGGATCCACTGAACTTCATGAACTATGAACCATTAGTTGTTAATCACGAAAAAGTACAAATTGCAGCGTAGTTCTTAAAAATCTGCCACCTGCTTTGACGAGTATCTGTTAGTTACATTATAAAGCGGTTTAAGTAAATCGTTACCCGAATTTGTCTCCTTAATGACCCTAAAATTTATTAAAGTAGGCACCAATAAAAGCCAAGCTCACAAAAAATAAAATTAACTGATCCAGAAATTGGTTTGTCACACATTCCTCAAAAGTATGTTGTATTTTATCGTAAATGTTTGTCAGTTCCCGCATATAAGTTGCGTGTACTTCACTTATAGTGATAAATAATTCCGATTTTGTCTAGACATCTAATTTAAAATGTTGACCATTAATCTAAAACACTGACTGTCCTTTATCCTAACGATATAATTTATTAAATATGTAGGCGATATAACATTACCAATTTATATGCACGAAAACTCTTGAAGCAACCTTAAAAAGTTACAGATACCGTTAATTTGATAAAGAAAGCACAAAACTTAGGTATACCTACTAAATGATCTGTGCAGCAAAAATGAAATCGAATATTTTTTTGTGCTGCTTCTTCTCTCAAGACACCATAAAATATGATTTAAATAATCAACCAGGCAACCCCAAATACCAAAACCCAAAAGTATAAATTTTAAAGCAATAAAGCAGACAAAATTTTTTATTTTCTATTATTCGACAATAAAAAATCAGACAGACAACATCGAAATAATCGAACTGGGCCTGATACCATACATAAGCATGAATCATCGATATTATCTAATATTTGCTTTAAAGGAGCGAGACGTCTGAAATCAGATTTATCCATTGCGAAAATTACCATGCAACTAAAAATTCTCAATTTAGCAATTTTCCTATACATTACATTCATGGAAATGATATACGTGGGGCGCATAATCGTGCCTGGAAGTAAGTGCGTTTCCCCTGGCGGTCAAAGGGGTAAATATGGAATATTATATAGTCCTAACATAAAAGTTAGCATGAAAGGGTTAGTTCGCAAAATTGTTTTATGTTAAGGCTGGATGGATAAAAGAAAATGAGCGCACATGCACGAGAAAATAAAATTCGCTTCAATTTACAAAAAACAAAATTTTAAAGAAACTTTATATGTTAACAAAAACAACTAAAACAATAAAAGAAACGAAAACTAGAAAATCCTCCAGATATTTGCCTTGGGAAAAACATAGTTTTGTTATGTCGTGTGTTATGCTCCACTTATTAACAAAATAAAAAGTAAAAAGAAAAACCAGATGTTCTATTGTTTTTGTGTGTGTTCTCGTATAACGAGCAGCTAAGAACTATAAAGAATGTTCTCCGATTCTTCGGTGTCTTCTTCATACAGTCTTTCCTTGGGTATGTTGTCTTCATAGCAAAAATAAAATACAGGAAAGAATTATGACGGAAAAATTTGTTCTTGAAGATGAGCATGAAAAAAATGAAAAATAAAAATCTTTCAGGGTTTTTTCTTTTATTTTGTTTTCCTCTGTGTTATTCTGGAACATGATGTGGGTTGTACACAAAAGTATCATATTTATGGTGTAAATGGTTGTATTTTGTGTTCTGGTTCCTTTACGAAAAATAAATAAAGTTTTAATCACAAAATATATCGTTCACCATTATTGTGTGTATAGTATTGCGAGAGGTGACATTCCCTAACCCTATGAACATCCTTAATTTTTTGTATAGAGTGTTGCGTTACGAAATACACAAATTTATTTTAAAATTAAATATTCGAGGATCGTTGACGGTCTTCTAGTTCATTTTATACTTATACGATGTGTATGTACCTAATCAATTGTGACTTTTTAACTTAACCGTGTGATACGTTTTTCTGTTAAACGTCACGTTTTCATTTTAACAAAAACAAAGTATAAAGTTTTTCCACACAATATGGGATTTTTTGCTACATAAAAATATTTAATTTTTTTAGTCAATGAAGTGAAACTAATTTTCCACTTTTCTTTTTTTGCACATAGTAATATACAACAATTTTCTTGCTGTTGAAACCTTGAACTTTAAATTAGTTAGTTGTGTTTAATTTTTCTATTGAATTTTTTTTTGGAAGATGAGAAAATTCTTTAGAATTTTGTGGGTTAAAATTAAGACAAAAGCAGCCAAACTCAGTGTAAAATAAAATATGGTAAATATAAAGCAGAGGTGTCCATATGGTCGATTGCGATCGATTTTTAAATTTCAAGTAATTTAATTGACTGAGCATATCATTAAAAATCGAGAATAAAATGATCAGCATACTTGATTGAGATCCCTCAAAAAAATTAGTGAACACGCCTGATATAAACTTTTCGACTAAAAATGTTTTTGGACAACGAAACTGAAGAGAACTACTACAACGGGAAAGATAAAATATTTCAGAAGCTGATTACAACAAAACAAAAGATAGGCTTTTGAAATGGGAAATACCAGCCGAAATGAAAGCACCTTCACACACTTGCATTAAAAACATTTTCTTTTTCAAATAAAACGAGTTCTCTGGTCTCAAGCCTATGCTTTTATAACAAAAAATATTTGTTGATCGCGAAGTTTCCGTTATCATTCATATCCATTATCAAGCCATACAATAATTAGAGAAACTTTTTAACATCTTATAAAGGTAAAGGGTGTTTTTTTAGAGGTTCACAATTTTAAATTAAAATGGAACAAAGAAAAACATTTTGAATGTCAGTAATACTAGCTTTATTTGACAGATAATTGTATGCCATTAATGCTTGAATATGATTTCGGCCATATGGCCGCCATTTATGTTTGACGTTGTAAATAACTTTTAATAAAGGAAATTTCCACAGCTTTTACTTTTATTTGTATTTTATTTTGAAATGAGTTACACAAGTGTAATTTATATAAATGAAATAATACTAATGCAATGTAATTACTGTTGTTAAGGTTTATATAGTTTTAAATAATGCTTATTTAGTAGAATGTTAGTTGTTGCTGTTTCATAGCAGTTTGCATGTGGAGCGCTCAAATGCTGTTTGCATGTGGAGCTGTTTGCATGTGTAGTCTGCTTGCCTAGGAGCGAACTATACGTTTTATAAATTTCGTGGAGTTATTGTTCTGAATTTCCTTGTCTTATACTTCTTGAAGTTCTTGAGAATGTTGCGCAATATACGATGACAATTGGATTTCCACTTACTGAGATGGAACCCATAGGCAATTAAAATGTCTGCCATATTTTCCTGTAGCTGCAGTGCATCGTCTTCGTTCTCGGCTCCCATCATAAGATCGTCCACGTAAATGTACGGCATTTCTGGTGGAATTTTTATTATCGTTCGCTATTTGGTTTAGCTCTCTGGTGGCTAGCAATGAGGCAAAAGGATGCCATAAGTGACCGTGGTAAGCTGAAAATGTGTTATGTGAGTTGCGAAGGATCTGGCTGCCAAACGATTTTTTGATATTGACTATCTTCTGACGCAAGAGCAACCTGGCAGTACATTTTCCTCATATCCGTAGAAAATACTATCTTATAGGTTCAAGTCGCAGAATGGCTCCAAACGAACGGGATTCTACTGTAGCCCCGACTGCCAAACAATCATTTAAGGAAAACCCGTGCTAGATTTTAAAGATCCATCAAATACAACTCTCTTTTTGCGGCATTATTGGATGTTTTGAGTATGTCATAATGCGGTAAACAAAAAAGTGGGTTTCTATACCACGCTTACGGATATTTGACGTGAATACGTATAATTTAACGCAATTATAATCTTATAGTTTCACCCCAGGTAGCCATATTCTAGAACTTCTTACAAAAATAATGTAAGAATCCCTTTTCCATCCAACATACCCAATCCCATCATAATCCGCTAAGAAATTATCGAGATCCGGTCCAGATGGGCATATTCCAGATCTTCTTCCATAAATCATTCAAGAATCTCATTTCCGACCAACATATCCAATCTCATCTTAATCGTTCAACAAATTACCGAGTTCCTTTCCAAGTAGTCATATTCAAGAAGTTCTTCCAAAAATCGTTTAAGAATCCCATTTCAATCCAACATGCAAAACCCCATCATAATCGGTTATGAAATTACCGAGTTCCATACCAGCCGACCATATTCCAGAACTTCAACCAAAAACCATTTAAGAAGCTCATTTCCATCCAACATATCCAATCGCATCATAATCGCAATCGCATCATAATCGGTTAAGAAAATACAGAGTTCAATACAAACTCTTCTCGTTCAGTGATTTGAATTCCCAAAATCTTCTCAAACATCGGTCGATGTACACTCCATGTAAATTGTTTGAGTGAATTCACCATAAGCTTATTCGGGATGTAAAAGTGTGTTGTGTTTCTTGCCATTGACATCGTCGCTTTCGGATGCGCATCTAAAAATTGAATGACTGCTGTTGAAGGCAATTGTAGCAGCGATTTGTGCGTTTTGCTCTCGTGACTACTAATTTTTGGTTGTTCATGCTCAAAGGTGACATGCCGCTTTGCTTCTTGCTTTGGAATGGATCGGTTTCTCTGATGACTCTGACGGAGATGTTAGTCACTCTAAAGTGTATATACGTCGGCTCAAAAATTTTAGAAACTTTAAACAAATACAGTTACTCTCAGTCACAGTAATATGTCGTAATAATAAAGCTGCCTTGGCAGCTCTCGTTCTCAGACTGACTGAAGTCAGATGAAGACTTGGTGTTAATCCAAGAACCTTGGATTAACAATAACAGGATCTGTGGCCTCAGAACGGAAAGGTTTTAACTATTATACTCAAGTAACTCTGAGAAGATCAGATCGTGTATTTTAGTGAAAAGTAATTCGAATATTTTTCTTCTTCCTCAATTTAGTAGCGGGGATTTACAGCGGTGAGCGTTGGGTTGGCTGTGACAAATTATGGCTAGCCTCAGCCTATAAGAATCGCATAAAAAAGATTCCTCCGGATAACTTGGGGAAACTGATCCAAGAAGCAGGTCAAAGAAGGGTAGGTGTTATACTTGGATGTGATGCAAAAGCGCATCACACAATCTTGGTAAGCACATACATTAACAAGCGGGGGAGTTATTTTTTGATTACTTATTAAATATTAACCTTTTAGTTTGCAATATTGGGCGAGAACCAATATTTGTTGTTAAAAATCGACAGGACGTTTTAGATGTAACCTTTGTGTCAGAAACAATTATTCATATGATCAAGGGGTCGAGAGAGGCGAGGGAGCACTCATTATCTGATCACCGATATGTAACATATAACCTCAACGTTAAACCTGCTATCTGGAAAGACTTCAGGTACCTCAGGAGGACAAACTGGATCAAATATGGGGAGGTGTTGGAGGAATTATGGCCGCTGGAGGTCCCTGAACTTCTTGTGGCAGTAAAAAAATTAGATTGCATGGTTGATATTGTCACAAAGTCATGCAATCTTTCATTTAATGTTGCGTGCCCCCTGATAAAGCCTAAAGAAAGTTCAGTAAAGATTTGAGAAGGCACAAAAGGGGTCTTGGAGACACTTCTGTTGAAGAGCGAAGGAAATCTCTGAGACTTCTCGTCTAGCAAAATTCTTTCTACTAAACCGGCCAGTCCTAGTTATTTAATTAGACCGGACGGGTCATGAACAGCTTCAAGTGCGGAATGATTGGAGCTCTTCATGGACACCCATTTTCCGGGAAGCTTTGAAGACACGATGGAGCATGGAAGTCATCGAGGAACACCGCCCATAGATATGGAGAGCATCGTGGACAGGGAACGAATTCAGTGGACGCTGAACGGTTTTGAGCCTTATACATCGGCGGCCCCGGATCGGATTATATCAGCAGATATCCAAAGGAACTTAACAGTCATCCTCCCCTGACTGAAGGTTATCCTCGGGGGATGTCTGAAACTGATCCATATTCCAAATAAATGGAAGAAGGTGACAGTAACGTTTATCCCGAAATAGGGAAAAACTCACATGCTTATCCAAAGGACCTGAGGCCTGTAACTATATCATCCTTTCTGTTGAAAACCTTGGAAAGGCTGGTAGATGTGGTTATTCGAACAGAAATTGAGCCAAGATATTGGGTAATGTCACAGCATGCGAACTCTAAGGAAAAGTCAGTGGACACAGCTTTGCACGATCTAGTACGCAGTTTTGTATGGTAGCATTTCTGAGCATTGAGGGGCTCTTTAAAAATGTAAAACCGGAGGCAATCATGGAAGGATTGTCATTTTTAAAAGTGGGCTATCCTTTAACTAGGTTGATAAACCTGATGCTGGTCGGCAGGATTATTACCTCGGAACTGGGAGAGTCCACCATTAGAAGACGGGTGGCTAGAGGAACCCCGCAGGGACGTGTAATATCTCCCTTTCTTTGGAGTGTAGCGACGAATGGATTGCTGTTGGAACTGAAGAGAGATGGAACAGGGGTGGTAGCGAATGCATAATATGTAGCGATAGCTGTCTCAGGCAAATATCTGGATGGGGATGTTATGCAAAATGCACTTTTGATTGTTACGAAAGGAGCCAGCAAATGTGGATTAGGGGTCAACCCTTCCAAGACGAAGCTGGTACTATTTACTAAGAAATACAAAATTCCAGTAGATATTCCTCCTACCATGAACGGCATTAGACTGGCTTTTGCCGACAGAGCAAGATTTTCGGACATATAATCTTAAACAGTAAGCTCAGCTGGCAGCCTAACATTATGGAAAGGGTGAATAAGGCTAAGGTAGCCATTTACTCACATAGAAACGCCATAGGTAAGAGATTGGGTTTGAAACCAGAGCTGGTACACTGGCTCTATACCTCAGTGATAAGACCTGTGTTGATGGTGAGCGTGTGGTCTCCAGCTCTTGTTAAGGTAACATATATAGAGATGATGGAGAACGTGCAAAGAACGGCCTGCATCATTCGGGGCGCTTAAGACAACACCTACACGCGCTTTTGAGGTTATTTCCCGCCTTATTCCAATCGAACTTTTTGGTAAGCAGATGGCAGCCAATGTGGCTACGAGAGTCTCGGCTGTCTCTCAGTGGAAGTGTTTTCAGGCGGAGCACTCGACGATAGTTAGCGAATCTAGATTATATTAAACCAACGTTGTGGTTCGATAAAGGTTTTCGGACCATCTGTCCTTCGAAGGAATTCTAGAGGAACGGATCAATACTGGAAAACGAGACAGTGCAATTTTTCACGGACGGCTCTAAGCTAGAGCCAAAGTATTCTGTGAGAAGCTTAATGTTATTATATCTGTTCGTTTCCCTGACTACTGAAGCATGTACCAGGCTGAGGTGGTGGCGATCGGCGAAGTCGGGACATGGTTGAAGCATAACGTGGTATCCGTGAGGGATATCGCAATTTATTTGGACAATCAGGCGGCAGTCAGGTCACTAGAGGCGGTTTGTCTGAAGTCACGGGTGGCGCTGAATGACCGATCATCTCTTAATGAGATGACCGAGTATTTCAGAATCCAGATATGCTTGGTCCCTGCTCACTCCCCTTGTGGCACTCCAAGGCACTAGTATCCCTGGGAAAACGAGAGATATGAATGGTCGTAGGAATACTGACAGGACACTGCAGACGAATGACTTTTGTACAAGTTGTATGGACGAAGAGGAGGAAGAGACTTTAGATCACTTCCTATGCTCATGGACAGCCTTTTGTAACTCGCGGACTGTGGATTGCGAAATATTTTACGCTACATAAGTAGCTCTGGATAGTTTCGACGGGGGTAAAGGGGAGATAGGATCATATGGTATCACAACGGGCCACTATTGGCCTAAGTGTGCGATAGCAGCCACTCAAGCCTGACCTAACCTAACCTATATTCTCTACGCACTGTCGATGTTAATTTTTAATTATCTACATACATTCTCTACATATGTAGAATATCCATTATATACGCGGTGTAGACACTATAGCACAACACTGTAGAATAGCCCTGACTGTCATAAATTTTTTGATCACTCAATTTTAGTATACACCGTAGTTTGCAATTTAGTAAACGGTAGTCGAGGTATTCCTGTATTATGTTGAATTATTGGAGTAAATGTACTTAGATTACGTCAATTTTTCGACTCGCCTTTTTATAACAGCATTCAACTTAAAACAGTTGGACAGAAACCATCCCATCTGTGTACTGCAATCAAACAATAACAATAACAATGATACTGTTTGCAATTTTGTTCGCACATCGAATCGATCCAGTGTTTAAATAAAATCGTCGCGCAGGTTAAGTTTAGAAATTTTTATATATTTTTTGTGGTTAAAAGTGCGCTAAGAATCTTAAATAAATGGGAACACCAATGAAAAGGGCAGACCTAGAATTATTTTTAAAACGTTAGTACATTAATTAATTAAATATTTATTTTATTGATAATTTTCATGTGTGATTTTTATGTAGAATATAATATGTGGTATCGCGGGATGACCTTGCACGAGATGCAAGAATGCCGCCAAGCCTTGGAAAATTCGTTATGTGATAACTCCGCAAGTGAGAAGTCAACATTAAATTCATCAAATGGCAGTGCAGAACATTTATCAACATCGAATACTAGTGTAGATGGTATACGCAATTCTTGTGAAATCAATTATAATAATTTTACCCGTTTTCGCTATTCAGTAGAACCTAGTAGTACGAAGGCCGTTACCCTTGCGTATGTACAGTACAAATTCTGTACAATTCATATTGTTGACGACTAAATGATTTTTATGTGTGTGCTTATAGATCGTCACCACCAAGCAGTCCCGAAATCGGTCAGCGTTTTGTAGTGCGTGCAGATGTGCATCACGAGATGAACTGGTCACCTACACGTAATACTAATGGGATCTTTAGAAAAAAATTCTAGTATCCGGAAGGTACCTTTTAAATTTAAATTTAAACTTAAATATAAAACCCTTTTGCTATTTAAATATTTGTGTAGATGATATGGATATGAATAAAATTATAAATTGGGATTTTAATTAACAATTAAAATTGACTTTGGTCTGGTGTTTTACCTAAATACAGTTATAATCGAATCTCAAAAGGAAATGTTTGATTTCTGTCATTATACATATGTATGTTGTTTAATTGTTTGCTTATTAATCTTTTAATATATAAAAATCTCGTGTCACGGTGTTTGTGGTCCGTTGAGTGCTCTCCGAAACGGCTCATCCGATTTTTATGAAATTGTTTATGTATATTTGGTGAAAGGTTTGGGTTCAACCAATAATATGGGCTCTGAAAGTAACCAAATTATGGAAAACATTATAAAAAGCATTGCAACTATTACAAAGCGGCTAGAAGACCAAAGTAATCTGAACAACATGATACTTGATCAACTGCAGAAAAAGAACACGACTTTCAAAATAGCAATCTGGAATGCAACATATTCCAGAAATAGAAATATTTTTAAATTCAGAAAAAATCGACTTTTTCTTAATATCTGAAAGCCATCTAGTTGAATCTTCGTTTGTTAAAATACGGGGTTAAAATTATATCACTCCATTCGTCCAGTGGAAATAAAAGAAAAAATAAAACACTATTTAGAATCAAATATCCATTTTCAGTTCCAAGACAAATTTGATTTTCTTCGAAAAGAATTCGTCAACACTTTGGGACCCGGGTTGGGGATGATATATGGGCTGATCAGATGAGAAATTTAATTAGCGTTAGATACACTATCGGAACCTGTGTCAACATCTCTAGTAAGGAGTGTTAATGGCCATTTTCCGTTCCAGACAAATAAAAATTCGTGAACACTTTGGCACCCGGGTTGGAGGATGATATATGGGCTGATCAGATGAGGAATTTAATTAGCCATTAGAAGCACTATCGGAACCTGAGTCAAGATCTCTGATAAGTAGTGTTAATGGACATTTTCCGTTACAAAGCAAATTTGATTTTATTCGAAAAAAATGTGTGAACACTTTGGGACCCGGGTTGGGGAATGATATATGGGCTGATCAGATGAGGAATTTAATTAGCGTTAGATACACTATCGGAACCTGAGTCAACATCTCTAGTAAGGAGTGTTAATGGCCATTTTCCGTTCCAGACAAATTAAAATTCGTGAACACTTTGGCACCCGGGTTGGGGATGATATATGAGCTGATCAGATGAGGAATTTAATTAGCTATTAGAAGCACTATCGGAACCTGAGTCAAGACCTCTGGTAAGGAGTGTTAATGGACATTTTAAGTTCCAAACCCAATTTGATTTTCATTGAAAAAAATTCGTGAACATCTTTGAGATCCGGGTTGGGGGATGATATATGGGCTGATCAGATGAGGAATTTAATTAGCAACTAGAAGCACTATCGGAACCTGAGTCAACGTCTCTAGTAAGGAGTGTTAATGGCCATTTTCCGTTCCAAGACAAATTAATATTCGTCAACACTTTGGGACCCAGGTTGGGGATGATATATGGGCTGATCAGATGAGGAATTTAATTAGCTACTAGAAGCACTATCGGAACCTGAGTCAAGGTCTCTGATAAGTAGTGTTAATGGACATTTTCCGTTACAAGACAAATTTTATTTTATTCGAAAAAAATTTGTGAACACTTCGGGATCCGGGTTGGAGGATGATATATGGGCTGATCAAGTTAGGAATTTAATTAGCGTTAGATACACTATCGAAACCTGAGTCAACATCTCTAGTAAGAAGTGTTAACAGCCATTTTCCGTTCCAAGACAAATTAAAATTCGTCGACACTTTGGGACCCGGGTTGGGGATGATATATGGGCTGATCATATGTGGAATTTAATTAGCTATAAGAAGCACTATCGGAACCTGAGTCATGACCTCTGGTAAGGAGTGTTAATGGACATTTTAAGTTCCAAACCCAATTTGATATTCATTGAAAAAAATTCGTGAACATCTTTGAGATCCGGGTTGGGGGATGATATATGGGCTGATCAGATGAGGAATTTAATTAGCAACTAGAAGCACTATCGGAACCTGAGTCAACGTCTCTAGTAAGGAGTGTTAATGGCCATTTTCAGTTCCAAGACAAATTAATATTCGTCAACACTTTGGGACCCAGGTTGGGGATGATATATCGGCTGATCAGATGAGGAATTTAATTAGCTACTAGAAGCACTATCGGAACCTGAGTCAAGGTCTCTGATAAGTAGTGTTAATGGACATTTTCAGTTCCAAGACAAATTTGATTTTCTTCGAAAAGAATTTGTCAACACTTTGGGACCCGGGTTGGGGATGATATATGGGCTGATCAGATGAGGAATTTAATTAGCTATTAGAAGCACTATCGGAACCTGAGTCAAGATCTCTGATAAGTAGTGTTAATGGACATTTTCCGTTACAAGGCAAGTTTGGTTGTATTCGAAAAAAATTTGTGAACACTTTGGGACCCGGGTTGGGGGATGATATATGAGCTGATCAAATGAGGAATTTAATTAGCGTTAGGTACACTATCGGAACCTGAGTCAACATCTCTAGTAAGGAGTGTTAATGGCCATTTTCCGTTCCAAGACAAATTAATATTCGTCAACACTTTGGGACCCAGGTTGGGGATGATATATGGGCTGATCATATGTGGAATTTAATTAGCTATAAGAAGCACTATCGGAACCTGAGTCATGACCTCTGGTAAGGAGTGTTAATGGACATTTTAAGTTCCAAACCCAATTTGATATTCATTGAAAAAAATTCGTGAACATCTTTGAGATCCGGGTTGGGGGATGATATATGGGCTGATCAGATGAGGAATTTAATTAGCAACTAGAAGCACTATCGGAACCTGAGTCAACGTCTCTAGTAAGGAGTGTTAATGGCCATTTTCAGTTCCAAGACAAATTAATATTCGTCAACACTTTGGGACCCAGGTTGGGGATGATATATCGGCTGATCAGATGAGGAATTTAATTAGCTACTAGAAGCACTATCGGAACCTGAGTCAAGGTCTCTGATAAGTAGTGTTAATGGACATTTTCAGTTCCAAGACAAATTTGATTTTCTTCGAAAAGAATTTGTCAACACTTTGGGACCCGGGTTGGGGATGATATATGGGCTGATCAGATGAGGAATTTAATTAGCTATTAGAAGCACTATCGGAACCTGAGTCAAGATCTCTGATAAGTAGTGTTAATGGACATTTTCCGTTACAAGGCAAGTTTGGTTGTATTCGAAAAAAATTTGTGAACACTTTGGGACCCGGGTTGGGGGATGATATATGAGCTGATCAAATGAGGAATTTAATTAGCGTTAGGTACACTATCGGAACCTGAGTCAACATCTCTAGTAAGGAGTGTTAATGGCCATTTTCCGTTCCAAGACAAATTAATATTCGTCAACACTTTGGGACCCGGGTTGGGGATGATATATGGGCTGATCAGATGAGGAATTTAATTAGCTATAAGAAGCACTATCGGAACCTGAGTCAAGACCTCTGGTAAGGTGTGTTAATGGTCATTTTCAGTTTCAAACCCAATTTGATTTTCATTGAAAAAAATTCGTGAACATCTTTGAGATCCGGGTTGGGGGATGATATATGGGCTGATCAGATGAGGAATTTAATTAGCTACTAGAAGCACTATCGGAACCTGAGTCAAGGTCTCTGATAACTAGTGTTAATGGACATTTTCAGTTCCAAGACAAATTTGATTTTCTTCGAAAAGAATTTGTCAACACTTTGGGACCCGGGTAGGGGATGATATATGGGCTGATCAGATGAGGAATTTATTTTGCTGTAAGAAGCACTATCGGAACCTGAGTCAAGATCTCTGGTAAGGAGTGTTAATGGCCATTTTCAGTTCCAAACCCAATTTGATTTTCATTGAAAAAAATTCGTGAACATCTTTGAGATCCGGGTTGGGGATGATATATGGGTTGATCAGATGAGGGATTTAATTAGCTACTAAAAGCACTATCGGAACTTGAGTCAACATCTCTGATAAGGAGTGTTAATGGACATTTTCCGTTACAAGGCAAATTTAATTTTATTCGAAAAAAATTTGTGAACACTTTGGGACCCGGGTTGGGGGATGATATATGGGCTGATCAAATGAGGAATTTAATTAGCGTTAGATGCACTATCGGAACCTGAGTCAACATCTCTAGTAAGGAGTGTTAATGGCCATTTTCCGTTCCAAGACAAATTAAAATTCGTGAACACTTTGGCACCCGGGTTGGGGGATGATATATGGGCTGATCAGATGAGGAATTTAATTAGCTACTAGAAGCACTATCGGAACCTGAGTCAACATCTATCAACCCATATATCATCCCCAAACCGGGTCCCAAAGTGTTCACGAATTTTTTTCGAAGAAAATCAAATATGTCTTGGAACTGAAAATGGCCATTAACACTCCTCACCAGAGATATTGACTCAGGTTCCGATTGTGCTTCTAATAGCTAACTAAATTCCTTGAGCAGGGATGCCATACCTCATACTAGCTTTTATCATGAGGTATAAAGTGTAAACCATTTTTTTCTAGTTAATTTTTCCTAGTCCCATTTTTAAGGCTGGAATAGTTAAGTGCTAGCATAGAATAAACAATTTCTACTAGAATAAAAACTATAAGATATGCTTTGTTTTACATTCTACTCGACAGTGGATAAATATTATTTTTTCAATCAGAATATTATTTTAAATTGTTCAATAACGGGATGAAACAATAAACTAAAATTTAGTTTAATTTATTTTTGCTAAATTTCACTGAATCGCTATACTGAATTTATAATTTTTGAAACACTTTATTTTATTATATTACATTAAATTGCATAAAGTTTTAGTACACACGAAAGTGTTGGTTTTAGTACTAATTTTCGTATAGGAACACTCAAGTTTCCTAATTAGATTTTAATTTAACAATGTTAAACTTTATTAGTTAAAAGTGTGAATTTGTGAAGAAGTTCATACGCATTTCACTAGTAAATAAAATTAGGTAAACGCGGCTGTTTTCATAAATTTACAAACGCATTTTTATTTCATGGTAAATGGTAGTGAATTTAAACAAAATTATGTCTCTGGCCGCCATATTTTGATGATTTGTTTAGCAAAAACAAAAACCACTTCATTTATCTTTTGTGTCTTCGCTTTACCCTACTTTTTAGTACAGTATTTCAATTAACCGCATACACTGTTAAAAACGGCATTTACCCTAGATTTACCTTAGAATTGGCCCACAGCCATAATATTTTATTTTTCATTGACAATTTCGCAAATTTAAAATCATAACAGTGTACTCCACACAACTACATAGAAAGGCTAAAACATTTCAGTTGGAATTAGCAGAAGTCCAATTAGATTTGTATACGTATATGATTTTAATATATGGGAAAATCTATGGAATACTTCACGGGTCCGTCAGGAACTAAATAATTTTACCAAATTGACCCAAAGAAATTTTAAAATCTAAATCAATGAAATGTTCTGTAACTTTTGAGTTACCCACATTCCCATCGATCCTACCATGTTCATAAGATAGGTCATAAGGTTGGTCTAATTTGGTAAATTTATGTAGCTTCTGACAGAGTTTTGCTGTATTCTGATTATTTGGAGGTGATAGTAGAACTAGGTATATCAAATAATTCGACTATAAACTATTTTTTAAGCTGAGATAGCAAATATTCTAGCTGCATTACCATCTTTCAGCGGATATGCAAAGACATATTTCTGATGGAAACTTTCGGCTAACTTTAATAGGGTTATAAAGAGACGAATTTTGCATTTTCTAAAATCCAGCCATGAACTTAACTGAGAAGGATTCAATTTTAACCAAATTTGATTGGCTATTTACCAAAATGAAGAAATTAAAATTGTTGTACAAATATCATGGGAAATTGAACAATTTAACTTTCAGAGATGACCATCTGTTGACATCATGGTAATAATCAGATTTGAATTTTTTTTAATTAAATTTTTGTTTTACTTTACGATCTAACTAGACTCATTATAATATGTAGAGCACATCTCATGAGATTCAATCGCGTAGCATTACTCGTATTTTTAATACTATGCGCTGTTAGCTATACATTGCTACACATTCCACTCTTGAAGTACCAAGCAGGAAAGAACGCATATAGAAAATACCTCCGCTGCTTACATTTTACAAAATAAGTATATTTTGAGCAAACCAACATTTTTGCCGCCATATTTTGCAATCTAACACAATTTTTGATGTGGACCAATGTTATTGTACGAAAATCAAAGTATAATTCTTCGACTCGTATATGTATAACGATGACTGTTTGTGGGAGCCAAAATTGATTCAAAATTTGTTTATCAGCACAAAAGAATAAAAATACGAATTTACCGAGGGTGTTGTGCCAAATGCTTAGGATGAATAAAAAAATATTTTCCACCTCATTCAACACGATTTTATTATGTATTTTGATTCCATATTGTATTTTATACATAGAAATACCAACAATTTAAATTCAATCAACCATCATTATAGTTTAAGTTGAGAGTTGATTTATCTTCTTAAATATAATTTATTTTCCAATTTGTACGTCTATATAAAATAACCTCCTTCTCCATAATATATTCGTAAATACAAAAAAATCCTTCAGCATAAATTGTAAATATTGTGTATGTTGGGTATTAAATATTACGGCAATCGTGTACGGATTTAAATTTACAATACAACATTTTCGCAATTTCCCAAAAGCGGATCTTTAGTACAAGTTCTCAAATATGTATAAATCACAAAATATACAAATAAAGTCGAATATTGTAAGATAAAAAATATCGTTTTTGTTGTTGTTGTAATATTGTCAACACTATATACTGATGGAGGTTATCTCCACAAAATTTGTTTACCTTGTGTATACCGTATACTTACCAGTCACATATATAACAAATTGTTATTGTTGGTTCTCCGTTTTGAAAATCTCAGGAATTTCTTATCTTGTGGTTAGGGAAGTATATTTAGGATTGCAAATATATAAATGGTGTCAAGCATATCGTCGACCTAACAGTGAACTAACGTACCTGACATATCACACTAAAATAATGATAGCGAAGTTTGTGTTAAAAAATTACACTGTTAAATTTATTATTTTTCTACTGGAATTTATTTTCAAAAAAAAAAAAAATTGGACTAATTCTAAATGTTGTGCTGTCAAATCTAGAAATATCCACAGATTCTAGCAGGCATTTTTATGAAAGGCAGCATATACCTATTTCTAAGATTTAAGTAAAGTATATTTTTGGGTTTCAAACAATATTCCGGCCAGTTCTGGAGATGTCCATGGGGTTTCACTAACATTTTCAAATCTATCATCCAATCTACTGAGTCTATAGTGAATGGGATAAAATTATAATGGGTTTTACTATGTTAGGAACTTTACAATGTTGATGAATATTTCAAGTTTTTTAAAGAGCGTGTCCTGCCCACATAAATGTGAAGGTAAATTTTGATTACTCTAGTGAGAGACGTAAAAAATTATTTATAGATTGAATTACAACCAACTTACACATTTGTTTTTTTTTTTGCTTTATTAATTACAACTGAGACCGTATCTAGCAATTTATCTTTCAAATTTACAAATTTTACATTTCTTAAACAATTCTGATTTGTTGGGGTGAAACCCAATGGTTAGTTCCAAAATTAATTAAACCTATTTAAAATATAATTTTGATTTGGTCTTTTTACTAGGTCAAGTGGCCTCGTTCTTTGCAGTTTTCTTTCAACGACAGGGTTATCTATCATATGGTGAATATTGGGGTTTCCATGTTCCTGGAGCCTTATTTCCTGGCGGCGTGCTTTCTTATTTCATCTTTGATGTATTCCATCGTTGAGTCCTTGTGAAGGTCTTCATTTCTTGTGTACCATGGAGCAGTTACGATGCTACGGAGAACCTTATTTTAAAACGACTGTATCATTTTGGGGTTTGTTTGCTTAATATATCCCCAGAGTTGAATGCCGTAGGTCCATATCGGCTTCAGTATTTTCCAATATAGCAGCAGCTTGTTGTGTATTGAAGGCTCAGGGCCTCTACCTATGAGCCAATATATTTTTCTAAACTTAGTATTAAGTTCTTCTTTTTTCTTTTTACGTGCTCTCTCCACTTGAGCTTGGCATCGAGAGTCAGGCCCATATATTTAGCTTTGTTAAATGGTTAGATGGGAAGCCCTCTGGAGTTTGCTCGTTGCATCAGCGACATTACTTCCAATGGCCATGATTGCTGTGTCATCTGCAAAGGTAGCTCTGGCTCCTTCATCTGTTGTTGGAATATCCCTTGTATAATAAGTACAGGGTTGGTCCTAAGACACTCCCCTGTGGGACACCGGCAGAGATTTTCTTTAGTTTGGAGGATTCATCCTCATATTTCACACGAAAATGTCTATTGGATAAATAAGATCTTAGTATGGCATAGAATTGCCTCGGCAGACCTCTGTGCAGCTTGAATTCCAGTCCACTGTGCCAAATTTTATCGAATGCTTGGACGACGTCCAAAAATATGCTGGAGCATACTTTTTTGCGTTCTAACGTTCTTTCAATATCGTTGGTGATTCTATGCACCTGTTCAATTGTGGTGAGCTTTTCCCTGAATCCAAATTGATGTGGAGGAATTAGTTGTCGGTCCTCAATTATTGGTTTAAGTCTTTTTAGTAATAATTTTTCAAAAAGTTTTGATGAAATTGGCCTGTATGATTTTTTATCGTTAGGTGGTTTATCAGGTTTTGCTATCATGATTACTTCTGCTACTTTTCATTGCCACGGAACATATTTTAACCGAAAGCTTGCATTGATTATGAAAAATAGCTTGCGAAATCCTTTATTTAGAGATTATTTGGCAAGTAATCATTTGGCAAGTAATCAGTTCATGTTGCTTTTTACTTCTTCTTTTAATCTTTGAGAGTTACTGGGCGTATAACAAAATCATCTATAGCTTTTGGATTGACGTTATATATTCATTGGCCGTTTGTCTTGGTAGTGGTTGGAAGGTATCCTCGAGATACTCCGCATACAGATCAACCTTCCCTTTAGGATCTCTTGTCCAGGTTCCGTCCTCCTTTTTAAGTGGAGGCACTTGCATTTTGGGTCTTTCGAGGCCCTTCGTCGCCTTCCACAGTGGATTACCAAATTTTTTTCATCGGTTAGGCTAACTAGATATTTGTTGATTGATGCATTTTTAACTTCTTTAAGAAGAGATTTAAAACTGTTACCTAAATTGTTAAGAATTGTTTTGTTCTAGGATATGTTAAGCTTCTTGTTTTATTGTGTTGTTCTAATTCAACTTCCAACTGGTGGGGATTTCTTATCGGCACCTGAAGATTGATTTTTTCCTCCAATACTTCACGAAAGAGATCCCAGTTTGTTTTTGAATTTGTTATTCTGGGTGCACTCTCCCTTTGAATTACTACTTCACTGACTGTCATGATAACCGGGGAATGATCCGATACTAGAGAATTACTTTCTTCAATGTGAATGTAGTTCTGGGATATACCTCTTGCTACATAAAAGTCTATTAGGTCAGGTATCTTCGTTCCGTCACTGGGCCAGTATATTGGGGAACCACCAGAGTAAAATTCACATTTTGATGTCTGCCCTGCTTGAACCAATTCTTTACCTTTTGACGTCGTAAGTCTAGATCCCCAATAGGTGTTTTTCGCATTAAAATCACCTCCAATAATAAAATCACGTTCAAGAGATTTAAATAGTTTAAGGTAGTTCGCTTTTTTTAAGTTATGCCGGAGAGGACAATATATTGCAGAGACAGTAAGCTGTCTGTGTTTAATTTTAAGTTGGTATTAAAACCTTACAATTGCCACTTTGGTATTATAAAAGAAATATTTAAGTCATACAGTTGTCAAACTTTTGGTAGGGTTGATATTATTTTTATAGTAAGTTTTATATTATCGGGTACTAAATTTTCGTTTTGTTATTGTATATGCACTAAGTTAGTACTTTTTTATTCATTTTCAACCAAATGGTATTACGGTTTGTACCCATGGTGCTATAATAACTTATATTTTAAACTCAAACGCATAATTAACGAACTTCTATCTTATTTAATTTGTTCGTATTTTATTTTTTGTTATAATTTCTTTCTACAAAATAACTTGATGATTTTAATTTTATATCAATTTCATATTACGTTCTACTTTAGTATAATATCGACAAACAATTTTTGTTACCGTTTAAATATAAAATTTCGATGAGCCAGCCAAATATTTGTAATTATAACTTTTTATTACAAAACATCAGGAGCCTCCGTAAAAATTTCGATCATTTTTTGGCAAATAGTAATTCGTTAATTAAAGATCTGGATATAATCTTTCTAACCGAGACGTGGATTTCATCCTATGAAATTAACAATTTTGATATGTCTGATTTTACATTTATCGCTAATTGTAATGATTCATATAGGTCTGGTGGTGTTGGGGTCCTTATTAGATCTACTTTTGATTTTCATTTTACCGCATTAAAGTTCTCATCAGCTGATGTTATCAAGCTTACAGTTCGCATTGACAATATCGATTTCTGTTTTATTCTAGTCTATAGATTGCATTTTATTTCTTCAGATATTTTTTTAAATGAATTAAATGTTTTTCTAGTTACTGATAAATCGAAGCACAGAATCTTACTTGGGGATTTTAATATTGATTTATTTAAAGAATCACTTGTGAAAGATGATCTTTTGTTGTTGTGCTCTTCGTTTGGCTTAGATTCTCTTATGAATAGCGTTACGAGGCCATGCTCAAATACGTGTATTGATCATGTATTTTCTGAATCAAATATTTCAAGATATTCTCTTAAGGTAAAAAAGTGTAAATCTTCAAGTGACGGATCATAATACTATCATGTTAGCATTAAATATATTTAATCCAAAAAAACAGTTTTCACGTTGTCAACCTCGATTGCAAACAAAAATTAGTTATTGCGACTTATTGATTATTTTAAATTCTTATGATTGGTCTTCTGTTTTCTCTGCTAATGATCCAAATTTATCTTATTCCATTTTTGTTAATAAACTGGCTGGGGAGATAAATAAGAACAAATCGATAACTAAAATAAGAAGATCTGACTTCAAAATAAAACCCTGGATAACCGCATCACTACTGAGTTTAATTAACTATAAAAACCATTTAGCTAAAAAACTAGCAAAGAACCAGACTAATGTGATGTTGAGTAATAAACTTAGAAAGATTAATGGTAAATTAAAACGTTTAATTCCTCAAGCAAAGGAAAGGTATTTTAAGGCTCAGTTTACTGCTGCAGAGGATTTAAAATCGAAATGGAAGGTGGTTAATAGTGTTTTGAACAACACACTGAGCACTAATAAAATTATTTCAATTGCGGCTGGAGATAATAAAATTGAAAATGATCCAACTAAAATAGCTAATATTTTTAATGAATTTTTCATCAATGTACCAACTGAAATTTTGAATACTAATCATGAAACCGTTTATATAGAGGAGTCTGTTAGAGATAACTTAACTTTCTCGAACTGCAATCATCAGAATTTTTTCTTTTTCCCAGTTTGTGAAGAGGAAATTTTTGCGATCGTTCGTGATTTAAAAAATAATACTTCATACGGCTTTGACGAAGTTTCACATAAAATAATAAAAAATATAATTAGCAGTCTGGTTCACGCGTTGACTTTTATTTTTAATACTTGTTTGTCAAAAGGGGTTTTTCCGGATCTACTTAAAGTTGGTGTTGTAAAACCGCTTTTCAAAAGAGGTTCTCAGTTGGATAAAAACAACTACCGCCCTATTACTCTTTTGAGCACTTTTTCTAAAATCTTCGAAAAAATAATTAAACACAGATTGTTAGATTATCTTGATAAAATTAAGTTTCTCGACGTACGACAGTATGGTTTTATTAAGAATTCTTCAACGGAAAAAGCCTTATTAACATTTTTGTCGCCTCTGCATCGTAATTTAAATGATAATTTAAAATCCTCAGCTTTATTCCTTGATATTTCTAAAGCTTTTGACACCGTTAATCATAGTGTTTTATTATCGAAGCTATGCAATATTGGTATAAGAGGTGTTGGTTTGAATTTGTTTAAATCGTATCTGTTCAATCGTAAGCAAACTGTTTGTGTTAATGCGAAGTTTAGTGATGAGAAACTAGTTAATGTTGGAGTTCCACAAGGATCAGTTCTGGGGCCATTGCTCTTTCTAATCTATTGTAATTCAATATTCAGCCTGGATTTACGTGGCAATATCGTCGCGTTTGCAGATGATATGGCATTACTGTACTCTGCTTCCAATATAGATTCCCTAGAACATAATATTAAGCAAGACGTTATCTTGTTGAAAAAGTGGTTCTTTGTGCATAATATGATATTGAGTTGCAAGTCTAAACTAATGAATTTTTCCATTGGTGGCACAACGTCTGAACTTAATTCATGTTTAATTTATCATTCGTTATCTTGCAATCATACCAATTGTGACCCCCTTTGCATTCCAATTGAAACTGTGTACTCTTTTAAATGTCTCGGTTTACATTTGGACTCTCAATTAAATTTTAAGGGGCATGTGGATAATTTAAAAAGTAAGTTACGGATGACACTCAGAACTTTTTACTATCTTCGGAATATTTGTAGTCCGGAATTCCTAAAATGCATATATTATGCACTAGTTGACTCGCATTTGAGATATGGAGTTACTTGTTGGGGCGGAATTTACCTATCCAATATTAGACCGTTGATGTCCGTTCAGAAAGCAGTGTTGAGAATAATTAACTTTAAACCAAGATCGACTCCATCTTTCCCGTTATTTGTGAAATTCAAAATTTTGCCGCTTCGGTACCTATATGTATTTAAAGTATTAAAAGCTTTCTATTTAATTAGCGGTAATCGTATAGTTAGTAATTTGAATAGCGTATCATATAATTTGCGCAACATTAATAGAATAAATATTCCTCGTCCTAATAAGGAACATTTTAAAAAATTCTTCAACTATACCGCTCCTAAACTATATAGTCAATTACCGTCAACTTTTTTTTTAACAAATAATGTTAATGATTTTTGCAAATTATTAAAGGATTGGCTATTTAATATTAGTAACATGGAAGTATATCTGTAATGAACATTTTACCATTTTGTTTGCGAATTTTATTGTTTAGTACCCGAATTGAAATAGTAATAATTTATAATTAATATTTAAAATTTGTAATAGTGTAATTTAAATATTATTTAAATATTTTTTGTAATTGAATCGTAGCTCCGAAACATTATCTTTAATAAGGAGACTACTAAACTAGTTTTATTTCTGATTCTTTTCGTTTTATGTAATTATATGCTTTATATTTTTTTTAGAAATAAAAACTAGGTATAAAAAAAAAAAAAAAAATTTGGATCCTTACAGTAGTGACTTACATAGTTTCTTCTTCGATATTTGATTCTAAATGGTGTTTTATATTTTCTTTTATTAGTAATGCCGCACCACCTCTTGCTCTTTCCACTGGATGAAAGGAGTGATATAAGTTATAACGTCGTATTTTAACAAACGAAGATTTAACTAGATGGCTTTCAGATATTAAGAAAATGTCGATTTTTTCTGAATTTAAAAATATTTCTATTTCTGGAATATGTTGCATAGTGCCATTCGCATTCCAGATTGCTATTTTGAAAGTCGTGTTCGTACTTAACATTTTTTGTTGGATTGCGTGAGGGAGTTTCATTTTCTTCAGTTGATCAAGTATATCATGTCGTTCAGATTACTTTGGTCAACTAGCCGCTTTGTTATAGCTGCAGTGCTGTTCATAATGTTTACCATAATTTGGTTACTTTCAGAGCTCATATGTTTGGTTGAACCCAATCCTTTCACTACCTGCCACTGATACTTTTCAGCATTCAATACCTTTCAGCATTCAATTTCAAATACAAATATACAGATATTTTTTTTTTTTTTATTCCAATACTTTCATTTTTGCTTACTTCATTTTGGAGAAATAAAATTTACCTGCTGCGCTCGGTATCCTAAGTCAAGCAATATTAACATTAGTGGCACTGTGGTGAAGTACCGATCGAAATAAATGAAACTTTCCCTGGGCAAAGTTTTTGATAAATGAAGCACCACTGCTGGTCCCAAACCAAACGTCCGATCGCCAAGGTTGGTCTTGTCGCCAGCGGATATCGTAACGACTAAGTAAACCTACCGGTTTTGGCTTATTTTTCACAAATTGTCTCGCTGGACATCGGCCGGTATACGGGATCATCCGCTCGTCTATGGAGCAGAGATCAATTTTACGCGGCAGCGATTTGCATCTAAGTACTGCTTTTAAAAGTGGTTCAATTTTCCAGAACAGATTGGTTGGATCGGTTGACGTTTAATTGTTTAAAGTGCAACGAATTTCTTATTTTTTGGAATTGTATTCTAGACATAGTACTTGATACCGCTTCACACAGGAAGGTATTTTTCTAGTACATGTTAATTCAGGGATAATTGATGCAGCAAAATAAAATTATACGATTTGAAAACCCTTTAATTAGAAAAAAGCATTTCATACCTACAAATTTGCGTTAATCGGTTCATGATTAACGTCCAAATAAAAGATTTTAAAAAACTTACAACCAGTCACACAATTGTGTAAGTTGGACTTCGGTTAAGATGAAATTTTATATAGCAAAATTAAATGCATTTTTATTTGATTTTTTGTGGATACGAAAGGACTACAGGACCTGAGAAAAACATTTCCTTTTTGACAGCGCCGATTAGATGTCCGAGAAATGTCTACAAGATCTCGCCCACATTTTCGAATAGATTACACAATATTGTAGGGGTTGGGTTGGGGTGGATGGGGATACCAAATACGAAATCCTGTAAAAATAAAATTAAAGAAGTGGCCGGAACTAGCGGAAACAAAAAGAAAGTCACTGCTCCGTTGGTACGGAGATACAGAACCAGGCGTTCGATCTTCCGTGTTTTGAGCAGCCTAGCAACAGTTTCGAAGGAGCAGTGAACCGAGAAACAGAGAGAATATGTTAAGTGGGTGAAGAGTTGCATTGCCGATGTGAGCAAAGCACGCAAGAAAGATCTAAGGTCTAAAAGGCAGAGATCTAACGAAGAGGAGCATGGAGGTCTGGATAATGTGTGGAAACGGGCCAAGCTTCATGTGGGACAGTCGCCAAAGGGGCATAAGCTTTTTAGCGAAATTGTGAAGAAGAGGAGTTGGTGCTAGCCGCCGTGGACTAGAGCCATGAGCAGGAGAGCATCACAGGATAAAAAAGGAGGTTGGTGTTCAATGCATTTAACCTCGTTTTTATCAAAGTCCTAGGACAACATCTGGGACACCCGCCAATTTGTAGAAACATGGGTTCAGATTAGAGATCAGCTTTTTTAAACAGGAAGACGATCGAAAAATTAGGCGAGGTATGACGAGGAACCAAGCTCAGGGCAGTTCCTACGGAGGAAATACCTAGCAGACCTAGGGCAATGGTCTGGATTCCCACGAAATCGGCTAACCTGGAAGAATCCCTGAAGATTATCCAGGTTTGCAATCCGGATCTTCCAACGAGGAACTGGAGGATTGTAATGCAGGAGGAACCCAAGGGCAGTTTCAGATTATCTATTATGATAATCAATAGGGAATCTATGGCTCCCCTATCAAAAACGAAAGCTGCAATAAATTTCGCCTTCGGCCTAATAACTCTTAAGGTGTTCAAGAAGGACAAACCTAGGGAAGAACCAAGTACTGCGCAACTCAAGAAGGGGAAGGACGAGGTCCAGCCTGTTGAGGGAAACTCGACGAGTATTACCTCTCCAGAGGCGGTATTAAAATTGCAACTAGTGGCGAACCCAAGTGAGGGGTTAACTGGGGAACTGAGGAATCGACTATCCCTAGGCATGGGGTAGGAGGACACATCGGATTTAAGTATAGAACTTCGGAAGGAGTGAGACGGAGGAGACCGTCGACTCCGTCGGGTACATTTAACCAACGCAGCACGGCTTTCGTAATGAGGTAAGTAAATACTGTTAACAATGATTAGGTTTGTACCGATAAATCTACGCCACACCTGGGAGTCAATTCCGCGTATCCTGACACAAAAATAATTTATTACACACCTGGATAAGGCTGACCTACTTTCGACAAGACGTTTTGTAACATTTTTCCCAAAATCTAGTCTAGTGAAAAAAAATTTGTTAAAGTTGGTTAAATTGACGTTTTTGGAATAAATAATCGTTTTGGGATTGTATTTACCCATAGGCAAATTATAGGGGTGGTATTATACTTACTTATTCAATGCAATTAATTTGTAATAAATTCTGATCCAAGAATCCTCCCGATATCATAGCTACATCAAAAGTTACAATTTTGACGGTGCAGGTTTAATTGTAAGCTAAATCGACCACTCGTTCCTCGAAAACGGTAACTGTAATAAAATTGGGATTTGTTGTAATAAATTGTAATAAATGTGTAACAAATTATAGTACAAGTTTCATTGAGGCGGGCTAATTTGGTCGGTGCAGGTTTAGAGCACTGGAAATTATGAGTTTGAAGAAAAAATCTTTATTGCATTAAAATTTCGCATCTCTAAAGCCCAGGCGGATTGCTTATTCGCGCCAAATTAAACTTTTTGTATAAAAGATCATTGCGAATTTTGTTAGACATCTGTGAACAAAGAATTAAAAACGACTTTCAATTATACTAGAAGGTCTTAAAAAAATTCCGGTAATATTTTATTTTTCATTTTAGAAATCAAGAGAGATGAATTCTAGATTTATATACATACGCGAATTTAAAAGAAACTCAAGTGTTGACCGCCAAGCTTACGTCTACTATAAATGGGCAATGGTGATATGCTGTACGACTAGATGTCAGCTGTCAAACGCATACTGGTTTAACTCCTTGAAAATGTCGAATTTTATTCCAAAACATCATTTGCTGGAAGTTTAATTACACTATTCTAGTGCAAAGAAAAGTGGGGCGGAAACTTATTGTTTGCTTGTGGAAATTTACGGTGTGCATGCTCCATCGAATACAACGTGCAAATGATGGTTTCGACGATTTAAAAATTATGTTTTTGGCATTGAAGATAAAGAGCAAGGGCATTTTGAAGATGCTGAATTGGAAACGTTATTGGCTTAAGATTCTTGTCAAACACAATTAGAATTGGCAGTAGCATTAAATGATGATCGATAAACTGTTACAAAACGTTTACAAATAATTGGAATTGTTCAAAAACTAGCAACTGTGTTCCACATGAATTAAAATATAGAGACCTCGAACGTCGTAAAACCATTTGTTACTGTTACTGATACTGCTTCAAAGACAACAGGTTTTCTGGTAACGAATAGTTACTGTAGATGAAAAATTGATTTATTATGAAAATCCCAATCGCAAAAAATCTTATCTGAAACCTAGTGAAGCTGGTCCATCACAGCCAAAGCGAGATATTCATTGCAATAAGATTATGTTCTGTATCTGGTGGAATCAGAAAAGTGTGATATACAGGGTTTCCGCCGGGAAGGTATACTACTTTGTTTTGCCGCCATTTAGGCGAATATTAGTATTGACAGTTCATACTTGACAGTCGTGAAGTAGACACGTGGCAAATTCTTCCACAAGACCATTTACGCCGCCGTACATATGCCAATAGGATGTTACAATTCGCTCATGACAACCCCGATTTTCATGAAAAAATCATAATGAGTGACGAGGCACATTTTCATTTAAATGGATATGTGAATAAACAGAATATTCGGTTCTGGGCAATGGAAAACCCTCACATTATTCATCAGTCACCTTTACATCCATTAAAAGTGACAGTCTGGTGTGCAATTTGGTCAGGAGGAATCATTGGACCTTACTTCTTTGAAAATGAAAAGGGCGTAACGGTAACTGTGAATGGGGAGCGATATCGTGATATGATTGAAAACTTTTTAACGCCACAACTGCATACTTTGGGCTTGATTAACATGCGGTATCAACAAGACGGTGCCACATCGCATACAGCCAGGATTACAATGGAATTACTGCGAGAACTCTTTCCACAACAAGTTATTTCAAAAAATGGTGATGTTGATTGGCCTCCACGGTCGCCTGATTTGACTGCTCTGGACTTCTTTTTGTGGGGATATCTAAAAAGCAAGGCTTATGCAAACAAACCAGAAACGCTTGAGCAACTCAAACAAAACATTCGTGATGAAATTAATGAAATACCGCGTGAAATGTGTGAGAATGTAATGAAAAATGTGCTCAAAAGGGCTCGCATTTGTGAGGCTAACAGAGGCGGACATTTATCTGATATTGTATTCCATACATAATTGCCGACATTAAATAAAACATTTATCAATATAAGATCCATTCTCTTTCATTTAATCAAAAATCATAAACAAACAAAGTAGTATACCTTCCCGGCGGACACCCGTTATTATGAACTGCTGGAATCATAAACTATCAATGGCGATGTCTACTGACATCAACTAACACGTTTGAATCTAGCAATAGAGCAAAAAGAATCATATTGGGCGAATAGACACAACAAATTAATTTTTTAGCACGACAAGCAAAATCACATGTTGCAAACGTTGTGAAAAATTATTTAAAAGGTAAGGACTGAGGAGATCTACCCCACCCGCCATACTCACCAGAATAACTCCTTCAGATTACTACTTATTCCGATCGATGCAGTCGTCTCTTTCTGAACAGCGGTGCAGTTCTCGCGTAGAGGTCGAAAATTGGCTTATTAATTGGAAATGTGTTTTATTTAAACAAAAAACCTTTTAATAATGACTCCGCCATATTCACACACCCCATATTATTACCAAAAATATTTGCATGGTGCAGTAACGTTGATAGTAAAAAATGGACAGTCATTTTCATAAGTTTGCCTTTATTTTACTTATACTTCTTATACGAAATATTTTAACAGTGTATTTACAAATAAATATTTATTGTTTATTATTTGTTAGAAACGTCATTACAATAAATTAATTAAAAAAATTGGATTATTGTAGATAATGAAATTAGAACAGTTCCAAATTATATTTTTTAATCAAAAACACTAAAGCAGCACGGCAGGAGTGACCAACAGTGACGTTAATATATCAATTCTCTAAACTACTACGATAACCACTTACTACATTTCCAATTATTCAATTTTGAATATTTTCCAAATTTTTTATTACACTTTTAACTTATCGTGAAACCAGATCGTTATTTCATTTTTATGTAGATAAAATGAAGTAATTTGAATAACTTCGGTCTAAAATTATATATCGATCGGCATTTTAATTGAACTAACGATATATGGTGCATGAACAATATTTCCAAATTTGTTTACTTATGTACCAAAATCTAAAAAAATAGTTTTGGTTTTAAGATGAAAATGGTATCGAGATTTGATAGTTTTGTTGTTTCGCTATACAAATGCTGTCCTACTTCGTGTACGAACATTAAGAATACTTGGCTACAAAAATCGAGCCAAATTTGTTTTGTAATTATATCAAGTTCAATTTAAAACAAACAAAAAGCATAATTGAAGTTAAACTAAACAAGAACAGACAATGGCAAACAATTTTCGAGAGTAAACGGTTTAAAAATACTCGACGAAAATTTTTGTTGAATGTACAGACAATAAAATGCAATTTCCAGTTATTATATCAGCACTATTTACACATATATAAAAAAAACATAAAATTTAATTGGGTTTTAATGCCCTGCTTCTGTAAAATGTATAACCTTACTTGTTAAAGGTTATCAAAAGTACTCGTATAGTATTAAATTGAAAACATTTAACAGCGACAATCAACAAACTAACTTCAAATATAATTTAATGGCGATGACATTAAAAATCAATTTAGTTGTATTACTTTTAACGGGAACGGTGATTAATTGCCAAAATGTACCTGCAATCCGAAAAACCACAATTCCAGCCAATGTAACAAGTGAATATTATGAAAAGTGTACAGTGAAGCACAAAATAAAATTTTGCTATATTTGCACAAATTTTTTGTTTTATTAAAAGTTCCAGGATACGAAGCGGCAACATACCAAATATTTGATGTACCCGGTTCACGATATGAATATTTTATTGGATGGTTTGCGGTCGACTGGTTTACGGCAACACGATTCTGTCATAAAAATGATTGGGAATTTGTGAGTATTCTGGATGAAAGACATAATGATGAAATTATTGATGTGGTAAACAGTATGAGTGACCTTTACGAATATTGGATATCCGGGACGAATCTAGGGAATTCCGATGAATTTTGGTGGACATCGATTGGAAAGCCAATCGATTATTCTCATTGGGATCGTGGCGAACCAAAAATTAATAAATCAATAACTGGGAGTTGCATACAATTGAAAAATCGTAAATCCGGCCGAGGAATTCGATGGAATATCGATGATTGTAAAATGAGGAAAGCGTTCATTTGTATGCAACTAAATAATTATTTGTAGAATGTTGGAATAAAAAATTGCGTTGAGCGAATTTGTTTGATTAATTTAAATATACACATGTTTGACTTCTGTTGCAGATTATTACCAGAAATCTAGATTTACTATAGCCATGGAGGTAATCGACAATTGAAAAGTACAGAATTTGTGTGTGTGAGATTAGGTACTTAATTAACAATGTAAGGAGGATTTGAAATTGTTTAATTCTACTTTGAGATTGTAGTCCTTCTCATGCCTCGGAATTTTATCGGATATTTTAAGCTGACAAAACTGTTTCATCCCAGAAAAATAAAAATTGTGGATCAGCAAATACTAAATATATGTGCCCTGCTCTATGAAATGGGGCTGACGTATAATCATTTTCCAATTTTTTGCCGATTCTGGATAGAGTATGAGACGCTCTTTCACACGATGAAAACCAGAAAGTAATAATTTGTGAAAATGTTTATTAAAAATGAAGACAAAGAGGAAACCAACATAACGATGACACGATGACACGATAACAATGATAAGATTTGTAAACTGAACCCGATTAACTACGATAATATTCCGAGCAGGAACACCACTTAACGACTTTGAATATAGTTAGAGACCAGGCAACATACTCGTAGATAAAAGGGAACAACTGCGAAACTGACGCATCGAGTTTTTACCTTTAACAGTTGTTTTCTCAATAACTTGTTTTCGCACGTAAGCCCCCTTTTCATAGACCAGCAAATAATTATTCATTACAGCCTGAAGAGTTGCAGCGGGTATTGCCTCAATTATCGTTCGAATGGATTGCTTTAAATAATTCAAATTTGTTGGTTTTGTTTTGTAAACTTCCTGTTTGCAATAACCCCACAACAAAAAATTAGGCGCGGTAAGGTCAGGAGACCTGGGGGCCAACGGAATGTGGAGTTTCTTGAAATCAGCTTATTGGAGAATTGTTGCTGCAATTCTGTCATAACTGCCCGGGCTATGTGAGGAGTAGCACCATCTTGTTGAAACCACACAGAGTTGAGAGTGATTCTCTCCCGGCATAGTTCTGGATAAAAAAACTCTTTCAACATTTTTAAGTAAAGGTCTGTAGTTACCGTAACAATAACATGCTCAACAAATTCACTTTGATGAAACTGCAGACCACACTGTTACGCGAAGTGGATGTAATTCCGCCTCATAGAGTATCTGTGGGTTAGAATCACTCCATATTCGACAGTTTTGTTTATTAACATTGCCGTTTAGATCAAAATTGGCCTTGTCAGACATAAAAAGACTTTTGGAGACGTTTTCGTCCTCCTCCACCGTTTGAAGGATCTTCTGGCAAAATTCCAAGCGAATCGACAAGTCTGCTGCGTTGAGGGATTGTCTTGTATGGCAGCAACTGAAGGGTTTCGATGATAAGGATTTCTTGCGATTGACCCATGCTCAGCAAAATTGTTTACGAGCCTCATTATAGTCCATCTGCTAGGAGGAGTGCCGCTAAACGTGCGAAAATATTCTCTTTGTACCGAAACTATGGACTCCAATGCGTGATAGCGGCGGATAATCCAAATTATTTACTCAGTGTCCCAATTCTCCATTTTCGTTAAATTTAAAATTCAATCTATAAAATAAAAAACAATTGAAACAGTAACAGAAGTTATTAATTTTTTTTTTGGTAGCAGCTTTCATCAGCCACCCTGTACGTGGAATACAACTGAGGTCACATCTTTATAGGTGATATATGAGTTATTAATTTAAATTAATGGCTCCTAGAAACCACAAGTGTCGTGGCCGAATGTTGATCATCCGAATGTTGAGATTGGTTCTTTAGCATTCTGTGGTGTCCGTAAATTCCAGAATTATTTTTAAGATCACTACTCGGATTTAAATGTCGTCATCGATTCGGCCATCGAAAGGCCCTTATATATATGGCCCATCCGCAGTTTAAGCATTAATAATTTATTTAAATTAATGGTTCCCGGGAACAACGAGTGCCTTGACCGATTAATTATGATAGCAGCACAGCAGTATGTTCGCTATCCAAAATAAAATTGACTTTAAGTTCCGTTTGCTGAGATTGGTGCTTTAGCCTTGTGGCATGTCCCATTTTATGAAAAATATACGTTTGTATCTAAAAACGAATCCATTTTCTTGGAACCTAAAGCGTCGTAATCAATCTCATTTGATACTAATTGGTCATAAGCGTACTACCGATGAATAAAAGTTCAAGATCTTGCATATGTTAGGATTAGCGCTATAGGATCATATTTGTAAATGGTCGAATCATTTTTAACAACGTAATACGATTTAAATAAATGGTTCACGCAGGAACCTAAAATGTCGTCATCGACCTCTTTTGAATTCAATGCAACATCATGGCCACTTCCAACAAAAAAAAATTCAAGATGAACCGTATGTTAAGCGCATATCCATGAATTATTAATTTAAGTGAATGATTCCCGGGATCCACGAGCGTTGTGACCGATCTCTTCTGATTTGAACAGGGCATCCTGCCAGCTACCCAAAAAAAAAATTCACATGACAAACCGCATGTTGAGATTAGTGCTATAGCATCATGGGTTGGCCTATACAATGGCCATCATGCTATATCTAAACCAGAAGGGATCGATGATTACATTTTAGGTTCCTTTGAACCAGGACGGCCATTTGCACATATGTTAAAATAGCGCCAATCTGAACATATGGCTATTTGTCGCCTTTCATTCTTAGATAGTACACATTATGTCCAATCGAAATCAAATCAGATCGGTTACAATACTTTACCTTTCGAGAACCGTTTACATCTTAAATGTTTATTTGCGCCAATGTCTTATAATATATTTAGGGATGGTGTCATTGTCCACAGACACCAGCTAAACGCAATGTTAGCAATGTTTTTAATGTTACTTTTAGGTATTCTTTTTCCGCAATGTTGATGCCAATTATTATTGTTGGGTGTAATTTTTAGTTGTTTAGTTAGTTCCTCCCTTATTCCATCGCTTCGTAGAAAAATAAGTGTCTGTGATCGTTGTTGTGTGGTTTGTAAGCTTAAATCCAATTTGCCTCTTTCTATGGCTGTATTAGGACTCTTTGATGGTCTTATAATTGCTTTGCTTACAAATTTTTCCACCTGCGTCTCCACTTCTATCCTCCTATTGATTGGCTAGTGGTAAGTTTTTGTATATAGGTTCATCCTGGGTGGTTTTGATCTCCGTCCGTACCCCGTGTTTTCAATGGTTTATGTATTATCAATTGGGCCGAATAATGGTTGGCCTTACTTCCTTCATTCAAATATTGGTCTTGTATTTCGATGCTATTTAGTTGTTTTGATGTTTTGTTGTTTAAAGGAATGTCTATTCCTGGTGATATTGCGATCATATTCCTCTTTCGGCCGATTACAACTTCTTCTTTGCTTAGAGTAGCGTCGCTGATTATTACATCACCTGCCACTTTTATAAATAATGGGGTTTTTAGAGGTCGTGCGTCTTTAGCTAGTTCCTTTCTACTAAAATTTTTATTGACACCTGTGTTCATGAGGAGCTTAAAGATGTTGTTGTTTTGACAGATGTATTCTAATTAGGGTATGCTTGGAAGGCTTCTACTTCCCCATTTTCTTCAATGTATTCTTCGTATAATTTCTCCTCATCCTACGGTTCGATGTGGAAAACTCTTTGTTGTTTCGGTGAGTTAACGTGTACGTCCGAATTATGTTCTAGTTTGGGCCGATTCAGGTAATTTACCCTTTTTGTTCGTAACGATTCGTCGACTACCATATGAATTGGTGGTTTTGGTGGCCTCATTGGTGGTCTCTGCTGATTTTGCATGTTATTTCTAATATGATGTTGTTGACGCTGTACATTATATTCCATATTCTTCTGTTGCAACGACAATCTAGGGAGCGGTCTTGGTGCGGCCTGCTGAATTCGTGTTGTATTAATTTGATTAATCGGAACGGTGATTGAGTTGTTGAAACTCGGTTGTGAATAGACATATTTCTGAAATTCGAATTTTGAATTTTCAACCACGATGAAGATGCTTCTGGAAGGGTTAGTGGTCGACTATAGTGAAGTTTCTGACAAACTAAAAATTACAAAAAACTTATTTACAACAGCCCAAAAAGTATAAATCTACACAATCAAAAGAAACGTGTTATGCAAAACGAAACAAATTTTTAAAAAATAAGTTCACAATGGCAAGCTATCGAACCATGTGCCATAACCATTCTTTATGCTTTCTAAGAGCTAACTTACTTATGCGGTGGAGCAGTCATAGATTTTTTTAATTTTAAAATTTTGCTATAGTAGGAAGCGTAAAGGCGATTCGATTGTCAATGACAAGGCATCGTAGAGATATCTAAGTAAATCGAAGTTTTCTATCGTGTAGTACTGACTTTATTGCATCTTTTGTAGAAGCCAACATATTTATGCGACCCGTCGATGCAAATAATTTGCTATGTGGTTGCTATTCACGTGGTTGGATGATGAATTCGAATGGTTGAATATGCGGCCGTGATTTCGTCAGCATTTGAGTCGATTTACTTAGACATCTCTACGATGCCTTGTCAATGGCCTTCAAATGGTTGAATTTTGTCGAAGGTTGTCGAATGGTCGAAATCGAATGGTTGTCGAAGGTTCGCATAAATATGTTGGCTTTTACAAAAGATGCAATAAGGATATTCAACCATTCAAATTCATTATCCAACCACGTGAATTCATTATCGGTGAACCGGTAAGCTCAAATTCTGACGAAATCACGGCCGCATATTCAACCATTCGAATTCATCATCCAGCCACTTGAATTCATTATTGATTGAGAATTGAGAATTATTTTAAAAAATTGTAGTACTCTTAATTTAAAATGTAACATTTTCTTTTACACTTTTTGACTTATAAGGTTTTTTTTTGTCATTTTTTCAAAAACTTCACACTGCCTAGAAAATACCATATACTCGTATGTTCAATTAAATAAATTGATTTCCCATAACTAGATTTGTTCAGAGATGGTATCCAAATGGGGAACGCTTTCCCGATTACAGAGAATTTCTAAACGTACATCATATGTACGGTGAAAGCGAAATCCCTGGTCGTACGAGAATATATGAAACAGCTGATCAACTTGATATAAACGAACATAGAGTAATTGGGACGGTAACAGACGACCCATCTATAAGTGTTCGTTGTTTTTCAAGACGTTCGGGAGTGCCACGGTCCACGTTGCATCGTGTACAAGACCTTTTACCTGCGCTGACTATGAAAACGGATTGCAATTTTATCAAGAAATGCTGCGTCGTTACCAATAAAATTCTCAGTTCTTGAACAACATTTTATGGAGTGACGAAACATGTTTTAAAAGGGAGGGGATATTCAATATCCATAATTTGTACTATTGGGCCCGTGCAAATCCAAAAAAAGTGCGGGGAAGATTATCTAAGTTTTCTACCAAATGACTTGGATGAATTACTTGATGACGTTTCTCTACAAACACGAGGAAATATGAAGCTGCAGCATGATGGAGCTATGCACAAGTAGTGAGACCACTCCTGAACGTAAATCATCCAAGCCGCTGATTTGCAAGGGTGCACCGTGATTTCCAGATCTAAATTATTTAGATTTTCTTCAGCAGACTGATCAGGATATGCGGCAACGTATAATCGAAGCGTCGAATATTATGTATTTTGGAAAATGGTGAACCCTTCGAACATTTTAAATACCATTTTAAAATCTTCATTAGTGCCTCATATTTTTCTGATAGTGGGTCAACTTTCTTTAGTATATTATTTTCCCACTGGCGTCACTTAAACATCGACAAATTTTTTTTTGAGAAACAAAGAGACTTTACAAAACCATTGTTTTTATTTGACAGAAGATAATACAATTTATAAAAATGGTTTTGTTGAAAAAGCACACTTTCTTGATCGAATTAAAGAGAAAGTTAAACAAAAGAACTCTTGGTTTGATTTAAATTAATTTGATTGTGGGTATGCATGCGATTTTACTAAAAACTCTAAAAGTGGAATAACTTTGCACAATCAACAATTCGTAAAAACCTTTACTTGGCGGTTTCAAGAAAACGAATTCCATTTTTGGAAATGAATTTTTCCTAACGGAATTGTATCAGACCGTCTCTTAATCACCAAATTTTCCCGAATAATATTCATGTTTTTATGTAATTTGGTACTTGAAACCAGCCACTTGATCTCTGTGGTGTGTAAATCCTTTTGAGACCCGAAAAATGTGACAAATTGTAACAAATTGTTTTACGATAAATTAATCGAAATCAATCATAAATCCAGGGTGGATGTTGGAAGGGGTAATAATCAGGAGGAATAGTGGGGAAATGTCCGGAGTTAATTGCGGGCGGGAGGAGAGAAGGGAATGATTGAGAGTTAATGAGGGTGAGTAATATCCGGGGGCTATGTCCAAGGGCAATGTCCTGGATGAAGGCCTTGAGCCACGAACCAGGTAGCGCTGTCTTACGCAACATAAACCACATACACCAAGAACAGGAAAGAGTGATTTCTACAACATCCTCTTTAACAACAATATACACTTCCGAGCTCTAGGAACAAATAGAACTTAAAAAAAAACAGATAACCATCAATAGTTAATGTATGTGAAGTTGGCCCAATATCCAACCCAGAAAAATACTATGGCAACTCTAAAATATACGAATTATATCTATAAGTTAGTGTCAGCCCAGAAGATAGTCCACGAGACGCTATTTACTGTAGCCAACCCAAAAAAATTATCTATCTTTACAGGAAAACCCGCCATATTTCTACTGTCAGTCCAAAAATAAAACTGTCGCTATACTACAAAAATGTCATGATAGCCAGAAATTTACTGTCAGCCCATAAAATATACATTAAATTAAATGAAACCAAATTAAACAATGTTCAAGGCATATTCAATAAAAAAAAATTAATTGCAAATTAATTTTGTAATCTCTCCTTGATAATATTACAAATAGCCTGAAGAATAACACTGAAGTGAAATTGCTATTCCTTTTAATTCCGTGTCGAAATCATTCGAGTACTGCCGTTAACTTTGAGATGATTTTCTATTGCTCCTGGGCAACCTCTAATAGAAAAGCATCTCAAAGTTAACGGCAGTACTCGAACAATTTCGACATGGTATTAAAAAGAATAGCTATTTTGGAGATGTTATTTGTCTTAATTTATCTTTTTTGTTCTAACCTGTGCTAACCTATCAAATCGTACTTTTTTGGGATACAATTTTGGGCCAATTTCACAAAGCTCAATAGTTATACATACACCATAGTATTCAATGACTCGGTGATTGCAATGATTATCCGGACACACCACAAGCCCTCCCTCGAACTTTATTGTACCTCCAGAATTCTCAGCTGAACAACTAGGATCAACTGTATAAATATAAAGTTGCTTGAGCATTAATGTCAGTATCACCCTAAATGCCGCGACTAAATCTATCTGTGCCGCTGTGCCGTCAGACAAAATTGGATCGTCTGTAAGTTCTTTAATGATAATTTGTTCATCTTTTGACGAGAAGCTCATTCTAAAGTCGACTTTCTAATACATCATCAGTTTTCCCGAAATATGATTGATTTTCCGGGGTCTTGGGAAAGGATTTTACTTTCTTACTTTACTCTAAAGGAGGATGAGAGGTATTTCTTAAACAATCAATTTAACGAAACCGCCATTAAAAAGCCATAAATCATGATAGTTTACAGCTCAAACCGAATTTAGAAATTTTACAAGGTCAGGAACTTAACCAATATTTATAAAACAAATGTATCTAACATTTTTTTAATTTGTTATATCTTTACTTTATTACAACGATAAAATCTATTTCTTTTATTATTTTTAATATAATTTATTTATATAATATAGTTTTCTTTTAGTTTACATTAAATTACCTTACTGTTTAATAAACTAAATGCTAAACATAAAAAAATAATAAAAAAATATTTATAAAAATTTAATTGTTTCCATGTTACATAAAACACAAATATGAATGACGCCGATGTTTTTGTGTAATCAACAATCAAGACTAGAAAAAAAACACTTTCAATAAGCCTCAACATTAATGATTATTTATTATTTACCAATCAATTAAATTCTTATATGAATAACAAAAAAAAAACACTAAATAACGAATTACATTAATCCTCAATCACGTTTCGTTGAACTACACTCTGACAGTAGCGTTGTAATCGTTTGATTACGATGATGTTCACCGCTTAGGGTCGAGTGCGCCGAGAAAAAGGCCGAAAATCGACCGATCGCACCATCAAATAAAATATTATTGATTTTGTTTTGTGCCACCAGGACCGAATGATGATCGTGATATTTTCGTAAACAATTAGCGACATAATCGCCGTACACACTAAACTCATCACGATCGTTATAGTGTCCCGATTTTGGGGATACAGTGGCTGCGTCAGCCGTTAATAATTTTTGGTTACGATGAAACTGTAGCGAATGTATTTCAGGTTTTGTATCTTCTTGCACATTATTCCGTTGATCCGTGATTTGGGGTGTTATGGTTGTGGCAGGCAAAATCGACGTGGTGGGTGTAATTGATGCGATGCTCGATGAACCGCAACTACTTTGAGCCATTAACGATTCGGGATTCAGTAGTGTAGGAAATGATTTCAAAATGGCTAATGGTTCTAAATATTGATGTGGTATGTGATTTTGATGACTATGATGATGATGATGCTTTTTACGTTTATTTGGGGGCGAGGAATGGAGAGGCGTCGACGCTAGATGATGACTTTGAAATATGGATATGTCACTCTCTAACTGATGCGCATGTTTTTGATACTGTTTCGATTCCCCACGCTCTTCTTGTTCCCTCCTTTCTAGTTCCTCTTGTTTTATAACATTTTCATCGTGCTGCCTTTGTTCTTCTAACTGCTGTTGAATGTGCTGCTGCTGTTGTGATTGCTGATCATCATTTTCCGATGATACGGATGGCGGTGGATCTTCCCTTTCCTCCTTCATATCCATTAAGTTACTTTCGGTTGGTAAAAAAATATCACTTTCAATGCATAGGTCTGATGAACTCTTTCGCAATTCCGGAAACTGAAAAAACCATAAAAAATTCTAAGTCGAACATCAAACACATCACACAATTATACTAACCTCCTTTTTGCCGTGTAAAAATTCCCATGTTTCGCGCGTTGTAAACGAATCAAGAAGGAACAACAGTGGACGATACCCAAACCATTCGACTGAGTAATTGGCATTTGAATTTGTTTGTTTCATTTTATTGTGCTCCCGACGAAATTGATTCTTGAGACCGGTCATCTTTTTCTCAATGTCTAGCGAGGTTAAATCAAAATCAACGGCAATGTCCTCGAGTGCGTTCTTCTTTAGGTCACGATTTCGATAGTCTTTGTGCTTTGAATCCCAAAGTATTGGCGTTTTTTGCCATAATTCTATAAGTTTTAAAGTTTTCTCTTGTGTCCACATGTTGTATTGGTTCTGATTTAATTTACTGTTTTGTTCTTAATCTGCAATTTAAATAAAAACAATATTGGTTAAAAATAAAATTGTAATTTAATTGAGTATGTAGAACGTGTGTGTGTCTGGATTAAAACAGTGACGGAAATATTTATATAATTTTATGGAATTGTAGGAATTTGTTGAATATTATAATTTCTTAACTAGGTACCGAACCAATATTCAATCAATAAATTTTAACCGCCCAAACAAGCGTCTTCACTATCTAAAGTGATGTATGTGTCTAAAGTGATATCTACGATGGTTGGATAAAAACTCTAATTCCAGAATAAGAATGCACTCACTTTTAATCCAGAAAAGTTTATTATTATAACTCCTGGATGTCAGAGTAGTACCGATGGTTCATCTCCAACTACTCAGCAGCTACGGCACAGCATCACAAAATCTGTTAGAAGGGGATTAAATTTGGTTGGAACACAGAAGCCCAGTATGTACTTGAAAAGATTAACATCCTTTTGAGCGCCGCACCACTGTTAGCAAATGCCGATTACGCCAAACCGCTCCATATTCGGTGTGAAGCTAGCTAGCACTGACGGATTGGGGTAAGGTCTTGTAACATGAGACAATGAGAGATCGATATCTTCCATATCACCAAAATTTAAATACGGTCCAACATAATTCTAGTGTAGTGAAACTGGAGTGCCTGACTGCTTTGTATAGCATAAAGAAGTTTTGCCCTTACGTGGAGGTGTTTCACTTTACTATGGTGATATAGACCACGCTGGTCTTAATCATGTAGCCTATGTCCCAAAATGACTTCAGCGGCACACTATCGAACTGTACTATCGGACACCAGCGTGGAACATACAACTTTGTTCAAGAGAATCTTACGATTCAGATGCGGAATTTGATGAAAACATTTCATTCTTATCGGCGGTGGATCTAAATTTCGATTTATTTTGGAGAAAAGGATTATGTGGACTTGGTTGGTAAAATTAGCTTAACGCCAGAAAACAGTTCCATCCGTTGCCAAAGATCTTCTACCATTATTAAAGAATCCGGAATATTTCATATACGAACAGCATATTAGTCAACATATAAGCAGATTCATCCGAAAGGATCAACCGTTTAATAGTGACTGCAGTCAGATCATATGTACAATCCGAGCATCATTTGTGGGATCAATATTTGACTGAAATAGGTGGTGCTTTACGAAACTCGTCGGATTAACCACGCCGGCGAGAATAAATTATTAAGGCAGATTAACTGAATAGAAGAAAATAAGATTGAAGGGAATGATATGTCGGTTAAAATGCATGCTTACACGAAACGGTTCGGAAAAAATTTGTCACAGGCTTACAAAAAATATGCTCATCACTACAACTTGAGGTCTTGAAATATTGCAGTTGAACCCAAATCAACCGTATTTGTTAGAGGATACCCGTAAAGTAATGCTGGCGATTATTACTATGCAAAATTTGCCCCAAATTAATGTGAAGCTCGCGTACGTTGTAGAATCGGTATACTTAATTATGAAATTCAAATGGAGGACGGCAAACTTCTAGGAGTTAGTCTTTTAGAACCCCTTCAGTATTGGTCGCCCAACTTTATTTTATATGGAAAACAGTTTTGGAACTATTGTAATTGTACAACACTAACGACTATGGTAGCACTCAGAGAAACGTATAAGGTCGTTGCATTCATCTCCTGCTTAACCCTCTAAGAGGGTTTCTATATACATGTGGGAGAGTATAGAGGCGGGCGGCGCCACTAATAGCGGCATCCTATTCCAAAGGTTAGTCGCAAAACATATAAACTTTTGTAGCAACTTTCGGACTTCTTCTGAAAACCGTTCTACGGAAAGTTCTTTGTGGGCAGATGGAAGCAGTAAATTGTTCAAACAGAAACAAACGTTTTTTCTCTTTACTGCTTTTTGTTGCTTCTTGTTTAATGCAACCCACAAAATGTCCTTGAAAAAGTTCAAGTATTTCTTGGAAATCTTAAAATACCTGTTGTACATTGAAGTGAAATACCTTCCCCTTAGTTCCCATTTAAAGGAAATACATGTTTTTTAAACAGTGACACGTAAGTTGTGCAAAAGATACTGACAATTATCACGATCTCGTACAAGTGCGAATACATTTGAAAAGTTAAAACCTAATTAAATACTGAAATAGCTTTACGAAATATAACTTCCACATATTAAATCTTGAAGTGAAAATTTTCCCATAAAACTCAAACTACATTCATCAAACTATATTCCACCACTCTGGGTGGAATCGTCTTCACCTCTTTCATCAACTAAATTTTTTTTGTTGAAAAAATCAAAAATTTCCTCCATCTAATACGACGGTTTCTCGAGAGTTTTCTATGTGCACTTTATATGCTAACAGTGCCAAATGATTAATTTCAGGAGTCGGCAGCAAAATATATTTGGATCGTTTTTTGCACAAAGCTTCAAGGAAAAAGTTTGTTCCAAAAAACGAAGTCTCCTTTATATTCAATTGCAACGAAGTAGTGGTTATATCCATAATATGCAATAAAAATTCGCGGAACGGATAAACATAATGCAGAAACGTACGTAGTTAGGGGCGGAGAATTTAAACAAAGGCATAAATAATATAGGTTGGGGGGAAACCATTATTTTTTCGCTAGATTTATCTCATCCACGTGAAGCTACAAAGTTTAATATTTTGGCACGATAGCGTTCACCTTCAAAGTGTTAGCGACCTGCTTTTCGAAGGTCTAACGACTTCACCTTAAAGACTATCAGGGGTTTAACTCGTTGTGAATGCATAGCTCCCAGACGTAAACATGTTGCTTCGGTAAATATAAATCGGTATCAACTGGATTTTGTTCGAGACCCAAGCTAGTAAACACACAAAGCAGTAAATGACTTTTCTTATCAATTATAACACGTGTAGTCTATATATAACAGTTTCATACAAAAAATATGTTGTGTATGTGAAAAGCATTTTCATAATACTAGTATTCGCTCTCAAAGTTCTGCATTAATCAAAAATGTTATAGAGAATATCGAAAAGCAACAATTGATTTTTCATTTCAAAGCCAAGTAACACTATTAGTCGCCAGGCGGCTAACACAGGTCACAGATCGTAATCTGATGATGAAAGCTCCTTCTTGCATCCTGCCCCTATCGGTATTCGAACCCGGTATCTACCGATTCAAAAGCTTTTTAATTTAATGCTCAATTTCTATAAAAGTATTTTTTGTGCATACAAAGGATCTTTCGATAGGAACACTCGAAATTTGTTAGGTTATAGAATCCATGTTGTTCAAGCAACATCTATCAAATTTATTATGAATAGTTAAGTAGTGTATGGCAATCACCATGGAAGGTTATAGCGTGGAACAACGTGTGCAAACCATCAAATTTTATTTTCAAAACGTTCCGCGCATTTGTTCGAGTCCATCGGTTCCATAAATAATCAGTTAACACGCGTACGTTACCAAAACAGAAAACCTGCTTAAAATATATCTGCAGTCCATTTTTCGTTGTTCACAAAAACTTGGCCTTTCTGCGACTTCAACTTGGCGAATTTTGCGTCGCAACTTTGATCGGCACCCGTATACAATCCAACTAACCCAGGAATTTAAGGTAAACGACCAAAGACAAAGCCGTGTGTTCGCTGATTAGGCTCTAGAGTCATTGAAGAAGCAAAATTGTCGGATTTTGGGCGATACCAATCCACACGAGATACATCAATACAGCAGCATCAAATGCATTCCGAACTGTTTGGTACGGAGTTTGGTCTGGTGGAAACTGGCATTGTCATAACCATCAAAGACGAGCGCTTCAGATCGATTATGAGCAACTTCTTGTGGCCTAAACTGGATGATGTGGATACCGACGAAATGTGGTTCCAACAGAACGGCACTATCTGCCACTCAACAGGGACGTGCACTGGCCACCGAGATCGTAGGAATTAACGTGTTTAGACTTCTTCCTTTAGAACTATCTTAAATCGCAGATGCGAATAAACCGCAACCAATTGATGCCCTCAAAGTCAACATAATGAACGGAATCTGACAGAATAAATTCTGCCAGACTTATACGACAAAGACATCGAAAATTGAGCCTCCCGAATACGTGCCACTAAGCACAGCCGTGGCGGACATTTGAACAACGTTATATTCCATACTTAATATCATAAAATTTTCTTTCATATAACAAAAATTGAGTGGATATCTCGTACACAACTTGTTTTATTTACATTTAAAAAGAACAAGCGTCCTTATTGAAAAATCCTTTAGTAAGCATTGCGTTTGAGTCAAGAAGAGCAACAATTTTTTTTGTTTATAATTATTTTAGAAAAACTAAATACGCAAAATATAATTTCGCCTCTTATAATCGCCTAACAATTAATTCGAGCCCCCCGTTAGCAAATCCGTTTCGTCAACAACATTTGAAAAGATTGCAATTTAAGTTCAAAAACAATCAGGCATTGCTTGTGTTAGTATTATTACTGCCATCTATTAATGGCAGCAATTTTTAATAAGGTTACGAGGTAACTTTTGGGTTTATTTTTTAATTCAAACCTGTTCGGCTTGAATTAAAAAAGGGCTGGCTTGGCAAAGGGCTGTCAAATATACTTAAATCCAGATGATAAACTTAAAACTTACATTTATAAATTAAAAAATTGAATGTTTAATAAAAAATATTTCATACTACTGTGGGCAAAAAGTAGTAAGACATTTTAATTTAAATTTCGCGTGAAAAACCATTCGTCGAAATATTTTTTTTCTATGTTGGTATGACTGTCGGTGACATCTGTGCCACATGTCACATCACAATAATCATGAGTGTTTAGTATACGCTTGTCTTTCTGAAGTACAAAAAGTGCATTCGGCGATTTTTACAATGAATGAAATTATTCAACAAAGAAGTTCCATTAAATTTTGTGTGCGGAATCAATTTGTGGTGCCGAAACGAACAGAATGTTGCAAAAAGCCTTCGGTGATAATTGTATGTCGCGAGCAAGTGTTTTTGATTCGTACAAATTGTTCAAAGAGGGTCGAGAACGTGTTGACGACGAACCACGTCTAGGACGGCCATCAACATCAACTGATGATCAACACGTTAATAAAATCAAGGAATTAGGCTGAGGAATCGACGATTAACAGTCAGAGACCTTACTGACATCGTCGAAATATTAGAAGGATCAGTGAAAACCATTTTGAAAGATCATTTGGGCCTAAGAAAACTGAAAGCACGATTGGTTCCAAAATCACTCAATTTTTTGAAAAAACAGCGTCGCGTTGACGTCTGTGAAACAATGCTTTCCGAGTACCAGGATGTCATGAAACGTATTATAACTGGCGATGAGTCTTGGATCTATGCTTACGATCCGGAAACAGACGATGAATCGGCCGAATTTCGTGCCAAAGGTGAGCCGAAGCCGAAAAAACCACATCAAAGCAAGTCAAAAATCAAGGTGATGTTAACAGTTTTCTCCGATTATCGAGATGTGGTGCACTCCGAATTCCTTCCGACCAGCCAAACTGTCAACAAGGAATACAATTTGAGTGTTATGCGTCGTTTGCGCGAAGCTATTCGGAAAAAGTAGCAGGAATTATGGGTCGACAAGTCTTGGTTTTTGCACCACGATAATGCACCTTCTCGTGCTGCATCGGTTTTACGTGATTTTTTCGCCAAAAATTCCACCCATATCGTTCCGCAACTACCGTATTCGCCAGATTTAGCTCCGTGTGACTTCTGGCTGTTCAGCAAACTGAAACGAGGGAAAACCGGGGAAACCGTTTTGAGTCAATTGAAGACCTTAAACGTTAATCGATACGCGCATTGGAGGCTATTCCGGAAATTGACTTTAACAACTGTTTTGAGGATTGGAAAAAACGTTGGCACAAGTGTATTGAGGCCGGAGGGGGGGAGGATTACGTTGAGGGGGACGAAATAGATTAGAAGAAATAAACAAAGAATTTTAAAATTATGAACAAAGTCTTACTATTTTTTGCCCACAGTATTATTTCATAAAAAATTAAATATTTAACTATGGACATAAGACAGCACAAAAAAAATCCTCTTAAAATTTGAGGAGATATTTACATACAAATTTGGCAATCTTGAATTTAACGAAGCCCGGAATCTTGGTCTGAAGGATCACTAGATTTAGTAACTTTTCATTAAACTTATTGTTGTCGAAACATGGAGACTTACATTCTAAAGTACTCCCCTAGCTAAAATTTTATGTTTAAACGGTTAATTAGTTTAGCACAGCAGGATTATAAAGGGAGATCACAAAATGTCGACTTTTTTCTTAGTAATCTCTAAACAAACAGAAATTCCAAATATTTTTGAATCGTTATTTTAAGAGATTTAACGTTAATTAATTTAACCCTTTGAGACCGAACGTGAACGAATGTTGACATGACGTTTTCAGCTATCTCGCTCATGACTCTAGAAAAATTTAACATAAAAAATCATTTAAATTTCCTCTATTACTCTTTGAGAGAGTAATTTAATTTTTGGTTTTGCCGCAATGCAAAATTTGACCGGCTGACAGAAGTTTTTGTGTGAAACGGTCCCGACAATTTTGGTGCTGCTTGCAAGTTAAGTGAAAAATGATTATTATCTGGTGTACAGTTATTTTAGTGATTAAAATTATTATTTTATGTGAGCGTGATTGATGTAAATATACAGTGAAGTGAAAATCAGTGTGTATGCTATTACGGCAGTTGTAATTCTTGCCAACACACGTGGACCAATCGCCTCAATATATACTGAAAACCTGATTGCAAGATAAATTTAAAGAAAATCCAAGTTTTATAAAAAAATAAACCAGATAAACTCAAATTTTTTAATTTATGATTGATTAAGGCCACCCTTGCCTATTGTATTTTTTTTAAAGAAAGATGAACCCTCGAAATAAAAAATACACAGTTGAAGAAGCGGCGGAGCGTATGATGGCCGAGGGCCCGGACTATGGCGGAATAGACGAGGTTGAATGTGAAACCACTGAACCAAATCAGCATGGCGTCGAAGCGGTACCAGTAATACCTGTCAAATTTGATCTTGTAGACATTGTTATGCAAATCGTTGTTTTAAACGAGGAAACCTTGATTTTGGACGAAGTAGAATCGATTGACACACATTTTGCTGAACTGACGAATAACACAGATATAGCTTGGAGAAAACGTCCCTTTAATAATTTACCCTTTAATTTTTAATGTTCTGATTTGTCTTCGTCAGATTCTATTCAATTTACAAGCGAAATATTTTCGAAATACATACTGTTTAGTATTTACACCGAAATAAGTACGCTATGCAAAGCGTTCGAGACCAATTTGCACTGCATAGTCAATCAAACGATTCGTACAAACTATCAGTATAAATTCATCAAGGTACGGCCCATTAATTAATGTCATGAAGAAACGTTACCAGGAAATGCCGATGGACGAATCTCTTTCGATAGATGATCAAATGATTCCTTTCAAAGGATATTTGGGCATTAAACAATAAATGAAGGGAAAACCGAATCCTTGGGGTACTAAAGTCTTGTTTTGTGTGGAAAATCTGGTTACCCTTATGACTTTGCGCTTTACAGTAAGCCTAGCTACTCTATATTCTTTGACAATTATTTTAGTTCCTACCAGGTTTTTGAAATTTTGTTCAAGAAGAAACTAAATGCAGCCGGAACTATTAGTGTCAATCGATTTAATAGTCCAACATTTAGTACAGATGCCAGAATGAAACGAAAGGGCTGTGGCTCCCGACAACTGATCCGTCCACTTGGCTTCTAACTTTGTTAGTAAAGGCAATAGTCGATTGATCAAAAGGTGTTGGATAAAAGTGCGAAAGCATTCGTGGAAATAATGGAACCCGAAATTGTCGAGAAACATAAACGATGCGATGGGCGGTGTAGACTTGTCAATGCATGAGCTTCTACCACATATTTATAAAATTTGCGTAAGCGGACGTTGCGTGTTACATTTCATTTTGTAGACTTCCGACTTTTGTAGATAGCCGAAAAAAACATTTTAAAATTTAAATATTTTAATTTAAAACTGGGATGGTGTCTAGACTAACTAATGTTAGTTTAAAAAAATCTACGAATACAAGAAAATACGAGGAGACAGTTACAGCATCATCACCAATGACCACTATACGATCGACACACGTTCGACCGGAAATTAATATCCGCTACGATGGGCTGGATCACCTGCCATCATTTCAACATTGCCACTCATCGAGTAGATGTAAAAATCCGAATTGTAAAGGATCGCCTAGAGTACTTTGTACTAAGTTTAATCCAATTGTGGATTAAATCTGAAAATAATTTCTTTCGTGATTTTCATTCTGGATAAATTTGTATAAAATATTTTAGTTAGTTATACTAGTTATGTACAATGTGAAATAATAATTATTTTTTAATTTTATAAACCTTATAACGTTGACTGACTAACATGGAAAATGAAAAAAATGGAAAATTTCAATAGGAATATAAAAAATGGTTTATTCATAGTATTGTTCTTCGCTATCTACACATTTTTGCCGTCTCTCTGGCAATATATGAATACCAAGACGATAAAACGACGCGTCTGTGAACCGAAACCATTCATCCAAGAAATTTTGCACCTCTTCGAAACTGGCCAAGTGTAGCCCTGTCAAGTCATGCGCCATCGATCGGAACAAGTGATAATCCGAGCGGGCCAGGTTTAGCGAATAAGCCGGGTGCAGTATCAGATCCGATCGCGGTGCAGTAGCAGATCCCATCGTTTTGATGGTGTCCTAGACGATGGGAGTGCAATGGCATGGAGCGTTGCCGGTATGCGTTCGTGTCTCGTGTCCCGTTCTTGTCCTTTCTCGAGCATTGCCTGGTTCAGATTGATGAGCTGTTGTTAGTAACGTTGCCCATTGACAGTTTCGCCCTATTTCAGCAGCTCATATATAACCGTGCCATCGATGTTGATGCTTCGCTAGGCGAAAGCCACCACTTTTGCATTTGGGATTCTTAAAAAAAAATCACTTATCATTTCCCGTAACAATTCGATGCAGGAAGCTCCTTCTTTTATGCCGTGAAAGTAAAATTTCGCAAGTGGCTCTTCGATTTTCCATCTGTCTCTCAGTTAACTCATGCGGCACCCATTTTCCTTTCTTTTGAATTTTTTGAGTTTGCGTGTCATCTTCATCCAAAAATATTTGAAAATACCGAGCTGCAAGATATTTTTAAATATTTTTCATCTACCGGAGCACTTCTTGTCCTCAATGTCGAAATCGCCACTTCTAAAGCGTTTAAACCAATCTTCATAGGGAGTTTTCGATGGTGCATGTTCGCCTTAAGCGACTGACGTGCTTCAGCTATATTTTTTTCACGTTGAAGCAGAAAATCAAAGCTTTAGGCAAATGATGTTTGTTCTCGACATTTGCGTTTTTAGAAATTTTTTTTGCTTTGTGATATGTGCTGGTACTACAACTGTCCACGCACACAACTTCTGACATAAATGACCACTACATGTGTCGCTACAATTTAGTTGCACACCTGATACATAGGTATATTGAATGAATAATATGTAAATAATCCGAAAAATATATGGAGTAAATACATTCAAATTTGATTGATTATTACAACCGATGAGTTAGATAGTAGACATATGTTGACAGAAACTGGCACCAGAACCGTTCACTGGAGGTCAATTTGGCCAACGGAGTTGAATTCAGCGCTCTTCAATTAGTCAAGTACCATCATAATTGATTTAAACCGTATAAAGGTTTGAGGCCGGGTTTCAAAGTGTTAATTTAATTAATTTTGTCGAATAAATTAATCTCTGAGAAGATGTAATATTCCATTGTGACAGTTGATTTATGATTGGCTATGAAAATAAGCACTCCATCGAAAACGAATTTGAATTTAAGAAGATCCAATAATTACTTACAACTTAATTAGCGCCGCTTTTTCCAGTTTTAAATTCCAGGATAATAATTAAACGCTGCTGACATTACGGTAAGATCTTTAACATGAAGCAATAAGAAAATTAAATTGCCAAAGGAGCAATGCAGATCTACAACACCAAACGTAGCTAATTAAATGATTGAAGTGTTGTCACTTTATTATTGTTTTTTAAACATTTTCAATAACAGCAAGAGGGTCCTCCAACAGTTAGTTAAATTATCCAAATTTACCACGCCTGCTAAAGAAAATATGGTGGATCGTTAAATACTATTTTCTACTGAGGTTGTTGATTGTTCATGAAAATAAACCCATATAATCTAAATTACCAGAAATTAAGATAGATGTTAAAGAACTTTTTGAAAGGAACATGGTACAGATTATTAAAATTGATTTAACTTGACGTTGCCTAATGTCTGTTGTACAAGAATGCAATCTCAATAAAATTACAACATGGCTCCTGCAAAATGAAAAATGTTGATGTGAGTCCCATGAGACTTGATTTGTCTTCAAATTTGCTAGTGAAGTTGCTGAAATGTTAGAGGAGTCGGTAAATTTGCAGAAGGTACTTTCAAGCTGAATTCAAAACTCTATTCCTCAAAAATTCAATAAAAGACGACAATAGTAAGTTTACAATAATTCAACATATCACCAACAGAAACTCATTTGAATTTTTTGTATTACTAATGTAATCTATTTTGGTCGTTAACAAACGTTAATGCAAAGTATTACATAGCATTACTGGACAGATTGATAATTTTTTCCGCTTAACAGAGAAATAAAATATTTACAAGAGGTGTCCTTATTTGGTGACTCCAACAACTGCAGCCTTTACTTTCATTAGCCGGCCTAAATTTGCCTAAAATTATGACATTTTTTTATTCGACGACTTCTCTCTTCTCCCTATACGCAACACTTGCTCATCAATACCTAATCATTTTAGGTAAAGTTAGTGTACTGCCTAAATTTGTTTGTTGAATTTCTGGGCGTGTTTTGCCCTTCAATCCATGTTTATAAGCAAATAAAGTAGTAGTAGTAACAGTAGCAGTAATGATATACTGCCTGAAATATTTATGAGGTCCTGTTTACCGACTTAGTTGCATATCACTCGGCAGTTTAACACGAACATTCAAGTGTTGATGAAATCAGAACCGGCAAAATATAGAGAGCCGTAGTCACCATTCGAAGTTTTATTAATTTATCGAGACAGCCTTAAAAATGGGTATGATAACCCTATCGTCCCGCGTGATGAGGTGTTTGTATCATGGCATCACTGTTGAAGTACTCGGGCATGAACTGGATATACCAAATTATGCTTGTGGTCCCGAACTTCTGAATTGGTCTAGTTGTATCACGTATCTTTCTTTTGGGTCCTCTTGTTTTCTGAAAGAGTATTTCACCCACCCAAAACTAGTATTGATTGTGTTTGGCTTGCCTTTAGATATTTGATTACTGACGAAATCATCGTTATCATCAGCCCTCAATAAAATATCAATATAGTGGGAGGCGTTTTGTATCTTGGATCAGCCAGAACTAACCAACTCCATTTGTGATTTTATTGATTTTCGCTTGATTTGACGTTTCAGATATGTCCTCCATCGTAATTTTCGGCAACACGTATGCTTCAAATTCTAACCGATATCACGAACTAGCTCCACGTCTATTTCCGTACTGACCTGTCGAAGGACTAGCACTGCATAAAGTGACTTTACAAGTATATGGTAGGATGCGCTGAATTATTTGTTGTTTGGTGGCTGTCTCCACCGTTACCTGGGGGCTAAAATGCGTTTTTTGTACAGAGCCGTATTTAAGAACGGTAGACCGATAGTTGCTGCGTCAAACTGTCGGTCTGCTTGCTATATAACGTACTGCTCCAATAGTGTTGTTAGTTGATCAACGAATTTGATTCTCGCAGCTGTTTCAAGGTTTCAGTGATTCTTGACCTAAATATATAAATATATTTGTACGCCTGTAGTCGTCGGTGCTGACGATCAGGAATATGAGGTGGCGATATGCTTGTATTGTCGACTCATTCTTACAGTTACACTCGTTGATTTGACGAGACTTATTGGATGTTCTCTGTTTATCAGAATGCAACGATATAAAAATGATGCATTACTATTTGATATTGACTAAATAGATGGATGAAACGCTAGGGAGGTACCGTTTCTATTCAGTAAAATTGCGAGCAGCTTACCTAGTTCTTACATGAAAAGAGAGCACAGAGATACCAACAATATTAGGAAACTTAAACATAGATTAGCTTTAACAGCAATTCGTTTTGTGATGGACTAAATCTAGAATATAAAGCGAAATGAAAAACCCCTGATAATAATCTTGTAAGCCGTTTTTAAGTCAATATTTCAACTTTCAATTGACTTTAACGAAAAAAAAAATTTCAATTTTTCTAATTGGAAACCATAAATAACAAAAATCATGTTTTCCCGTGCGATTTGGATGAAATAAAATATTTGTTTGGCTTTTATGTTACTCGGTATCCCAGAATTGGACCATCAAACGAAACAGGGTGATAGGGGAGGTCATTTCCAACTTTTAGTGTTTTTTAGTTAAACAAAAGAACTCTTGGTTTTTTGCTTTATTAATTTTTTGGTGGGTGTAGATGCGATTTCACTAAAAAACACTAAAAGTGGAATAATTTTTGCACCATCAACAATTCGACAAAACTTTAATTGGCTGTTTTTTTTGAAAATGAGCTCCCCTATCACCTTGCTTCGTTTGATCGTCCACTTCAGTGACACCCTGTATTAAATAAAGCTTCGATTGTTCAATGCGGCTCATTTTATTTTATCAGTTTTGATGAGATCCACTTCATATAAATCAATCGTCAGGACACCCTTTCTGGATTTAGGGCGTCAGATCGACAAATAATTTTCCTGCATCGAGTGGTGCTCTAAAGAAATTAATAATTTCAATTCTAATCAAAATCAACTTACATCTTTAAAGATAATAAATAAAATATCGGTAATTAATGTCTTTGCATGGGCTTTATCGATAACCGTAACGATATACGTAAACATGTTGATGGGCAAGCTCAACGTCGGTTTTTTGTGTAACACAGGTGGCATACAGATATGGCGTCCATATGACAAGGTTAAGAATAAAGTTTATTTTTCCCGCTACAAATCCAGCTTTGGAGGAAGGAATTTTTTATAACGTAATCGGTATCCATTTTCGTCTGATCACCTGAAGTTTACATTTAGCCGAGAAATTTACCCATTTGCAATCAATCGACAAAATGTTTCCTGTTTCATTTTCACCATATAGTGTCTGCAACTGGCAATATGGTCACTTATTACCTGATATATCCAGGAAGCTTTCTATCTAACATTCACATTTATTACGAACCGATTAACATTTTAACATTTTGACATGATTGACATTTTGATGGCCCTGCATTCAGTTTAAAAATTAAACTGTGTGTATAAAGACTACTTTTCAACACAGTGTCTGTTCGTTATTTTTTCGGTATTAAAAGAGGTAAATCATATGGAAATATACATTTTTCCGATTATTTAGTTTTCCGAGCATAGTGAAGTATTTCAGATACATGTACAGATAATTTACTATGTTAATCGAAATTTAACAGATCAAGCGTATAAACAAATATGGCGGAAAATAACATTGCAATTTATATTTTTGAGATTAGAATTAAGACGTATTTTGTATTGTATTTCTTATTATTTTATTGCAACTGGAATACAAAAAAAATCTAATTTAAACAACTCACTAGTGTTGTATTCCAGTGCCGCTGAGAGTTTCATTTTATTTTTTCTATTTTTACTATTTTTTAAGAAACTCGAAACTTCAAATCCAGCTTTGGTGCTTTAGTAGCTTAAGTACAATGAAACATGCCCAAAAAATTAGAGTGATTTTCCATAATTCTTTGTAATCATACCGAGCATGTTCCTTTGCCAACTCGTTCTTACAAAAATCCGTATGATCAATGACTGCTTTGAAATTTTTCTTACTCAAGGAATTCCAGTCATTCTTGAATCTCACAAATAACTGATCATTTACTCCTGATGCATTACCCATTTTTGATTCAATTGCAGCACGCAATCTAATTTCACATATGTGATGTCGACAAGGAAGATATAATAAACTTCGTTCCAGTTTCTGCTCTAAAATAATAGCTGCATCAATTAATCTTCCAGTATTTGAATATGTTTCATTGAAGCAAGCCGCCACGACATCGTCAACTACTCTCCAATCGAGTAAGCTTTGGAAAACAGCCTCCGCCATTTGCAAACCAGTCGATCTTAATATTTTGGGAACGCTCAATAATTGTTCTCCATCTATATGGGAAATAATCACCGGCAAACGATCCACGGTCTCCATCCCAGATAACTTCGGAAGTAATTTTCCATCCCAATGTGTAGTACGCCTGTTGTAAACTTGAAAGTCGATTTAACTGATGCTGCTATTTCTACTCTATTTGTCTCACGAAGACGCCGCAGTATTGTTCGTTTCAAAACGAGTTCATCAATAGAATGTCCTAGACTTTCGGCAACGGCACTGATGCATTTATTGCTGCACGATCAGCAATCTTCCATTTATCCAAACTGACAAATTCTAGGAGTAATGAAACATTTGCTTTCTCTAGCCACTCCTTCTGCGCTTAACAAGGGAAAATCGATATTTTCGAAGCTCGTTCGTCGTCTGAGTCTATTGGAATTAATTTACTTTTTTCTTCAAGATATCTTCGTTTACTATTTTTTTTTCAGCCTCCATACATTCCAGTTTCCACTTTTCTTGTTCAATTTCATTTTGTTTGGCTCCAGCCAAATATCTGGGACACCCTTTTTTACGTTGCGATAAGAGGAATCGCTTCTTGTCTTCACTGGTCCTCATGGACTAGGCATTGGTATGTGCAATATCGAAAATATCATCCAGTTTACTATTAAAGGCAATTTCTCTTTCACGATAAACTTTTGAAGGATTATTTTTATTCTTTAAAAGATTTTTACACTCATCATGCAATTTATCAATGGAATGTTGTTCTTTTTCCATTGGAATTTCTACTTTTAACCGAAAGATAGACACTTCCTGGATTGTCAGAGCTGCAGTTTCACGAATAGGTAATTTTACAATACGGTAATTGTAAAAAAAGACACAACACTTGCTTTTTACAGGGTAACTTAGCACTAATAAATTGACAGTACTCTTGGCCAAGAAGATATAAATTTCTATAGTGGACCGTAAATTAGCTGCCATTTTGTCAACTTTAGTAGTAGTTTCTTAAAAATATTTAGTTATTACAAATTTTTGTCCTTTTTTGAGAGATTGCATTTGAACTGAAATTAATTTGCATTTCTTCTGTTTATATATTATAGCCATATTAGGAATTAATGCGGTAGACGGATTTAAATACAATAACTAATGAGGCGAATAAGGAAATAACATAGTTGTGGTTTAGAATTTTTAGGCTAAGAATTTTTTTTAAATAATTTGTTTGTTTGTATGAAAGTGGAAAATTGAAAAAGTGCCGTTTTTATCGAACTCTAAACCATCTTCGATTGACCCAAAATTTTACTATTTAAGTTTTCCGCGTAACCACACACATTTCTAGAGGGTGTCCCGTTAGATATTTCTATATTTTTTCCGCCCCATACAAACAAGGACCACCCTAATGTAGATACCTTTTGTACATGCGTAGAATATTAAATATCCACGAGGTGTAGACAATACGGAACAACTCTGACTAAAACAGTACAGCAGTTTTGAAAATACAAAATTACAGCACATACCAATTTTATTTATATGTATAGATTAGTGTTGGCTGATGAACATTTTTCATTTTCTTGAATAAAATCACGGCATAAGTTTATATAGGTGTTTAAAGTGAATATTTAAAAAGATTGCAAACGCAACGCTTTTCATTAGATTTCAAGCTTAAACTTTAATTCTAACATAGTCAGTCTCGAAATTTGTGCGGGTAAACATCATACTCCCACAAAATGTATAGTTATCATAAAAAACTGGTCGGAATTTGGGAAGTATAAGATTTTTTTGTATTTTGCAAATATTGGCAAAATTTGAGTGAAATTTAATAAGATTTTTTGGTGAGTGCCTTATAGTAAAAAATATCAAACTTTAAATGTTTGTGTTATGAAGAGTACAATGAAGTTAACCGCGCTTTGTTAATTATATAAACGGACCAATATACAAATCACTATGAGACCTTGAAATTCTATTCGACATCCTTTTCTAAAGGATAAGGCAAAGGCAATAAGTTAAAAGGCAAAATCATAAGGAAAAGTTGTATGAAATGGGAATAACCTGTTAAGCCTCAGCCACACCAACGTTGGTGTATTTTAGGTTTGGCAAATATTGGTAATATTTAAATGACAATTGACAAACTCCACCGTCTACACGATTTGTGAAATTTTTGATTAGTCGAATGTGCACCAATTTTGGTTTACACATTTTCAGATATAGATATTGGTCGCTAGATGTCATTATCGGTGAAAGTAGTTATATTTTTTACGAAAAGGCGAATTTAACAAAATTTTGAGAATTAAATCTTGACATTTAGAACCCATTGTTAGTTCGCTTAACTGTGTTAAAAACTATTAAATAATTGCAAACCTGAATGCAAACCAAGAAGGTTTATAAATTTCATTTGAGCCTGCACCAGACCTCATAGAACCTCTTACCTTATACGCTTTAGTGCCTGATATGTGGTCATTAAAGACCATATTTCAGGATATTTTGCAAACACATTTAGGAATTCTAAAATTAATTCACTTGACCAATCTTCTTCCATATTTCAAGAGTCAAATGTAACGTTTTAACAACTAAATTAAAGACGACGTATTATTATCGTCGTATAAATTTTTTTAAATAAAATTAGTGACATCTAGAAGTTAATAAATCTACTAAAAACCCCTAGTGACACCTCTCCGTCAAAATCCTAACATTCAAATTTATTACACCATTCGTGTAGACGATTGTCATTCCAATGATGGTAGCCTCCTTTGATCTTTTTTGAACCAAACCGCCTATTAAGCAAATGTGCACCAATGTTAGAAAAACGTAACCTTGATTCGAATTTGTCATTTGTTTTGTGGCTATACGATTTGTTATTTGGACAAATACGCCAATGTTAGAGCCAATGTTGTAGACAATGTCAAAATTAGGGAGGCACAAAAAAGATTTTAATTTTCACAGGGCGCTAAAACTGCTATGAGTAAACAAATTTTAACGCAAAAGAGTACCAACAAGTAATCAGAAAGTGAAAGTGTGAAATAGCATAATTAAATAAAGTTCATAAAGTAAATTCACTATTTGGCTGGCAATAGATTTTGGGCGCAGCACACATATTTTTTATTTGATTTCGCTTGATTTACACTTTATGTTGTTGTTTTATTTGAACAATAACATTATGTCATATTTTTATAGTTCTTGAAAATCTATGTATATTTAAAACAACTTTTTGGCGCACACCGTTCAACCTCTTCCGCGTTTAGACTTTCAAGCTTTAAATAAAGATCATCAGAATATTAGATGTGATAGTGAAACAACAACGAACAAAAATTGTTTTGTTTACAAAAATTTGTAGTCATGAGAAACTATAGAAAATGTTTGTTTAGTGTGTGTACAAAATCTAGGTCATCCAATGAACGGATTGAGACGCACTTGCTTTTAAGAAATTTAGTCGTTAATACTAGTTCACTAATCCGATCTTCGGCCAACAAACAATAGAATATCACGTTAGTTAAATTAACATATTGTTACCACGATCACAAAGACGAAAAAAATTGTTATTGTTGTTTATGAAAATGATATAAAATAAATTTCCTTCACTGTATTCCACGGTCATGCGCATTACACTAACACTTCGTCATTCAATTGTTAAAAAATAAAAAAACACAGAAAAAATGCAAAAAACTAGCTAAAAAAATCTTTTCTTTTTGCTTCGCTTAATTTTTTTATTTTTTAACAAACAAAAATAAACAACAGAATATAAATAAAAAAATTTACTCGCGAATAATTTTTTTTTTGTGTGTGTCGTCAAACTAAAAATATGTAGCAAATTTTTATAAAAAAAAAAAAAAAACAAATGTATTAACACTGTATACCCTTTACATAAATTCGTTCGGGCAGAATTAAAGATTTATATTAATTCAATTTAAAAATGGGTTTTAATTAATTCACTAATTTTTAAAAAAATATGTAACTAAATCACTCATCATCAACAAAAAAAAAAAAAGATTAAATATCACTCAATTTAGTGTGTTTGTTTCACAATGTTCAATGTTTTTCTGTAGTGTGTTGTAGAAAATTCATACAAAAAAATTTTATTTTTGTTTCGAAACAACAAAAATACACAAATACCAATAAAATAAAACGAAAATAATAAAAAGAAAATATACTGTAATAAATAAATAACTTCTATACATTCAAAATAATAAAAAAAAATAATAATAAAATAAAACAACAACACAAAAATAAAATAAAAATAAAACATAAAAACGCAAAAACCACTAAAACATCTAGTGTTGTGTTGTTGTGTGTTTTTGTATTGTGAAAGGCATGCGCATGTTTGTTGTTTATTTTATAAACGTAATAAAAACAACAAAATTCTATTCGAACCAAATGTAATAAACAACATGCTCGAATGCGACAGCAATATATTGTGTATACATGTTCGCCTTGTGTGTTGGTTGTTGTTTATCTCTCATTTCTATTCAGTGTTTTATACAATATTAATTTCAAATTTGATTAATTTTTTATTGATTTTATATAAATTTTTTTTGTTTTGTACATTTCAGATACCACGAACCACAACACAAAACATACAATTCAATCAAACCTTATTATATACATAACAATATTGTATGTACAAACTGTGACGTAAATCACCTGTTTTATTCCGTTATGCACGCGTCTATGTGTATGTATGCCCAATGTGCGGGAAACACGCGTGAATATGAATCGCATGCGTTTATAATTTGAATTTTTGTTTTTTTTTTGGTATACAAAATCCGGTACAACAGCAGCACACCAAGTGTTTGGTACACACACTAAAATTTAAATAAAATCACGTTCGCACTTTAAGTATGTAGTTGGTGAACTACATTTGTATTTTTTCTTAATTTTTTTTTCAAAAAATATATTTTATTATTTCGTTCCCTTGAACAAACATTATGTTTACGTATATGAGACACAGAAAAAAAACAACAATAATAAAAAGCAACAACAACACAATAATATTTTATATAGTATCCCAAGAAGACTGGAAATTTTCTTATTTACACAACACACAAACAGAGACAAGGCAATATACGAAATAAGTAATTGAAATACTATTTTTGTTTTGTTGTTTTTATTTTATTTTATGTATGTAGCGCTGTGTGCTACACGAGTATGTACGGTTGTGTTGTGTTGTTTTTCGTTTCTTTTCAAAATAAAAGAAGAAATAAAAAAAAACAAAAAATAATATCAAATATATGCATAGATACAGTACAAAAGTCTTATTACATTACACACAGCCACATAGCATTATACATATATTTTTCGAAAAATTGTATACATACACGAAAAAGCAAAAACAATTTCTACATAATATAAACCAGAAAAGAAACAATAAAAAGCTTTTTTATTGTTTTGTTTGTGTATAACTTTGTATGTGTTTCGCTTTTTGTTTGGAAAAAAAATCTCTGTTCGTTTCGTATTTTAATAACAATATTCCTCGTCTCTTCTGCTGCTGCTAGTCGAAGCTACGAAATATATGTACATTTTTATAGCACACAAGCAACAACATCGTATTATTTTGAAACAGGGTTGGAACACAACGAAAACATGGTTTGTTTGAAGAATTCAATTGAGCCTCTTGGTTACGCATGACAACAATGAATACGTAACACGGTGCATTCCAAAGACAATTAAAAAACGGCGATGCATTCACAATGTTTTATAAAATTTAGATTTGCGTCCAGCCCTTCTTTTTATAACGTACATATATAGCTAAAAATCCTAATCCAGTATAGGAAAAACAAAAAGTAAATAAAAATTTTCATTTTCACTTTATTTTCTAAGTTTTATTTTCCAAATATAATGGTACACATATATTATTTGGTGCTTTTTGTATATCTCACCTCAACAACATGATTTTTAAATACAAGTTTCTCTTTCTACACATAACCAACATAATATTTTTGTTTTGTTTGTTTGTTGTAATTAATAAAGGGGATTCGAACTAACGCTATTCGGTACCAAGAAAGTAGTTTGGCCCTTACTGCATCGTCTACAACCGTTACAATCATATTGTCGACTAACACATTATAACACGATTAGCAGCCGATAACTATCGATCGTTCACAATTTCATAAAAATCGCCTTCACATCAGGGATGGCATTGGCATGAAATCATAAGTACTTAATTGAAGAGATCGGAGAGTACTGAATCCAGCTTGAAAGTAATTTCTGCACATTTATTGATAATACCAAAATTTCAGCAACTTCAGCAATTCGTGGACGCACGCTTATAGATCAGATTTTATCACCATCTGCACATTGCATAGCTCCATGCCATAAATTTTGCACTCCGACAGTGGGTCATAGATGTATTCCGACAGATCTTAATTTTGCCCCTATCGGGATTCGAACCCGGTACCTCTCGATCCAAACGCCACAGCTTTAACCACTGTGCCATTTGGCCGGAACTTTCAAGGTAAATGGAATTAAATTTGACAGTACTCACATAAAAATAGCATTTTGTAGAACCCAAGTCACAATTTTAATAAATTCATTCTTGCACAGCAGAGGTAACAAAAGTTAAATCAATTAATCTCGACCATATACGCATATCAAAAAGTTCTTGCAAATCTATTGTAATTTAGATTCTAATGCCAATGAAGTTTATCCTAAATTACTCCTAAATTATAAAAATTGCGGTTAGTGCTATTTTAGAAAAAATTTCAAACTTCTACTGAGAAAAAAGAAGTATATACGAGTATATACTATAATTCAAAATAAAAGAAAACGTATATATGTATTAGTGACTTGGGAACATTTAGGCGAATTTAGAACATTGTTAGGTTTACAAATAATTTAATTTCACAATGTTTATATTAGGATCAATTTGCACCGCAAAGAAATTATGTTATGCTAGAAGTAACTAAACATCGTTCAAAGGTTTTATCAAAAAAAATTAAAATACGATCAAATAAGAGTGTGAATTATCGGAAGGCAATTATCGTTAAATAAGATCTTAATTAAGCACTTTATTCCTTCTAAGTACTCAAAATTAAAGTAAGATAGTTTCAGAAATATTAAATAATTTAAATTCCTCAACTATGTAATCCTAACCAAATTAAACTTCCAATGGAGCTCGCATACCTAAATTTTTTTTTTTTTAACAACTTTATTGATATGGCTACTACAATCTTAAACATTATTAGTTCATTAGTAAGGTTGACATTAGTACTTAAGAGATAAGCATAAGCTTGTGTGGGTCTGCTGGACCAGTGTCCAGTTCCCTTGGTTTATAATTTTCATACGGTTAGCTCATGTGGTTTGATTCGTTTGAGCCGCCTTACTTCGTTTGTACTGTCCAGTAGTTGTACGGCCTCAAGATTGGTGTGGGTAAGAAGTCTCTTCTCATGTTTTATGGCACATTCGCGGATAACATCGTCTATCAATTGTATTTCTAAATCATTGTGGATTTCCTTGTTAGTCACAAATCGGTAGGCGTTGGTGACCATTCGAAGAAATTTATTTTGGCTTCGTTGTATAATGTCTCTATTGGATTTATGTGTACAACCCCATAACTGCACACCATACATCCATATTGGTTTGAAGATAGTCCGGTATACCAGTCTTTTGCAATACAGGTTCATTTTGGAATGATGTCCAATTAACCAGTACATTTGACGTTGTTTCAATCGTATCTGTTTAGCTTTTTGTCTCACGTGATGTTTCCAGTTGAGCCTGGAATCTAAATGTAGACCAAGGTATTTTGCCGATTCAGCCTGCGGCACTTGCACTCCATTGAGGTGTATATGAAAAGTGTTATTTTTATGTCGGAGCGTAAATGTCACATGAGTTGATTTGAGCTCATTCAGTGCGATTTTCCAGTCAATTGTCCATTTAGTTGCTCGTTGAAGATTTTACACTGCTCTTGGTTGAGATTCGTCTACTGACATAATTACAGTGTCGTCAGCGAACGTGCCGATGAATGTTTTATTCGTTGTAGGTATGTCCGCAGTATAAAGAAGGTAGAGGAGGGGACCCAATACGCTTCCCTGCGGAACTCCCGAAATCGCTGGATAAAAGTCAGAACATGTTTCTTCATGAAAGACTCTGAATTGGCGATCAGAGAGGTATGATTCAAGCAGCTGGCAATAGTTTTGTGGTAGAATTTTGCTCATTTTGATTGTCAATCCGTCATGCCAAACCCTATCGAAGGCCTGGGATACATCCAGAAATACGGCGGGGCAATATTTCTTTTCTTCTAACGCTTGCTCTATTACCGCAGTTATTCGATGGACTTGATCTATGGTGGAGTGGTTATTCCTGAATCCAAATTGGAAATCAGGAACGTTTACCATTGGCTTTAGACGTTTTAGTAGCAGTTTCTCGAACAGCTTTGATAAGGTCGGAAGCAGTGAGATTGGTCTGTATGATGTTACTTCTTCATCTGGTTTACCTGGTTTCTTTAGCATAATTATTTGGGCCGTTTTGAAGCATTTGGGTACATACTTCAATCTCATACAGGCATTAAATAAGTATGTGATCAAGATGATTGCTTTACGTGGGAGTTCCTTGAATAGACCCGGTGATATTTCATCAATTCCTGGTGCTTTTTTATGATTAAGATTTTTGTCCATTTCTTTAGCAATTTCCATTGGCGTGACCCTTTTAAAGTCCTGATTTGGTTGATAAACAGGTGTTACATCAATGTTGGATTGAATGTCATGGGGTTGGAACACTGCTGCTAGGTGTTGAGCAAAGAGTTCCGCTTTTTCTTTGTCTTGTCGAACCCAACTGCCTTGAGCATTCCTTAAAGGTGGTACTCGTACTACAGGTCGTTTAAATCTTCTGGTTGCTTTCCATAACGAGTAGTCTTTATCCATTTCTGGACCTAGCCCGCTTAAGTAGTTATCGAGGCAGTTCTGTTTGAAATTTTTGGTTAGTCTATTGACTTTGTTACTTATTCGATTAAAAGTTGTCTTGTCAGCGGGATTTCTGGTGAGGTGCCATATTCTCCTCGCCCTTCTTCTTGCCTTGATTTGTTCCCTAATTTCAGCTGGGTATTTGACTTCAATCTTCGCTTTGTCCTTTGATTCAGGAGTAGCTAGTCTGGCAGCCATTCGAGTGTATTCAATAAAATTGTTTGTTTGTTGTTCCAATTCTTCATTGCTTTTAATACTAACTTTTAATTCAACCAGCTCTTCCAATTTTTCTCTGAAGATGTCCCAATCCGTGAATCTATTAGTAAGGTTTTGCTTTTTCTGTTTCTTTATTACTGTAGCGCTTACTGACAACAGTACAGGAATGTGGTCAGATGTTAGGTCGTTAATTCATTCGACTCTAGTGTAACGTATAGGAATACCTTTTATGATGAAGAAATCCAGTAGATCTGGTATTTTTCCTGCATCCGTTGGCCCCCCTGGGGACAGATATTCGCATTTGTTTTCATGAATGGCATTGAACAAGGTGTTACCTTTCCCAGGAGAAATAAGCCTGGAACCCCAAGCTGTATGTTTTATATTGTAGTCCCCTCCAATAATAAATCTTGAACCGAGCTTATTGAAGACGTTATTAAATTGTAACTTCGTTGGTGTATGCCGTGGAGGACAGTATGCTGCTGCAATATTTAGATCTGCGCCATTATATTGGATTGAGATAACAGTTGCTTGCAAATAGTTTTCACGAATATCCTCTTGTCGATTGTGTTTGATATTATTTTTGATTAGTACAGCTGAATCACCTCTAGCTCTTTCACTAGGATGGGTTGTCCAGTAGGAATTAAAACCCCTTATTCTGATAAAGCTTTTGTTGGAGAAATGCGTCTCAGAAATCAGCGCAATATCAATGTTGTTTGTATGGAGAAATATTTCCAGTTCGTGGGCTCGTTGGTTGAGCCCATTTGCGTTCCAAGCTACAATGCGTAGGAACGAGTTAACCATTTGTGAGTATGCTGACTTTTTTGCTTGGTGGATAGATATAGGTTTCCAGTTTTGCCACCCTCTCTGCTAGATGACCAAGTGACTGTTGAATTTGGCTAAGCATTTTAATAATTTCAGTGTTATTTGACTCGCTGGCGATTTGCGCATAGGATAATCCAACTGTGGATGGTGTGATTGTTGTTTGTGGTTTAGCAACTTTGGTTTGTAATCGCTGCACTGCGCTTGTTCTATTATTCTGTTGACTTTTAATTTTATTCTGATATACACGGCATCTTTTATAATTTGCAGTATGCCCTTGTTGTTGACAAAGAGCACAAGAAGGCGCGATATCTGTTGTTTTCTTGCATTTTGTCGTGTGGTGATTTTCCGCGCATTTAACGCATTTGGTTTGACGATAGCAAAAGCTCTTGGTATGTCCAAGTTGTTGACAATTCGTGCATTGTGAAATTCTCCTTGTCTTGTTAGGTGGCTCAATTTTAACTATACGGTACGCAACTTTCTTGATATTGTATACTTCTTTATTGTTGTCTTTTTGTTTTAAGTCGATGTAAAACAATGGAAAGTGTTTCCTGACTTTTACACCATCAATTGTGACCATTTTGTATATGTTGGTAATACCTGCAACTTCATGTCCCATTTTTTCTAAGTCTGCTATAATTTCATCGTGACTAATAGAAGAAGGTAAGCCTCTGAGAACCATTCTATAGGCCTTTTCACTCTTCAGCTGGTAGGTGTGATATTGAATATTTTCTAGTTGGTTGATAGATTCATTTTTTAATTCTTCCAGTAATTTTTTGTCATTTCTGTAATCATTTTCATTTTGAAAGGTAATTCTAATGTCACTATTTGAGAGCGCCTTAAAATTAGTTGATTCACTAGTGTTTTTTATTATTTTTTGTCGAAAAAGTTCGAAATTGTTGATATTGCTCACATTAATGGGTGGAGGCAGTGGTATTTTTGGGTTTTTCTGTTCAGTGTTACTGTTCACACTTTGTGTATTATTTTTTGGGGGAGTTTTCGTTTTTGTGCGCCTACGTTTCTTAGGATTTCTGTTATTAGCTCTGGAAAGTTCTTCTTCAAGTTCTTCCTCATCTGTGAAATAATCCTCTATACTCAGAGCATTAAATCTATTATTCTGTTGAGAGACTAGAAATTGCTGCAGCAACCAGTTGGAATTATTTGAATGATGTTGACTTGTTGATGGCTGAATATGGTTGACAGGCAGGTTGTTAGCTCGTGCTGAATTCTCAGCTTTACTATTTTTAGCCTTTTCTTTTAGTGTACAGTTGTCTCTCTTAAGTTCAGCAACTTCATTGCTCAGATGCGCGATTAGTTTCCCCATTTTCTGAAACTTGGATAACAGATCCTCGCTGTTTATAATGTTTGCACTTGGTATTTGTAATGAAGTTCCTTTTTCCTAATTTTTATTTTATTTGCACGAGTAGCACGAGAAATTAACGGTCGCCTATAACAGAGCTCTGCGTTATCATAGGAAGGCTATGGGTTTAAACCGAATGACGCCAAATTCGGAGTTCACATACTAACGACTAAGCACCCTCTTAGCCACGCAGCCATCGGCGTATGTAGTACCACCTTATAGCTTTGGTGTGCTATTTTTTGGTCCGCCCCGAGTATTTAATTTCCCCGGTACCTCTACCATATCTGGCAAGCATTCCCCTATCCGCCACCCGGGGAGGCGCCTGATGGGGGTAATAGCAAACCTCACACAGAATACCTAAAATGACATTTTTTTTCTTTTCTCTGCTATCTGTTTTGGGGCGAAGGATCTCCCAACTCTTTTGCAGTTTTCTTATTTACGTCTTTGCCTTTACGCCTGTATTGGCCAATTCGATGACATACGGAATAGGTCCGATTTTGTTACCATCTGCACATTGCATACCTCCATGGCAGTCTATACTGGCATGGAAGATGGGTTGGCCCATGAGTTTTGCACTCCGACAGGGGGTCATAACTGTGTTCCTTTTCATCGCAAATCGTAATTTATTGATGAAAATTCCCTTTGCATGCCCCTATCGGGATTCGAACCCGGTACCTCCCGATCCACTGTGCCATTTGGTCGGTAATGACATTCTTGTGAAAAACGGAATCTTAGAAATTTTGATTCTAAGAAAATTAATATGTCAATATTTTCACCGTTCGGCAAACTTGCCACTGTAACATTTTGATGACCCATATGTGCACTCTACTTGTGCTAACCCGTCTAATGAAGCTTGCATATCTAAAGCGACATTCTTGTGAAGAACAGCATTTGTTAGAATTTTCATACCTCAAAATATTATAGTGGCAAGTTTGCCGATGGGTGAAAATTTTGTAATATGAATTTTCCTAGAAATAAAATTTCTAAGAAATTCCGTTCTTCACAAGAATGGCACAGTGGTTAAAGCTGTGGCGTTTGAATCGGGAGGTACCGGGTTCGAATCCCGATAGGGGCAGGATGCAAAGGGAATTTTCATCAACAAATTACGATTTGTGATGAAAAGGAACACAGCTATGACCCCCTGTCGGAGTGCAAAACTCATGGCCGACCCATCTTCCATGCCTGTATAGACTGGCATGGAGCTATGCAATGTGCAGATGGTAACAAAATCGGACCTATATCCGTACGTCCCCGAATTGGCTGACACTTGCGTAAAGATAAGGACGTAAATAAGCAAATCGCGAAAGAGTTGGGTGAGCCTTGGCCCCAGAACAGATAGCAGAGAAAAGAAAAAAAATGTATTTTTAGGTATGCGCGCTCCATTAGAATTTTAATCGGCTTGCCACAAGTAGTGTGCACATACGAGTCTACTAAAATTTTATAGTGGCAAGTTTGCCGATCGGTGAAAATTTCGAGTTATTAATTTTCCTAGAATCAAAATTTCTAAGAAATTCCGTTTTTCACAAGAATGTCATTTTAGGTATGCGAGCTCCATTAGAATTTTAATCGGGTTGGCATAAGTAGAGTGCACATATGAGTCTAATAAAATCTTATAGTTGCTATATTGTTAAATTTTTTTTAATTTCGACTTTCATAAACATCTCTAATTATACGTAAATGATAATGTTTTTTATATAGGGTTTTCCAATAAGAGTGATATGATCCAAACTTTTCTCGCAATAATTCAATTGTTGCACTTGCTGTGTGGCACGTAGCCCTGTCTTGTTGGAACCAAATGTTGTCAAGATCAACTTCTTCCAATTTCGGCCATAAACAGTTGGTTATCATCGATCTATACCGATCTCCATTGACAGTAACGGTGATACCAGAATGTAATGATTTTTCATGAATATTTTGTGCATTTTCTTCGCACCAGAATCGACAGTTTTGTTTATTTACCGCACCACTCAGATGAAAGTGAGCCTCATCGGAGTTGATGATTTTTTAAAAAATTCTTTTAATACAAATTTCTTAATTTGTAAAATATCAAACAATCAACAACAGCAAAAACTGGTGGAAATTACGCAATCAATAATATTGTATTTCAAAATATATGTAAATATAAGTATTTTTTCAAATTAACAATTTAAAAAAATTAATTAAAAGAATTATAAATAATTAAAAAAATATTCATTTGTTTTAAATAAAATGTAAACACTACTTTGCCTATTCCTTTAATTGTTTAAAAAATCTTTTTGCGTATTGAAATAGGCTCGTAATAAACACATCGCTGAAAAAGCACGCCTCGATTCGACATTTGTCGGATGAATGGTCAGAATTTGAGTAAATACCAAGTTTAAATATTTACCTTTAATATTCGGTTCTTGAAAGAAGTCCATCTCTCTTTTTATCACATTCACGCAAACCTTTATGAATATTTGGAGCATGTGTTTCTAAAGGAGATAAATTAACTTTATCATCAATTGCTCGCTGCAGCTTTTCCTTCATTGACGTCATAAAAGCAGGGAATAAAAATGTTGAAGTAAATTGATGATCATTTGAGGATAGAGTAGCGGCTTCTGTAAATTCAACATCCGGTTCTGTTGGAGTGGATAATTTTTGAATTAATTCAATAATATTTTGATAATAACAGTTTTGCTGGTTCTCGCTTGTCTTTCTCGCTCGATGTGGCGAGCAATGGCTTGGCTGCAATGTTGCGATTGTAGATGCAACTAAAACTATTTCATCTTCTGTGAAACTGAAACTAGATTTCTCGATTAAACTTTTCCTTATGAAATTATTAACTTCATAAAATCGCTCTACCATTGCAAAAAGACTATTCCATCGGGGTTTGGAATCAATGATTAAGGGCAGTTCTTTGTTGAATTTTTCTTCTATTTGTTTCTGTAGATAATCGTTTTTTGTAGGAGATCTACGAAACATTACAACAATTTTTCTAATTTTTTCGATTAGAGTACTAATCGCTTCATGTTGAATCAGAGCGGCCGTAGTTATTTCTTCGATTATCTCTAAACCATCTTCGTCATCTTCTATGTTTTTTTCTTCGTTTTCTGAGTTTGTGCCAAAATCAATTTTAATGGGGTTTCCAATAAGAGTGATATGATTTCTTTAAAAAAAATTGTTGCACTTGCTGTGTGGCACGTAGCCCTGTCTTGTTGGAATCAAATGTTGTCAAGATCAACTTCTTCCAATTTTGGCCATAAAAAGTTGGTTATCATCGACCTATACCGATCTCCATTGACAGTAACGGTGTTACCAGCTTCATTTCGAAAAAATACGGACCGATGATTCGACCAGACCAAAAACCACACCAAACTGTCAATTTAGGTGAATGTAATGGTTTTTCATGAATAATTTGTGGATTTTCTTCGCACCAGAATCGACAGTTTTGTTTATTTACCGCACCACTTAGATGGAAGTGAACCTCATCGAAGTAGACGATTTTCTTAAAAATATCGTTATCGTTTTAAAGTTGTTCCAAGGCAAAATTAGCAATTTTTTGACGTTTGCGGTGGTCCAATGGCTTCAGGTCTTGAGTGAGAACAATTTTATACGGATGCAAACCCAAATCCTCGCTCAAAATCCGCCAGGTTGTGGTTTGTGTCAGTCCCAATTCTTGAGAACGTCTTGGAATCGACAAATTGCGATCTTCAGCAACACTTGCCTGAACGGCAGCAATATTTGCATTACTTCGAGCGAATCTTTGTCTTATTGTCACTTCAACATTATGTAAAGAAAATGTACGCTCAAAATTTTCAACAGTTCGACGAATAGCGAGCACACTTGGACAATTATTACGACTATAAAATGGCAAAAGCGCACGAAAAGTTGCAATTGGAAAACGAAATTTTGATAATAAAACTGAATAATTTGTAAACGTCGCGTATATCTCACCATGATGAAAGTGTAAACATTACTGAATACAATGAAACAAAAAATGACAGATCATGACATATTACAAATGGCCGAAACGACACTTAAAAATCATATCATTCCTATTGGGAAACCCTTTATTTTCTTCTCCTTCATACATTCCTCTGACATCTTTTTTTGTATACAATACTTTAATGACTGCCAGCTGAATTCCGTGAGCTAAGCATAGTTGATGATTACAATTAATCAAAGTGCCCACATTGTTCATTACTGAAGCTCTGTCCGTAGTACATCAAACGATGTTATCTAAATTTAAATATAACAGTTTTAATTTTTCTTCTAATAGTTTTTGCATGGAATCCTGTACTCGAATTAATCCCATGTTCCTCAAATTGGTGAGCTCCGTGGGCGTTCACGTTCAAATACCGCTTATTCTTCACAGACGTCCACTCATCAAATGTTAAATTCAAACCGCAATCTACTTTTCACTTCGACAATTCTTCAATTACTTGTTTATGAACTTTATCGTCGTATAACTATTTTTTGTCGTATGTGGAGATTTTGGAATTTCTTTATAATTTTTAGCTTTATAACAACATTCGAAGATCATAGGAGGTGGCAATTTTATTAAACGACATGTTATCCGTACCATTAACTTTTTTAATACAATAAGTTAAAAGTGCAAATCCAAAATAGATTTCGTGGCTGTGCTAATTCTACTACTGGTTGTCGTTTCATTGATTAATGCTGGGTCGCTTTCGACAATCTCTCTCTTTAACAAATTAATTTTGTGTTGAGATTTAAGGTGAGTATGCATACCACTTATGCTGCCACCACTACATTTAATGGATTTTACACACTGTTTGCACAAGCTTTCGTTTTTGTCTTTGGTTCGTTTGGAATATTACCGTAATAAATTACCGAAATACCGGTAAAAAAATTTAATTTACTACCTTTATGCTAGCTTTACACTAATCATAATAGGGCTCGATTTTACTTGAGGAATTATACTACTTTTTTCACTACTTAGCTATGTTTTCTGTTACAGATCTGCATTGCTCGTTTGGTAATTAAACCTTCTTATTGCGACATGTTATTGATGTTATCGTAATCTCAGCAATTATTATTTCCAATCCTGAAACTTTGGACTGAAAAGAGCGACGTCAATTAATTCCTCATTTCTGTTTATTTACGGATTACTGAAAGACTAGGCATTTTGTGATCTTTCTATGTAATCCTGCTGTGAAATGTTTTAAATTATTAACCGTTTGAACATACAACTTTGCTAGAGCGGACCTATTAGAATGCAAGCCCCCGTATCCCGATAGCAATAATTTTAATGAACATTTAAGAAATTTAGTAAATGTTAAGGCCACGCTACATAGCTTTGGCTTTGCCTCCAATTCAAAAATCCAAAAATTTCAATGTATATATCTCTTCAAAATGGGTGGTTAATATTGAGATTTTCTATTTACGCTGTACGCGCTGCATTTTCGCAAACGTTACCCCAAACTTTTAGCGGAATGGTATTAAACTAATCGAGACCACTTAAAGATGTTTTAATTACCTTTCTTTACCTCTAACGTGGTTATATAGCATCACAAATATTTAATTAACAAACTACTCGATAAGCATATTTGCCGAGAATCTATAAATTTTAAACGTATTATCTGGATTTTAGATCTATCATTTGAACCAATAAATGTCTGTTGTTGTACTATATCAGAGAGTTTCATTAGAAATAGTTGCATTTCGCCAGAAAGGCCTTATCTTTATAAAAGTTTACACTTGGCTGAAAATATTAAGCTTCGTTTGTAACTTTAATCATAAAACGTATTAAACAGGACTAAAATAGCTCCGCGAAACACTCTTGACCGAATTACAGCTATGACTGATCAACATAAGCGATGATCCAACATCACCAACACCATCGTCGTTGTCGACTCGGATTAGATACAACAAAAACATTGAAATCAACACATCGACGACACTCTCATGACTAATATACATTTAGGTGACTCTCAGTTAGTGCATCCCGATCGGCTAGTGGTTACATCTCATTACCATTACCGCCTGCACTATTGCAGACAACAACATTTCTTGGAAACACTTTGTGTTATTTACATCTTATTCAGTTGCTTTTTATGTTCCCGAAAAAGCACAATAAAACAATTTAAATAGAAAGACGACTAATGCATATTGTACAAAATGAAATGATTACCTACTTTAGAGTCAATAACTATCACTCCCCCAAGCTCTGATGTTTTGCCGCCTGCACTCAAGGGCGGATCCAGAAGGTGTAAAATCGTCGCAGATAGTTAATACACATTTAATTAAAACACGATAATTTTAGGAGATAACCAAAAATGTGTTTTTCTCTATCAAAAATACAACTGAACAACTCATATGTATATGTACAATACACGATAAGAATGTTAATTAGTTACAATGCTAGAACAAAGATGTCGTTCAATACATTACACTGCTCTCCTCTAAGTTTTTGTTATATAATTCAAAAGATTACTCTATCCTTATACCTAATGACAAAATTATAAATTTAACCTCACTGGGGCTTTTGTTTTTCTAGGTTAACCGTCTAAGTCGAATTGTATTCCGTGACCAATCTTCGACTACCAGCTCACCCTGTTCGCTTACTATATCAGCTGAATTAATATCTATTTCGCCATTATGTTCTTTCGTGGTTGTACTCTGCTGACCATTCAACACATCATGAGAATCCGATCTGCCCTGTGCTCGGCAACCACTGACATACTATGAGCAAAGTTATAGTTATAATTATTAATGATCAAAGACCTTCTTTAGTTTCTACCTAGAACAATGCTTTTACCATATATTTTTTAATAACTGCCGGAACCCAAGTCTTTTTAAGAGGATCGCGATAATCGCCTGCCATTACCTTCTCCTTTACTTTGAAAAATTTTGGCTGTAATAGCACTCGGCAATAATTGATTAAAACGCAATCTACTTTCTCGGTTAAACATCTTTTTATAAGGAACCTTCTTCGTGGTTGAATGCGCCGTTCGGCGGTAATAATATAAATGCCGATCATTAATGTAGTTAGACTTACATCTTTATTATTATTCTGGCCCTTTAACGCTTTAATTACCACAGATTTAAATGTTTTGACTGCGTTCTCTGCCGCATCATTTGGCGAATATGGAGCCGTTAAAAAATGTATTTCATTTAATTTGCAAAAGTCCTCATAATCATATGACGTGAATTGTCCTCCGTTATCTGATACAATAGATTTTGGAACGTCAAAACAAGCAAAACATTCCCTCAGTGTCTCTATTGTCTCTTTTGTATTACATGAACTAATCATGTATATTTCCACCCATTTGGAGTATGAATACAAAATTATCAAAAAATATTTGTATCGGTCCGCAAAAATCGACGTGTTTGCGTTGAAAAACATGAATCGTCTGAATCCATGGGGTTAACGGCGTCTTCTGCTTCTCAGGTCGTGCCTGTACACAAATTACACACGATTTAACGAATCCTTCTATGTCTGCATCCAAGTTTGACCACCAAAAGTATGTTCAGGCTAATGCCTTCATCTTACTCATATCAAGATGTGAAGTATGTAGTTCATGTAGCTCTTGTCATATTTAATCGAAATTTTGTTGGAATAACGATTCTGTATCCCCACATTATTATATATTTTTATAGTGAAAGCTCGTTTTTGCGCACGAAAAACGGTTTCAAACATTTCTCCGAATTATGATTAGGCCACCCACATCTAAGACTACGTATCACTTTACTTAGTGCTTTATCTTGTCGTGATGCAGCTCTGATCTTTTGAACATCACAAAGTCACCCAATTCCATATTGATAAAATTCAAATAAGAAACATTGTTGTCTTCTGTGTACCTATCTTGATCAACCTGAGCCGCCATCTCAAGAATTCCCTTCTTTGGTCCAAAAATAGTCACCAAAGGCTTATGGTCGGCGCTTAAAATAAAATGTCGACCAATGAGATAATTTGAGAATTACTTCACACCAAAATAAATTGCAAGGGTTTCCTTGTGAATCATCGCATAGTTATTCTCTGGTTTTGATAGAGTACGCGAAGCATAGGCTAATGGTTTCTCCTCGCAATCATGAAATAAATGGAGTAACACTGCGGCCACTCGATACGATGAAGCATCTGTTATTAACTTCACTGGCAATTCTGGGTTAAAATGATCTTTTTAATCTGATCAAATGACCTTTGACAATTCGAATTCAACACAAATGTGTTATTCTTCTGGAGTTACTCCAGTGGAGTATACAGTTATATAGTGGATTTAAAATATCGGCTAAGTTTGGAACAAACTTACCATATAATTTACCAATCATATGAAAGCTCTGGTTTGTGTAATATCGTGTAGATTTGGCCGTGTAACTATTGCCTTAATGTTGTCCTCATCTTGTGAAGTCTCTTAGCATCGATAACGTACCCTAACTAGCGAACCTCAGACAGGAAAAACGGACATTTTTCTATTCATAACTTATAACCAGCATCACAAGACGCTTAAAAACGGTTTCTAAATTGACTAAATGTTTCTCATCTGACTTGCCGGTTACCGAAATATCGTCCAATAATACTACAGTTCCTTTCACTCCAAGAAGAATTTTCTCCATAATTTCCTGAAAAATCGAACTGGTTCGAGCAGGCTTGGTTCCAAAAGGTAAACGATTCTCTATAAAAACTCCTTTGGTGGTACTCCACGGTAATAAATGTTTCGTCCCCTCATTCAATTCGATCTGGTTGTATGCAGAACTAAGATCAAGCTTGCTAAATTTCTGATCAACTTCTAACGCCACAAACAAATCATCAATATGTGAAATTGGGTAATTTACCTCCTTTCCTCAAGATTAAAAGTATTAACTGATGTCTTCTCTTTCTTTGGAATGTATTTAAATTATTATTGGTGGCCCATTCATCTAACTCAGTGTTTCCCAACGAAGGCCATATGGCCCCCCTAGGAAGGCATACCATATATCTGAGGAGCCATATGCTAAATTCATAAACTAGGGAGTCTTGGACTTAAACAGGCCACGCAAATTTTGCCATGAACATTTTATTTATTACTGGATATTTAGGATTTAAAAAATAAGGTTGGGAAACCTAACTCAATTGGATTTGATGAATCCAAATATATCGTTGCCTACAAAAAGCTTCTTTATCTGGAGGTTCCAACTTTAATTGGACCAAAGATGAAACAAATGACGTTCCTTCAAAAGAACATAACATTCTACAGTCACAGGGGCCTAACTATTGATTTCGACGTTTATTTTCAACGGCTATCGTTTTCCTGTAGCAAGCGTAGAAACAAAAGAGAAAATAATAGTAAAAATTTCATATATTTTTCTTTTTTCTTGCTCGAATTCAATAGTTAGGCCCCAGGTATTTTATGAGTACTCTAGGATTTAGGAGTAGGAAACTCGGTGACCGGTTGCAATTCGTGCTTTTATTTCTGCCCGCTATCATTTGACGATATTATTGCTGACCATAGGACGCACTCTAAATTGTAGTCGTCGATTCCGAGATTTGCCATGTAGATGTTCCTGGCTGTTGAAAAGAATTTGATTTTACTGATATTCACTTCCAAACTAAGTATTATTGAGTAGCGATCGAGCAGCATGCAACTGTCCTTGATATCGCTAGGACGTCGGCCAAGAAGCACGATAGCATCTGCTTATCTTGGCCTGATTTATTAAAGATACAGCGCGTAATTCAACGATGTTTTTCCTTACTACTTGCTCGAGCGCTAAGTTGAACAGCATAGGAGCGAATGTATTTATCTGTCAAATGTTATTTTAAATGAATTTGATATAGTTGAAAAGAGTTTTTCTTTAATTCCAATACACATGAACGCGACGTATGGTTATATTCTAAAATCCACACTGACTATCAGTCAATCACTAATGATGTTTTCGGCGATAGGGCTCAGACTGGCAAGTACAACACTAGCCAACACATTGTAGGCAGTGTTCAACGGAGCTACGACACATTATTTTATCGGGTACCTTTTCTTGGTCCCCAATACACAATTAGATTGTAAAGATTTGATGCAAGATTAGAGCCTCCGAGCTTAATAAATTCTGCTAAGATTCCGTCAAGACCATAGATGCCTTTCCATTTTTGAATCTACTAACGATTGCGTTTTCTTCCACTACTGTGTGATATTATAGACAAAGATCTCTTCACCGTGGGTGGTGCAATTGCTCTAATTCCGATTACAAGCTTTTAGGAGTCGGTTTGTCATTCTTTTCCTTTGTTCTCAGCTCTCTATCCTTGTCTTTGATTACTATACTTGTTAAGTGTAAGTTTTTATTATTATTTTTGTTGTTAGAAAAACAGTTTCTTGGGTCTCCTGGTTCTTTCTGTTGTCGTAGATATTTAGTCGTAGCTTTCCTGGAACGAATACATTCTGCTTCAGTGCTGCTCCTAAGCTTTTATTTATGTTCGGCGACCGAGCGGTGCTGATCATCGTATTAATCACCGCGGGATTTTGGTGGTCTTCTTTATTACTATGAAGGTGCAGATAGTCATTGGCAGCTAACAGATTACTGTGCAGTGATACTTGTTCTGACATTCCATCGAACGGTCTTTTGTGCTTGTCTATTGATTGTAGATGACAGTTAGGTTTGAATATGGCAAGAAAATGATGGCACCTTTGTACGATCTAACGTGGGATATGCTGGTGGAGTGCTTGTTAGAGTTTATTATGACGTGATCGATTTGGTTCCGTTCATCCATCACTGAATCTCTACGTTACTTTTTTGGATTTCTTATATAAAATAACTTACTTGATACAATAAAATTGTTCATCAATGAATCCGTTAATTACTTCATATAAAATCAACAGCTAAGTATTGCAAAGAGTCAATGAGATTATGAATTTAGCAAAGAGTCAATGAGATATTGAAAATTGTATTGCGAAGGCGAATCCCATGTTTAGATTTGTTGATTTCGCTTACATTCGTTCTCAACTGGAATAAGCTGTGGCAGACTGGAGTCCATATTATGCTGTGCACATAAAAATAAATTAAAGCATTCAAAAGAAGTTTCTGATTTTTTTGTCAAAGAAAAGAGGTTATGACCAAAATATACCATTCCATGAAAATGTAGCTTGGTTAACTCCGTACTCAACAAGATGCACGGATTACCACATATGCGCGCTTGAAAATATATGGCTTGGTCATGTTGATTCTATTTTTTGTTTATTTTCTTTATTTAAATTTTTTGAAGACTTACATGTACTCACAGAAAAATTTTTTTTAGAAATAAATAAACTAAACTGAATTGCCAGGTAAGTAACATGTTTGGTATTATGGTGCAAGGTTTTAGAACCGATGTCCGATGTATTTTCTGCACTTGATAACTTCCTCCAGCTCGACAAGGAATATATCTTCGACGTCATCTGATTTATCTTCGTGCATGTTCACTAACGATCATGGAATTCAATTTCTTAGTGTGGAGCGTCATCGTGCAAATTAATAGAGCACAAGTCAATGTTGAACGTGGATGCCTTTATGTAGGGTTTATAACATAGATATTTTTATGAGAGGAGGTTGTTAGTCTGTCGCTCAACGCGCTTGTTACTTGTGAACCGGACAAGTGGTGCAGTGGTTAAAGCTTCGGCACTTGGACCGGGAGGTGCTGGGTTCGAATCCCATCAGAGGCTAGATGAAAATCGAATTTTCATCATCGATTACGATCGGTGATGCTAATAAATACAACTAAGACCCTCTGATGGAGTGCAGAATTCCGTGTCACGCGCCGACCCACCTTCCATGTCAATGTACAGGTTGACATGGAGCTTGCAATGTGCAGGTGGTATACTGTAGTTGTGTGAGTAGGTGAAGTAGGTGGGTTAATGATGTGGAGTGAATGAGTGGTATCACAATGGGCCTAAAAATTGGCCTAAGTGTGCAGTAAGCAACCACTGAAACCTAACCTACTTGTGTGGGTCAGCTACTGGTGAAGAATCCTATGACGTTCAGTCCTATTCAGCCGCTCTTAGCCAGGAAAACAAACGCTGATGTAGTATTGGTTTTGTAACTGCATGTAGAAAGATAAAATATTTGGAATTAGCAAACACAATATCGTATCATAGGACTTATTTAGATAAAATTAAATATTAAAACATTAATTAGGAATCTGATAAGGTTAAAAGTATTACCTGATGACTTCTCTTGTCTTTGGAACGAATATTATTAGTAATCCATCTGTTAGTACCAGTAAACGACTGGACCAGTCAATATTTAGCAAATTTTCTTCTGCAAAATAAATCACACTAATTTAACTAAAATTTAACCAACGACGCTTCCTTGCTGCTGGCGCTGTATCCCATGAACGGATTTAACCGCCTCAAAAATACAGAGTGATTTCTACGTTTCAGGTCGATGTTTTTCTGTAATAACTTTGAATATGACCAAGCTTTAAAGAATGCCATGCTGAATTTTTGGACCTAAACCATTTAGATTTCTGTGCACGGCAAAATAACCATTATAAAAAATTTGAATTTGTATTCATTTAAAAATCAATTTATTAAAATATGGGATAAAATACCACATAATGTGGTGCGTGCCGAGTAGAGAAAGATCTGGATTGATGAATTAAATTTTAAAATTGAGGTGTTTGAATAATATAATAAAATACTTATAAGTTGTTGTAGTTATATTTAACGTTTTTGATGGGATGGTTAATCTAAAAAAAAACACTGTACATATTACGTCACTCAATAAGTCCCGAGCCTAACTTCTAAAAAATCAATTTTTTGCAAAATTCGATTTATTCATCAACAAAGTTTTCTTCTAGAGTCTGTTTCTTTAAAATAGGTTTGTTTTGCTAAAATCTCTTTCACTGTAGCTTTTTTTGAGATATGCGAACAGGTAATATAACTGGAAGCCAGATCCTAGGATTTGGTTCCAGAGTGTATTGGTGGATTCATATTTCATCCATTGTTACATACCGATGCAAAATTCTGAGACGCGTTGCTGTTTTCGGTCCAATTCAAGGTCGTCGATTGCTTTAAAGCGTCAGCTATCGCACGCAACTACACTTTACGGCCTTCCAAAACGATTTTTAGCACCTGTTTTATCTTTTCTGAAACAACTTTTGAATTCGGAGGACTTGACCGTTCAGCATCAACGGTATTTGTTTTAAACTTAGCAAACCACCGTTCGACGGTTGATTTTATCAGTCTCGGTACTTAATGAGTGACGTAATATATTTATTAAAAAAAAATTGTAACTGCTCTATTTTTAAAAATATTTAATACTTAAAAATAAATTATCTTTAAATTTTTGCTTTCTTTGCCAGATTAATTCCAAAAGGAAGCTTTATATTTAATAGTGGATATCTGGAGAAAATTCAACTAAATTTCAAGTTCTCTAAATTAATTGATTGAGCCAAAATTGAACTTGACACTGCTTATTACAAATAAATATTTTTTGGATATGGGTCTGCTTTTTTAAGTAAATAAATTCGAAAAATCGAAATAAAATAATTGAAAGCATTAATCCAACAATTTTAATGCTTTTATTTAGAGATTTAGGTTTTTTGTTTTTATTTGGAGGGCTGTATTCTGTATTAATTTTTCGATAATTATCCTACTTGAATTAAAAACGACATAGTACTGAAAGTTTTGGATTTTGGAACAGTCCTAATTTTTTTTCTTTCAAGATTGCTTTCATATGACATTCCCCATTCGACTATATTTCCAAGTTGATACAACTAAAGCTTTTTGTAATCTCTTTAGAAAATACAAATCCCATATTACATTAGAATTCATTCCAGTTCAGTCCCATGAACAAAAATCAAACTCTTTCCACCAAAATAAATCGAAACAATAAAATACGAGTACCGTACACACATAATAATATATTATCCAAAAATAAAATGCTACATAAAATAAAAATTGTATTTATGTGTGTATCATCATCACCACACACACATACAAGTACAAATGGAAAACTTTATTTTAGTTCATTTTTGTATTCTGTGTACATTATGTATATTCAAAGAATGGAAAACTTAGAATTTTCTATTTATATTATTATTATTTGTTACATTATTCATTTGTTATTTTTTGTAGTATGAAGTGTGTAGTAATTTTCCGGTTGGTTATTTAAAAAAAATCAAACAAAATTTTATTTTTGCTTCAATTCTCGATTACGCTGAACGATACGAAAATTGTATTTGTGTAAACATTGGATTGCACTAAAAAATGATTCACATACGCTTTATAATTTTTTTTCGATGAAATTATGAAAACAAAGTAAACAAACAAAATTGACTGAAAACAAACAAAACATAACGCATACAAAGACAGAAGGCACAAATTATATTTTCTAATAAAAGTACACATACATACAGGCACAGTGCTATAAAATTTATTTATATAAAAAAACAAAAACAATATGTCCTTCGTTCATTTATTTTTATTTTATAGTCTTGTTGTTTAATATTTGACATAATAATCTTATAATGTCAAAAAATTAAAGTGACGCCTACAAACAAATTGTCGAGGGGGGCGAATTACATGAAAATTCGATTTCCCGCCGAAATTTTTTTCCTTTATCATCACACGATTTCCGGATTGCATAGGTCAATATTGATTTTACATTGTTTTTATAATTATGACGCACGTTATGCTAATTACATACAATAAAAATCGCCCTAACCGAAGGCCCCACATTGGGCGTCAAAATACACTACAATATTAAGGTAAACCAAAATTTGCAATAAACGTGAACTATTTTTCACTAGATCACCTGCCACTGTCACTAACGTTACCACTGCATGCTATTTGGGTTATTACAACAATAATGGATAACACGTATTTTCTTGTTTTATTCTTGTTGGTTTTTAACAACTACAACGGCAATTTAATAACAGATACCATAATTACTACATACTATGTATTACAATTTGTTTGTTTATTATTAGAAAACGTGTAAAGAAGTTTCGTTGTGTGTTGTTAAATCTAAATAAAATTAATTTTCATGTTGTGATTGAATTTTCTAAGTTTGCTTTGCTTTGTTACAAAAATAAAATTTTAGAAAATGTATGAAAAACATTCCGTGTACAAAACAAAAAAAAAATTGTAATACTATTGTTTTAGGGAAGGAATTGTATGTTGAAAGATTACAACGATGAGGTATTTTACTGAGATTCTCATTTTTGAAGAATCGGTAATAATTCAGTGGGTAGTGGAAATGAATACAATTGTTCGGAAATGAAAACAATTGTTATCAAAATAAATGTCATAATAATTATATTTTTCAACAAACTCACCCGTAATATAAGGTTGGGGAAAAATAAATTCAATATTTTTACATTTATTTCGGGGCTTAACACCTTTTTAAAGTTAGCCGAAAGTAGCCAGCCGAAAGGGAAAAAATCGATAATGCAGATAATGTCTTCACTACTTCAGCTGAAAGATAAACAAACTGTATATTAAATAGAAATATCCTAGCCGAAAGTGACTAACCTACAAAACCAGCCAAAAACATACAGTGCTGGGAAAAACAATTAGGCAAACATATTTTATTGCAAATTGGAGTCTTTTTTTGCTAAAATTACAAAACTTTTGAAAGCAATTGGCTTATTGTTTCATTTTAAATACACGAATGACGTAACTTTTAGGAAAAAAATGTTCCTGTAATTTAGGGGCAAAACCCCGAAAAATGCCAAAATATTCAAAATACGTTGATTGGAGTTAAAGTAATGGAATACACCTATTTGTTAATTTTTTTTTGTTTTTTATTGATTTATAGAAGTTCTCTCTTTAATATTAATATTTTTTTGGACCGCCATTTGCTTTTATTACAGCGATACACCTCCGATTCATTGAATTTGATAAATTTTTCAAAGTCGTAGGAGGTATGGATTCCCAAACGCCATCAACTAACTTTTTAAAGCTTGAATCGATTCTAGACGCTTTCTTGCTACTTCTAGCTTCATTATAGACCAAGTGTTTTTAATGGGATTTAAGTCTGGACTATACGGGGGCCAGCTCAACACATCGATACTTCTTTCTTCGAAGTACTTTTTTAGCAGTGAAATACTGTAAGTACAGTACTACAACAGTAAATATATCCATTCTCGTTCGATTTGTTTTAGTGATCAGGTGTAATTATCGGTAAGCCTTATTTACTGTTTCACCAAAATCCTTGTTTTGTTATAATTATGTGTCTGGAAAAAAAAACATGGAATCCGTAGAATACCTTAGTGGGATTTCTGACGTGATTGTCACACCAGAAATCCCATAGATCCGTTTTATCAGTAGAGCATATGTTTTGTTTTAGTTTAATTGTGCAAAACGGTGCATGCCAAAATCAATTTAGTTCTCCTCCAGAATTGGCCAGCATTTCTCCTAGAACGGCTTTATCTGCCCACTTACATGCGTTATGCATAAAATCTGTTAAAGTAGGTCAACTATGTAAGAAAAAATCGTAGTGTTCTAGCCACAATGTTTAGACTAGAAGTATATAACCTGATAAGACCAGGATTCACTGATGGCATACTCCATTTCAGCCAGAATTGGGAACAAAACCCTTAATTCAACCCTAATTTAAAACTTAAATTTTTGAAATACACTTAATGAATGATTTTTGAAAATCGCACATTTTATTAATGAAATCACTTAAACTGCTTGTACTGAACATACTGATCATGTTTCATGATTGCATCTACTACCCATCAGCCAGAATCACCCGTAGGAAACCTCCATTTCAACCCTAATTTCAAAAGATCCATTTCGTTAAATTTTGTATGCTTGATTTCTATCAACCAGAATCCCACATACAAGGCCCTTCCTTCAACTCTAAGTTTAAAATATAATTTTTGAAAATTTTTATATGGGTGATTCCTGGAAATCCCACCTTTTATTAATGAAATTACTTAAACTAGTTGAAATGAACATTCAGATAAAATTTCATTCGATAAATTTTGTATGCTTACTCCCCATCAGCCAGAATCCCACCTACAAGTCCATTCCTTCACCCCTAAGTTCAAAGTAACATTTTTCAAAACTTTTTTGTGGATGATTTTTGGAAATTCCAGACACCTAGCCGATACCGGACATCTCTAATACTATTGCAAACCTAGGAGACTCAAAATTGTTCACAACATTGGACCTAACATCCGGATTTGACAATATTAAGATGTTAGAGAAAGATATACCGAAGACCGCGTTCTCAACTATGAATGGGGAATACGAGTTTACCAGATTACCGTTCGGGCTAAAGAACGCGCCGGCCATTTTTCAAAGGACTATTGATGACGTGTTAAAAGAACACATCGGGAGAATATGTTATGTTTATGTCGATGATACAATTATATTCGGAGGAGAGGACGAAGAGAAACACTTACAAAATGTCGACAAAATTCTAAGTAGACTATGGGAAGCCAATCTCCGAGTCAATCTAGATAAAACTGAGTTCCTAAAAGATAAGAAACAGAATTCTTAGGATACTTAATAACAAACAAAGAAATAAGGACAGATACAAAAAAGGTTATGGCTGTGCAAAAGCTAAAGCCACCCGAGAATCTTAAAGAACTGAAGAGTTTTCTCGAATTAACATCGTCTTACCGGAGATTCATCAAGGACTTCGCAAAGATAGCAAAATCTTTGACAAATCTTACGAGGGGGGAGAATGCCCAAATAAAAGCCAACCAGTCTAGAAAAGTAAACATAAAATTAACGGGAGTTGAGTTGAAAGCATTCCACGACCTAAAGTCACTATTGTCATCGGCGGATCTGTTGGTATTCCCCGACTTTGATAAGCCATTCATAGTGACGACGGATGCCTCGAACCACAGCATTGGAGCAGTACTCTCGCAAGGCGAGATTGGTAAAGATAAACCCATAACTTATATATCAAGATTCCTCAACAAAACCGAGGAAGACTACGCTACAAACGAGAAGGAAATGTTGGCGATCGTTTGGGCTCTAGATAATCTAAGGAACTATCTATGTGAGGCTAAGAAAATTCGGATTCTTACTGATCACCAGCCGCTGACTTTCACTCTCAGCAACAGGAATCACAACAACAACTTGAAGCGATGGAAGGCAAGGCTAGAAGAGTACAACTACGAGATAGTGTATAAACCCGGGGCTACTAACAAAGTAGCGGATGCGTTATCAAGACTGAAACTGGAAGTCAACACTATTTCCTCATCGAGTGATGAAACCCTACACAGTGCGGAAGAAGATGGTACTCAACTCATTCCACATTGCGAAGCCCCAATAAACGTCTTCAAGAACCAATTGATCATAACCACACCAGAACGTTCATAGGCATTATATTTCCTTGTCAGAAGATCAGGCAAAGGAAGAACTCAGCAAACACCTGATGGAGAGACTACATCCAATATTTATAAATGGTATCAACATTCCGGAAAAGTATCTTCAATTGCTTCAAGAAATCTACATCAGAACATCTATGCAACTACAAAATACGGATAACTCAGAGAGTAGTAGAAGACATCTGCAATGAAGACAATAAATTCAGCATCATACAAGAAGAGCATAGAAGAGCGCATCGGAATGCAAACGAAAACAAGGAACAAATACTAGAAAAGTATTATTTCCCGCAGATGGCCAGCCTAATAAAGAAATACACACAGAACTGCGACATATGCAATCAAAATAAATATGATCGCCACCCGAGTAAACCGCAACTTCAAGAAACACCAATTCCATCATATCCGGCGGAAATTCTACACATCGACCTGATCGACATAAAAGGCGAGAAATTTATAACGTGCATGTGTAAATTATCAAAATTTGTGAAATTATTCCTTATCAAAGACAGAGCACCAGTACACATGAGGGACAAAATTATCAAAATCCTGCATTATTTCACAACATCTAAGATAATGGTAACGGACAACGAGGCAAGCTTCGTCAGCCCTATCATAGCGGACTACCTGAGAACACTAGGAATCCAAACTTACTTAACACGTATACCAATAAAAGCGAAGTAAACGGAACCGTCGAAAGGGTTCACTCCACTATAATAGAAATAATTCGGTGTTTAGTTTTTTTAGTTTCACAACTAAAGAATTGATCAATATAGCAGTTGACAGATATAACAACACGATATATTTTTTGGACGAACTCAACGGATTAATTATCAAAATTTGTTACATTTTAAAGAAAAAGTACCAAAGACTTAAGTTGCAAACCAAAGACTTAAGTTGCAAAGAGAAAACTTAAAAAATAACGTGCCGAAAACATACAAAGTGGGAGAACCAGTATATACTGCTATCAAACAAATCCAAGAAAAAACTAAACCCAAATTTCGGAAGGAAATATTCGCGAAGGATGACAAAGTGACCATTACAACAGTTTCCGGGAAAAGTATTCATAAGTCCTATATCAAAAACTCACCTACTTAACCCATTTTATACATATCTTTCCAGCTGCTGCCTATGGGTGATAACAACATCGCTGAGCATACACGAGTATGCTACACCAATAGTGTCTGTCTGACCAGGAAATGGAAACATAATTAGCGGAAATTTCAAAATTATTCATCAGATTGACCTGCACATCCGTGTGAACATATTGAACGATATCAAATTAGAATTGAAGGGAATCGATTCCACGCGAGCAGCATGAAATCCCAATTAATATACCAAATCGACGAAACGGAAAAGTTGC
>OY829915.1:179841067-179956626 GCA_963691935.1 Nephrotoma guestfalica
AGCACTTTTTCCACTAAATCAAATACTATTAAAGTTAGCCGATATAGTTTCCAGCCGAAAGTTAAAAAAAATCGATAATGCAGATAGTGTCTTTGCTATCTCAGCCGAAAATATAATATGTTATGTCAAATATTAATATGCATCAACCGATATTTTTCAGCAGACATTTCTCAGCCGATATTTTTCAGCCGATATTTCTCAGCCGATATTTTTCCGATTTTTTTTTTCCGAAAGTGTTTTTTATACAACAAATATTTGATTTCCACAACAAAAAAATTTAAACCATTAAAAATAAAACACTAATCAATATTTTTAATAGCATTTATAGTTATTCGGAAAAATTCATTTTACCATTGGGAAATTGCAAATAAACATATAAATACAAAATTTGAAAATTTCTAAATATTGACCGTTTATAGTGTCATGGTTGGAAATAGATTCAAATGAAAAGTCCTAATGATGATCATCATTAAGACCTTTCATTTGAATCTATTTCCAACCATGACACTTTAAACGGTCAATATTTATTTAGAAATTTTCAAATTTTGTGTGTGCGATATATTCAATCGAGTTTTCCCGGACTCCCCACATGAAAATTGACCTGACATTTTTTCCAGGTGCGATCATCATTAAGACCTTTCATTTGAATCTATTTCCAACCATGACACTTTAAACGGTCAATATTTAGAAATTTTCAAATTTTGTGTGTGCGATATATTCAATCGAGTTTTCCCGGACTCCCCACATGCAAATTGACCTGCTATTTTTTCCAGGTGCGAGCATTAGTAAGACCTTTCATTTGAACCTATTTCCAACCATGACACTTTAAACGGTCAATATTTAGAAATTTTCAAATTTTATGTGTGCGATATATTCAATCGAGTTTTCCCGGACTCCCCACATGAAAATTGACCTGCAATTTTTTTCAGGTGCGATCATCATTAAGACCTTTCATTTGAATCTATTTCCAACTATGACACTTTAAACTGTAAATATTTAGAAATTTTCAAATTTTGTGTGTGCGATATATTCAATCGAGTTTTCCCGGACTCCCCACATGAAAATTGACCTATAGTTTTTGATTTTTTAAATGGTTTCAGTTGATTTTTTTTTGTTGTAGAAAACAATTTTTGTGGTAAAAAAACATTTTCGGCTGAAAAATATCGGCTGAGAAATATCGGCTGATGCATATTAATATTTGACATAACATATTGTATTTTCGGCTGAGATAGCAAAGACACTATCTGCATTATCGATTTTTTTTTACTTTCGGCTGGAAAGTATCGGCTAACTTTAACAGGGTCTAAATCAAGTCGTATGTCATGAATAGCACGTTCAATATTGACTTGTAAAGCTTGAGGAGAGTTTGGTTTATTGCTAAAGACCAATGACTTTAAATAACCCCAGAAGAAATAGTCTAATGGTGTTAAATCACAACTTATTGGAGGCCATTCAATATCACAATTTATATATATATATATATATATATATATATATATATATATATATATATATATATATATATATATATATATATATATATATATATATATATATATATATATATATATATATATATATATATTATATATAGAAGAATCAGTGTAAAGAGCAATTCATTTGCATATAAAACCAATTCGTCTCGCATTTAATATATCCATCAAATTCAGAGACAGTCAATAATGCGGAGTTAAGAATTGTAGAAATTTAAATTAGATTTCATTGTAATTTAATAATGGCATATGCTTACATTCATTCATTTGTGTTTTATTCAGAATCAATTCAATTTTTTTTATTACAAAAATCATCAAATAAAGCAATTTAAATTTATTTTTATATCGAATTGTCAATCAATTTTGAATAAAGAAAGCTTTCTATCATAAAAACGATAAAAAAAATTGAAAGATTGTTCTTGATATTGAGTAATATACAAAAAAAATATTTTATTTTATTGGAAATTGATTTGGGAAAAGAAAAATCCCTCTTAAAACCTAACACTAAATAAAATTAATACCATCGCACACAGCAAAAGATTCAATTCGAAATAATTAATTTTTTTTACGTATTTAGGTTAAAAGTTTTTTACTCGCTATAAAATAAAACACTTTTACAATGGAGTACAAGATTGTTGAGTTAAGATGAACGGGGTCAATAACTCAAGAACAAATCCATCGTTTCATAATTTTATATCAATTAATAATCCACTTAATCCAGTAGTAAGTTTTGGCGCCTGAAAACCTCATCAAGACGGAGAGAGAGCAAAAACCACTAAAGTCAGAGATGCAATTTGCGATTCAACCGGTGGCTTATTGTATTTTTCATCTTCCGAAAAGCACCCCAAGACTCCAAGGTTGTGTAACATCTACGCATTGTGATACTCAAACTGACTTTGATATTAAACCAGCACATAACAAATGGATCATGTCATCTTTTAAATCGATACTAATGTTAACAAGAGGCGTAAATAACAACCACCAAAAATTTCGTCATGCTGACCTCAGCTTTTAACCTGGATAAATGGTAAACACTTAGTAACTCCATCTATTTTAATTTGTGTTGCCTTAGAGGAAAAATTGGATAATTGTAATCTTACAAAAACATCTGATTGCAGTGATCTAATCTACGCTCTAGAAACTTTAACAGGTTACTTGCAACATCGAAAAGATGAGCCAATTACTTTAGATGCTAACCACCATGTCAACAGACTTAGGTCGGTGTTGGATTATATTACAAACTATCTATCTAACATCATCAAATGGGTTTTAAATATTGCATTCAATATGTCGACTCAGTATGAAAGAGCGCTATCTTCCCGTTGGATTACTGGTGATCCCTTAAAATTTTCGCATAGTAACTGTATGAATTTTCTAACTACATCTCCGGCATTTTACAAGGAGTTCGCAGAGTCAAGCTATAAAAATTCGATCATGGAAATAATATGTTAAATTAAACACTCAGACAGTCAGACAGTAATTAGTAATTAAAAGCCACTTAAAGGACCATTACATCAAGAACATCCAGCTACTGCCTTTCTCTGCTTCTTCGTTACGACAATTGAAAATATTTATATTTGATAACGTTGCCAAACAATATCTTGAAGAACCGACCACAAAACATTAGTTTGGCTGCGATGGGAATATCCTGATGCAACTGTATGAAGACACTACCAAATTTATTACTCCAAACACATATATTTTTTGTTCATCGCGGGTACGGCAATTATTTTAGAACACCAGATATACAACTCGATAAACAACTTCTATCTTAAGAAAAACATAAAGATGCCGGACGTTATAAATATTCAAGGTGTACCTGGATGAGGTAAATTAACTTGGATTATAAACAAGCATAAACTGGCAGTGATCTTGTTCTCTGTGCTACAAAAGAAGGACTTGCTGATACTAAAACAAATAACATTTCGTTGCAAGCACGAAAACATCGATTTTAAAAAAATCCAATTAAATTACACAATAATTGCCTCGTATCTAATCAATGGAAATCGGACATACAATACAGTTTTTATTGATGAGTACATGATGGTGCATGTAGGATATATAGGACTCGTGGTTATCATTAGTAAACGTTCTAAAATATATCTTCTGGGTGATAAAAACCAAGTGCCATATATTGGCAGATTACATCATGTCAAGCGCATTCGTAACAAATACGGAATACTTGAATGTGATGTAAGATGCCCAGCTGATGCTACTTCCGCCCTAACGGAATACAACCTTAACATTAGTAGTATGAACACAATAAAACTCAACCAAATTTATAAACCTGCCGTCAACATTGTCAGCTGCAATCTGTTCTGGGGCCAAGGCTCTCCCAACTCTTTCGCGGTTTGCTTTATCCATCCTTACTTTTACACCGGTGTCGGCCAATCCCAGGACGTACGGTTATAGGTCTCATTTTATCACCACCTGCACATTGCATAGCTCCATGCCAGCCTATACTGACATGGAAGATGTGGATGAAAATTTCCTCTGCATCCTGGCTCTATCGGGATTCGAACCCGGTACCTCTCGACCCTGGTACTACTACACACCGGCCATCCTAGCGGAAACTCTTTTTGAGTATGTCTCGATCTACTCTAACAGAAAATAAGCAACTTTTAAAAAATTCGTTGGTCCCAGGCACTTAGCATTGACGTTGTTTCAATAAGCTTTACGGTTTTTAAAATTTCGGTAGAGAATAATCGTATATCTCGATATACGATATACAATATCGATATACAATATATCTCGATATACGATTATGCTCTACATAAATTTTAAAAATCGTAAAACTTATTCAAACCTCGTCAATCCCAAGTGCCTGGGACAAACGAACTTTTTAAAAGTTGTTAATTTTTTGTTAGAGTAGATTGTGACTTACTCAAAAAGAGTTTTCGCTAGGGTGGCTGGTGTTTACTAGTACCAGAAAAATTCAGGCAAACTCGATGTGTGATAATTCTCGATAGAATATTCAAAAATGGTCAATCCTATGTGCCTGAAATCATAGTTTTAACTGATTTGACTTATAATTCTACTGCACCTCACAAATTGCGAATGTATTAATAAAATTTAATGATTTCTTAATGCGTAGTTTGGAATTTATTCGTTAGTTCGTAGTTTTACCAATGCTCTGAAATTTTTAGTTGTTGTGTCGTTTTTTAGGAATAACTCGGAAGTTTAGGAAAATTTTCACAACCTGTGTTTTAATAGGTTTAGTTTTTGCTCAATTTCTATTCGTGGGAACTATTTCCTAAACTTTCCTAAAAATTAAAATCCGCCATTTTTTATTCAATGTATGCGTAAATCTTCGTATAAACGAGTAAATTATAAATTATATGAAAAATGCAAATAAGTACGGTGACTAAGTACTTATAAAGAGGTCAATTTGCATATCGTAGGGTTTTTCCGAGCAATTTTCCCAATTCCAGAAACACCGCTACCAAAGACTAAGAACACTTTTGAGTTATTCTTGATCAAAACTAACAGATAAACACCATTTCATTGAGAAATCTAGGGGCCTCGGGTGTTTTAGGAAAAAAAATTTGTAAAGAGGTCAATTTTCATTTTATTTCCTAAAACACCCGGGGCCCCTAGATTTCTCAATGGAATGGTGTTTATTTTTGAGTCTTGATCCAGAATAACGGTAGCAGTGTTTCTGGAATTGGGAAAATTGCTCGGAAGACCCTACGATATGCATATTGACCTCTTTCCAAGTACTTAGTCACCGTACTTATTTGCATTGTTTTTATATAATTTATAATTCACTCGTTTATACGAAGTTTTACGCATACATTGAAACAAAAATGGCAGATTTAAATTTTTAGGAAAGTTTAGGAAATACTTTACTATTATAAATTTCTAAGGTTTCGTTTTGCAACTATACAATTGGTCTAGATAGAACATCAAAATTTGACGGTAATAGTGCTATGTGTTGGTTTTCTAGGTCTAATAGTTTCGTTTGTCCATTGCTGAGTATTGCTAAACCTTCGTATATTTTAGATGAATATTCTGCGTCCATGGTTCCGAAAACAAATGTACTAATTTTTACTCCTAGATCTATTAAGCCCTAGCCTATATGCCATTTTAGTTCTTGTCTGAAAGGTTTGCAGATATTTTCAGGGTTTTGTTCTAATATTTCGTCACATAGTGCTTTCAGATGCCTGTTACAGTTTAGGAGGATTTTGGTTATTTGTCGTGTTTCTGGAATGTCGATAGTGGTTATTATGTGCAGATCTTTGGTACAAAATATGACTTTGTCAAGTACTTGGAGTATTATTTCTGTATTATTTAATTTTTAATGAATGAAGGATGCATTTGTTTGTACCCGTGTGGTTATTGTTGCTAATGTTATTATGTTGTAGATGGTCATTTTAGTCCCTGAAAAGTGGTTTGAGTCGTTAGTTTAGTGGTTTTGTTTTATTAATCTGTTGTTATGAACTTTTGCGTGCTTTCTGTTAATTTCTATAGTGGTATTTACTGGTGAGTTTATAGAAATAAACTCGCTATAGCTTCTGTATGGGCCTAACCATATGGCGTCTTGTTCTGTTCTCCTATTCTCAATCTTGAACCAGACTAAGTCGTTCGGTTTGAGTAATAATGGTTTTGTTGATTTGTCGTATTGTGTTTTGGTTTGAAGTATTTTACCAGTTATTTTTTATCGGGCTATTGCGTGTGCAACTCGTAGTCTTGCTTTCCGTTCGTTAACGTAGTCGTCGTAGTTGTATAGGTTCTGGATTTTTTTGTACTGCGCTATGGATTAATGCTGGTCGTCCGTAAACTAATTCGTATGGGGTAAAATTCGTTGAGCAGTGGGGTGTAGTATTGTATACAAATATGGCGTAGTGACACATTTCGTCCCAATTGTTTCGATGAATATTGGTGAAAGACCTTAAATATTCTTTCAATGTATTGTGTGACTGTGGTAGTGCATTGCGGTAGTCGTTAAGTGTTTTAATTTTACAAACTTCAGGAGTTCTTTAAATGTGTTACTCATAAAATTACTACCTTGATATGTTAGTATTTTTTCGGGGATTCCATACTTTGTAATATATTGTTCGCACAACGCTCTTGCTACTTCATTAGCGTTTTGGTTTGGGATAGGGATTGCACCTGAGAATTTCGATAGGTCGTCTTTGAAAGTTAGCAAGTAATTGTTTGAATTTTCGGTGGTTGGGAGGAGGCCAACGATATCAAAGGCTACGCATTGGAATGGATGATCTGATGTGTCAGTTAATTGTAGTGGTACTTTTGTCTTTCGGTGGTTTTTATTTTTCTTGCATAGGTGGCATTTTCTTATGAATTTAATTATGTCTAATAGCATTTTCGGCCAATGCAGCATTGGCATGCATTTTAAAACATTTTTATTCATTTGTTTGTGCGCCATGTGCCTGCATGACCACCTAGGGGTAAATTGTGATATTCGTCCAGAATTTGTTGTCGTTTTCTTAAGTCCGTTACTATTTCTAGTTTAGTGTTTCTTAGATTATTTGATTCTAGATTCGGGGTGAGTTCTTCTTGTGTTAGTGTTGTTGTTTTATTTGTTGTATTCTGTTCTAAGTTTTTACATGGTTTTGTGTGGTTTGAAGTTGTGTTGTTTGTGTTATTGGTACTTGTTTGGGGTTGATGATTTGGATTAGAGTTAGTTTGGGATGTTGTGTTTAGTTGGGTTTTGGCTTGTGCTCGTGTGATTGCTAAAACTTGATTCTGTTGTTTGATTCTGCATTTTCGTTTGTGTTGGCTTTAGCAGAAAATTTTAGATTCCATTTTAAAATTCTGTTAGGTATTTTTGTGAAATTTCCAGTAAGTGGTCGGAAATTATTTACTGCCCAATAAATGGCTACATAGCATTTCTTTTTCGATCGTACTATAATTCCTTTCCGATTTACCTAGTGCCCTGCTAGCATAGGCTACTGAGAATTCTGTTTGGTTGTACATCTGTGAAAGTACTGACCCTAACTATAGTCGCTTGCGTCTGTAGTTAGAGTAAATGGTTTGTTCATATGTATGTTAGTTCGTATCTAAGGATGGGTGTTTTATTCATAAGTTTTTCAGAGTGGATAGTCTGAGAATATGAATGGAGTACCTGCTCTAGTTAATTTTGTGAGTGGTTCGGCGATTTCTGATAATTTTGGTATGAAGCAGCGGTAGTATTTTGCGAGACCTATAAAAGATTGTGTCTCCCTTACATTTTTGGGTTCTGAAAAATATTGGGTTGTTTCTACAGTCGATGGGTTAGGTTTAATTCATTCTGGGGTTATGAGGTGGCCTAAAAATGTTATCTCTTTTCTGAGAAATTGGCATTTTGTACACTGTAATCTTAAATTATTTTTTCTGCAGATTTGGAAAATTTCTAACATTTTGTCATTGTGGTCTGTTAAATTTTTACCGTAGATAATTACATCATGTAGGAATATAAAGCCTTTTAAACATTGAAATTCTCTCTTGAAATTTTTAAGACCGAAGGGCATTCTATTAAATTCGAAATGACCGCAATTTATGCTGAAAGCTGTGTTGTGTGTATCGTTTGGGTTATTTTCTGTTTGATGATATCCGCTAGCTATAGATGACCATCCGAGTTGATCTAAGATGTCGTTTATAGGTAGTGGGAAAGAATCGCTTATCGTTATTTCAGTTAGTTTTTGGAAGTTTACGACTACACGCCATTTGAGTTTGCCGTCGCTTGCTGGTTTTTTGGGAACCGCTAGGAGTGGACTATTGAAGGGACTGGCGCTAGGTTGTATTTTACATCGAGCATTTCTTGTACTTGGGTAGTCTATATCTTTGTACGTGTACGCGTTTTGAATATGTATATAAGTTTATACATATTATGGATTATACCTTGAATGCTTGTTAATTTGTCTCCTTCTTGCTCTTGACGTGAAGAGTGCTCTATTGTTTGTCCGGTGTGGTAGTATTGTACGTCTTTTGGTAGATCTTCTAATATTGGTTTAAAGTCTGATAGGTCGCTCTCCTCTGGTAGCGTATATGCTATCATGATTTTCGCTCTGTAATTGATTAGTTGGATTAGGATGTGTGGGTTAAATATTCCTGGTTGGATTTCTGATACCGTGCAAATTATTGGTTCGTTAGTGGGTGTTTGTATTTCGATGATCGTCTCACTACGGGCTGGTAGTATTATTTTGAAATCTGCTCGGTTTGAGAATTTGATTAAGTGTTCGTTAATTTTAATGTTATTTGTGCTGTATAGCATATCTACTATAAATTTGTCGTAAAAGTCTCTACCAATTATTTCGTCTTCTAATATTTGAAAGTCATTTTGTACCGTGTGGAATTTGTGTTGCACTTCTAGTTCGTCATTTAACTGTAGTGTTAGTGTTAGAGATCCATTGGTTTTTATTGTACCTGTTCCTATGCCTGATAAAGTTAGAGTGCCGAGTTTAGCTATTTCGTCTGTGTTAATGTGTTCGTGTTTTATAATTGATATGTCTGCTCCTGAATCGATTAATAATTCTGGTCTTAATTTTTGATTTATTAGAGGAGATATGGTTCTCTGTTTGTCTTGAATTTGGATAATAAATTTATTGAGTTTTTCGGGATAAAGTAGTTTTGCTGCGGGAACAGAATCTAATTTTTATCAATAAGTAAACTTTATAATTTTATAATTTAAGTTGTTACAGCTATCGCTTTCTTTCTTATCTTTGATAGTTATGATGCTAAGGTCCTTATGCATATTTTTGTTTTTGACGAACCAAGATGCTCTGTACTCATTATGAAAATTTTTGAATGTGTTCTTTGGACAATGTCATATGACCAAACTTGTTTAATCGTCGTGTTATACAGGAGAAGTTTGTATTCTAGGTCAATGGTTGAATGTTTCTCCGTTTATTGCGACAGGCGGGCAAGTAAGCTTATTTAATGTAATGGTTACGTGGGTCGTTTTCTCTTCATTGACCTTTATCTTCCATTTCTTTAGCCATATTTCGATGTCATAAGTATGTTGTTGCAGGTATCAGACGCTGTTTGTGGATTTTTATGGTTACACACGATTGCCGTATCATCACACTACCTTATGGTACTCAAGCCATAATGTTTTTCTCGCCTAAGTTAGAGGTATTATATTTGATATAATATCTGCAATTTGACAACAACGATACGACTTCATAAGTTGGTAAATTTCTGGCAATTTAAGATTAATTTTGTGAAGCAGACCCTCGTGCCAAACTTTATCGAATGCTTAGGCAACATCCAAGAAGATGGCAGAGCAGTATTTTTTCTTTTTGAATTCTGATCTTAATTCTGTAGCTACTCGGTGCACTTGCTCACTGGTTCCGAGCTCGGCTCTGAAACCATACCACGAGACTCAAGTAGGATCCTTGCCAGGCTTCGGTATCATTTTTATAGTTGACGATTTGGAACACTCAGTGATATAACGTAATCCGTAAATTGAGTTTAATATTTAAGCCAGTCGTCCAAAGGCAGGCCCAAGCAGTTGTTTAAGTATTTCACCTGTAATTCGATCATACCCAGCTGTTTTATTTAATTGAATTTGATGTGCAATAATAAACTTTACTAGTGGTTTCTTTATCTTAAATTTCCTCACAGGACCGATTGGTATATTTTCGGTATGAACCACCGATAACCGATAATCTAAGGCTTGAAGTGAATACACTTTCAAGGTGACCAACAAAGGCTTTAGCTTTTCCTCGTCACTTCTAGCCCATTCACCGTTAGAAAGATGAATTGGTGGGTTTGGTTGCTGAGGCCGTTTAAGGTATTTAGTGGCCTTCCAATATGAATAATTTGTGTTTGAATGGGGAGATAATTCCTTAAGATAGTTTTGCATATAATCCTTCATGTGTTTTTGTATTAGGCTTTGTAGTTTTCTTTTTGCCTGACTATCATAAGAAAGTGTTAATGTAATGTATATTGGAAAAAATTTTGGAAAAAGCATTTTCTATATATTAAACAATAATTCAATAGTGGCTCTACTATGTAAATGAAATGACTAACAAATATTCTTTACAAAAATACATCATTTTACAAGATCTAGAACCATCATATCAAGATGGTTAACAAAGTATACTCGTCGACGGCCCGGTTAAAAGATATTTGTAATAAATATTCTGAGGTGCAATCGTGTGACACTTTCCAATTACCCATCAACATCGCAATAATTAAATTCCATATAATTTATAATTACAAATCAATTTCGCTTCCCACTTGAGTGTATTTGTTCAACGCAAATTAAAAAACACCGAACTAAAAAAAATGTTTGGTTAAAGTTTTAATGTTTTATATTTAGGGGTTACATTTTATTTATATTCACTTAAAAACAGAAATTATTTATTTAGCACCAACAACAACAAAATGTGCATAAACAATTTGATGACCACAAAAAAAATATTTGCTTTTATGTTCTGAACAGCATTTTGTACATACATTTCATGGTTTGTGTCGCTGTGTTGAGGTTTATTAGTTTCGTTGCTCGCCGAGTTTATTAATTAAAGCTTATTTTGTTGCCGCTTTAAAATAACAATGGCCACATAAAAGCTCCTTAATACTAGCCAACATTATAAAGCTAAACGATAATGGACTTACATACTATACTAATGTACTCTGTACAGTGTGTGCTCGTCTTGACTTTGGTGCCATTAAAAACAATAAAATTTCAAGACGTACACATAAAAGCAAAGTGCAATAAACTACAGAGCGGAGCTTTTTAGTAACAAGTACCAACAGCAACAAAAAACGGTTTGGTATGGCATTAAAAAGTATTTTTTTTTTTGTTTGAAAACTGTGAAAGAAATAAACTGCAGAATGATAAAATTTAAAGTTAAGATAAAATGTGAAACTTGGTTAATACTCGTATCTCAGATTTTTTGTATTTGTCTTTCTGTTTTTTTTATGTTTTGTTTGTATAATCTAATTAAGAGATTTCAGAAGTCGGAAGAAAGATTTTATTTTTCATTATATTTTTCCCATAGACATTAATTATATTTGAGGAAGCTAGTAACGAAAAGGAAGTATATATTATGGCTGGGAGGTAAATTTGAGTTAAACTAATAAAACAATGTTAGCAATATTTTAATTTTTTTAACTCGGTTATTATTTAGATAAAAATGTTGAGTTTTTATATTATAAGATGGTTGTGGTGTCATCACCGCAGAGCGATGGAATTTATAATTCCTGATGAGGGTTTAATTTATTAGAGAGGTTTTGGTATTTGTAGAAATCATTTGTTAATATTTGATAATCGTTGCCTTGTAATCATAATATAAAACACATTAATGAAAGTGCGAGACGAATCTTAATTAAAAAATAAGATGTTTAATTAATTTTAATCCAAACAAAATATTCAAATTATTTAATCGTCATGTACATGCGGTTTCAAATTAATTTTGCTTTCTCTTGCGTACTCTAAAATGGAGGGGTGAATATGTTACTGCAACCCCCAACTTTATTTTATTACGAAGGTTAGGTAAAGTTAGGTTTCTGTGGTTCCTATCGCGTACTTAGGCCAGTTTTGGCCCATTGTGATGCCACAGGATCTGACATCATTAAGCTCCCTTTAAACCCATCTAGTACTATTCACAAAACATAAAAGATCTCGCACATTCAGAGATAGCTTTCGATATCAGTGAGGCTGTTAATAGTGTGTTTGCCCAAATGATAATGTCTTCTGTTAGCAAGCTCAGGACATGAGCATCACTTGCTATGCTTTCTAATCAAGAGTTTCCTCCTCCTCCACGTCCTTGCAGCTTCTGCATAAGTTATTTGCAACCAGACTCAGCCTTCTCGCATGATCTTCGAAAAGGCAGTGTCCGGTAAGTACCCTTACAATTCTACCTAAGTCACACTTTCTTAATGTGATCAAGATCTTGGATCACTTCAAGTTCTACTCAAGCCTGCTTCTTCGCTACCCTGCCAGTCGGACCATCGAGCCACCCAGCATTTGCCAAGGCAACTGCTTTCCTATGACTCGCTGCTTTCAGCATATACATTGGCCTTCCTACACATTCTCTCCCTAGCTCCAGTTGGAGAATCGTACCGTACCTTGCTAATTCGTTTGCGCTGCAATTGCCCTCAACGTCAGAGTGGTCCGGAACCCAGACCAACTGGATATTGAAGTATTCACTCATTTCGTTAAGAGGTGTGTGACAATCCAACACCACCCTTGACACCAGGGAAACTGAATTCAGCGAAAGAATGGCCGCCTGACTGTCCACCCAAATAGTGATATCAATCAACGATAATACACTGTGTTTCAATCAGTTCGTGACCTCTCCAATCACTATGACTTCAGCCTGGTACACGCTGCAGTAATCAGGTGGACAAAAAGATAGGCATACATTTAATTCCCAACAGGATGCACCAACTCCCACTTTACCATCGAGCTTGGAGCCATCGGTGAAGAATTTAACTACTCCGATCTCCATAAATTGAGTGCCTTTTTTGCAAGCACTTCCAACGGGAGAAGGTACAGCACGACCTCTAAGGCACTAGTGAGGGTTGTTTCGTCCCACTAATGAGCGAGCAAGCTGCTCTCTGCACCTTCGCCATCATGTTCCTGTATGATAATTTCTCCAGGGCTGGCCACCATACACTCACACCATACATAGTGGTAGGGCCTTACAACTGCCGTGTAAAACCAGTGCACCAGCTCCAGTTTCAAGCCCTATTTCATTCCGATGGTATTTTTACAAGAGTAGAGTGACACAATGGCCTTTTTCACTCTTTCTATCCTATTTGGTTTCCAACTGAGCTTACTGTCGAGACAGTAAGTGAGCCGGTATAGTACCATTTAAACTTGGTGGAACCATTACCGGAATTTTACATCTACTAGTGAAAAGGACCAGCACTGGTTTAGATGGATTAATCCCCAGTCCACAATTACTTCCCCCCTCCAGTTCCAACAGTAGTCCATTGATTACTACATTCCAAAGAAGAAAAGAAGAGAAATCACCCTGGGATGTTCCCCGAACAACCCGTTTTCTAACGGAGACTTCCCTCATTTCCGCTAAAACCCTTCTGCTACCTGGTAGGTGATTAATTAGCCCCACACAACAACAAGTAATATATACGAGAAAAATCAATTGCCGCATGCATGAAAGATCATCACTTGAGAATGGCTCGTCCGATTTGGCCGATTTTTTTTGTTGTGTTCGTAATTGTCAGGACAAGGTTTGTATGAAAGAAAATTTTGGGAAAATCGTTTTCATAACAACAACAAATTCCGCATTTAGATAGTTCAGTGTGTTATCGGTGGTGATCGGCAATTAGAGCGTCGACATATCGGTCGGCGTACGTGCAATGCAAGAAACCTACATGATCGTCGAATCAATGAGACGAATGAAGAGCGTAGGTAGCGTTTAGAGGTAAATCGAATAAGAAATTCTCAAGCGCGATCCATTATGACTCTGAAACAACGGATACAGTCGAGTTCGTATCCGTTCGACGTATCCGTCGAACATCGAAAGAACAGACGGCTAAACGAGACAATTTAGATACGATTCAACAGTCGATTACGCCGCACATGTATCGATCGACTTCGGAACATTGAGCACCGTTTTTTCAACATAGCAATGCTTTGACGTTTTGACACGAACCACTAGGTTTATGTTGTGCGAGCGGAAAGGTCAAATTACCCAATTGACACCGCCACCAGAGCCACTAGCATCATTGCTTTCTGGTCAAGAATACATGTACAAGAACACCAGTTTCTTCTAACTGACATCATTTCGGGCGAATATTATCGAAGCACGAGGTGTGAACCCAACTTTTATGGTAAATTCTGTTTCGATTATAACACACATCAAATACACAAACACATCACACAAACCCGCACATCAACGATTCAGACCGTTTCAAGTCCAATAGGGAATAATGTGGACCTCCGAGGCTTCTTACATTAAGAGTTTGTCAAACAAATTGTCCCAAATTTATTCAGATTTATTTTCTTGGAAATTCTGATCAGTTGACCGGAAATTATTTTCTTGGAAATTGATCAGTTTGCCGTTGGTAAGTATGTCAAAATCGAAACGGAACGTTTCTGATATTGAATTCATGAATTCATTGGATTTGCCAGTAATGCCGCCGCACATATTGATCAAGGTCGGTTCAGTGATAATCGCAACCTGAACCAACCAAAACTATGCAATGGAACAAGACTCGCTATTAAGAGGCTGATGAACAACGTTATAGAAGCAACGATAATCATAGGAAAGTTCAAAGGCGAGTATATTCTGATTCCAAGAATACTACTGATTCTAACCGAGTTGCCGATTTAATTTTAGCCTGTTCAGTTTTCGGTTCGCCTTTCGTTTGCAATGACGATTAATAAATAGCAAGGTGGAAGTGTGTAGAATAAACCTTGAATTGCCGTCTTTTTTGCCAATGGGAAAAGTGCTCCTGTAAGTGTAATTGTATGTGGCGTGCTCGAGAGTTGGTAAACCCACTGCGCCATCCGTTTTCTCTCTGGACAGGCAGTCAATAAATATCGTTCATCACCAACGATAGTCGGCTGGCGAGGTCGTGAGATTTGACAACTCTCTATTCCTTACACTATGCTGATAAACCAGCAATATACACGCTTCCCGGATTAATTACCGTTATTTATTTAAAAAAATTATGAAGTAAGTAGCATAGTCTGGCAAATGAAATGCGATTTAATTTCACATGCTCTTTGCTAATCCTAAATCAAAATCATGTATAACAAAATTTGCACAAAAATCTTCCTTAATAATAAGAATGAAAGTTTGGAAATCTGTAAGTCTGTCTGTAAACAATCTCCTGGCAAATCTATTCATCCGATTTTCCCGGAAATGAGTTTAGGAACGGGGCTATATCGAATTAGTGACATGTTCAAATCTGAGGAGTGCGTCCCCGGAATCAAGAGGCCCATTCTTTTGCGTTACTGTCCATTCATCCGATTGCAATGATGAGGGGTTGCGTGAACGCCCGATAATATTTCTGAGCTGATAAATTTAGAGCTGGGCCTCTGAGTCTAGGGGCCATAGTAAAATTGTTTTCTAAAATTTCTATTTTGGTGATGCTTCATGTGATGTTTCCGATACTGAATTCAGTACTTGATGAATTCATATCATATACGATTGCAATTATAGTGAGGTCGAGAAATTTTCAGTTACCCAATAGAGTCTGCCGATCTTAAAATTTATTAGACAAATCCTACGATTACCGAAAATAATTTCTCAAGACAATTTGATATTAGTGCAATCCAATATAAATTTGTGGCACTCAAAACTAAATTGGAAATCATATTCATACCACTTATGTCATAATATTTTTTTCTTAAGTAGAATGTCGCAGTCCCATTAACATTCGGAAAGTATATTTACTTTTGCAAAAACAGGTGACTTTATTAAAATAATAAATTTCCAAATTAAAATAACATGAATCTTTTTTACTTTCAGTACTTTTCAAGAACTTCTTAAAAATTAATAAAACAATGTCAACCACATGCACCGAGAAAATTGTAGAGGATCCTCCAAATTCCCTAAAAAGGCGAATTAACAATGATTCAGATTCTTCGGGTGAACTCGATACGCCAATACAAAGTAAATTTAAACTTTCTCAATATTTTCAATTTATAAGAAATACTAGCTGTACCCGGCGCGCGTTGCTGCGCCCAAAATAAAGAACATATATTTTGTATCTAAAACAAAAAATTAATGTATTTTTTATTGTAATGCTACAACAACAAGCAACGTACAATTGGCCGTGATTGGCTTGTGATTTGTTAATGGTAATTGCGAAGGCCAGACGCAATGGAAACCATAGCCGCATGAAATCGAAGAATAAATCATTTGAAATCAGCGGTATGCGTTGAATCAGCACATCTTCCGCTTTATATTTACCGCTGATGATTGTTGCCTCGATCAATTTTGGTGTTAGTTTTTTTATGATCAGTCTGGTTCCGTTACATAACTTTGGTGCGTTCAAATTTCGAATGAGCATGACCGCAGAGAACCAACTTTCAATGTCGATATGTGTGCGGTGGCATTCCTGGTGGCTCCATTGAATTTAAAAATTCGGTTGGATAATACGATAAGACTACTTGTTCCGCATCCATCACTGTGTCAATTGATTTGTATTTGATTGGTTCTGCGGGCAATTTCAATTGAATTTGTTCATTTAGCTTGTTCACATCATTTTTTGGGGCCAGAATTGCTCGTTTGCATAGCCAACCTTGACTTTTGTAGTTGCAAGTCAAGTTTGGGAATACCTTGTTAACAACGGCCTGAATACTCGGCTTCATTTGGCAAAACTTTGGCGGAAACGTAATCTCGGAATTTTGCCGTTTCCAATGTCCAAAAGTTGTTTGGGAAATGTTTGGACAGAGGCTTCTTTCAACAAATGCACAAGCATGTTCGTTGAGAGAGTAATTTTTTCAACTCGGTTCCAAAAATAAGATGCTTTGAGGCATACGTTTAGCTCATCAGCGTGTGTTGATCGAGGTATAACGGGTACGGTTTGGCGAAAATCACTTGCAAGAAGTATAAATGCACCTCCCATTGGTTGGTTTTTGCCTCTGATATCTCGCAGAGTCCGGTCAAGTGCCTCAAGTGGTTTTTTATGGGCCATGGGTCATTCAACCCAAATGATAATTTTGCACGCTTTAAGGACTGCCGATATTCCTGAATTTTTGCTGATGTTAGAGGTTGGTGTTTTGGTCTGGTTCAAATTTAGGGGTAGCTTGAGTGCCGAGTGTGCTGTTCGCCCACCATCGAGTAGCGTTGATGCAATTCCCGATTATGCTACTGCGAGTGCTGTTCCATTATGCATTCGAACCGACGCCAGTAAATTGATCAGAAATGTTTTTCCGGTGCCGCCAGAAGCATCAAGAAACAAAATCCCGCCGTTTCCATTGTCTACACGTTACTTGACTTTGTCGTAGGCATATTTTTGATCAGCAACTAGTAGTTTTGTTTGTGTTGCCACGAAATGTCGTTGCTGGTTTACATCGTAATGCTGTTCTCGCACCAAATCTCTGTCTTTTACACCATTCCTGTTCCGTGTGGATGCCGGCATACCAAATTAATTTAGTACTTTGTTGCTAATTGATATGCATAAATCCTCAATCAATATTAGCACTTCATTAAAAATGTCGTCGGAATATTGTAGATTTGGATCACCTCTGCGTGCATGCGGCAGAATGTCTTCACTGAGACTTTCACAATGCTTTTCCCAGAGTTCTTGTGGATTCGATGGGGCGCATGTTGTTAAAATGATCGCAAACAAAGTATTTGTTTTGGATGACAAGTAAGCGATGCGTCTGTTACCGTTGTATTCCAATGATCTTCATTTTTAAGTAATCCAAGCTTGATACATGCTTCTCTATACGTGTGGCATTCTACGCCATCGATGGTTTTCAATGCAACGAATGATGTTGGACCTCTGACTGTATACAATAACAATCTAAAATAATTACATTCAGTGTTGTTAGGATGTACTGTATATACACGTCCTAAGGCAGCTGACGAACGTACACCAGCATTCTCTAGAACAATTGCACCTCGCTTTCTTCTCATGAACTTTTTTGTCAATGTGTTCCAAGTGTAGTATTTGGGCAATTCGTGATACAGCAACGTTTTAGCGAAGTCATCAGAAGCACACAATTGTAAAAAGGCGGTGAGTGTTGTGGTGGGTGGTTGCTCAGCTCTATTTTGTGCATTTTGATCGGTGAAGTAGACACGCTGGCCATTTTCTAAGTGAACAGCGAAGTCCGAATACTGCCATGTCACTGCTTTTGTGGACGTATTTGCAAATGTATTTTATTGACTTCACCGAATTTTAACACTCAACATTAATGTGGGCATCAAACGTTTTTGAAAGCAGCGGTGAATACGGCACGATCCATCTGTTGTTCTGATTGTGGTCCATGGATCATATTTTTCTTGATTGTTTCAAAAATAATAGGATCTTCGCCTCGGTTGGGAAGCTCAGCAGATATCACGCTATCAATTTGTGTTGAGACGATTTTTTTCTTCAACCATATTAAAGTATGTGCGTGTGGAAGACCCCTTTTTTGCCACTCAACTCAATACATCCAGCAATGGGTTTCTCCAAAAATTTGGTTCTTAGTGATGACGTCCATCAATCGAATTAGCTTTTGCTTGAATACCCGTGCGAGTAGATCATGTCCGTGCGATGAGTTTTGGTCGGTGAAAAGTAGGTCTGTGATTTCACTCCACCTTGTATTGCATGTGAAGGTGATGAACAGATCTGGACGTCCATACTTTTGAACATATGTCATGGCATCTTGTGCGTATTCATGCATGTGAAGTGGACTGCCGGCATACGAGCTGGCAAGATTACCTTTTGTCCAATGTTAGCAGCGTTCGATCAATGTTAATTGCATCACGCAAGTGAATGTATTCTTCAACACGTCGCTTCTGTTGATTTAACCGAATGAAAAGAAGACGTTCACTTTCAATTTTTGCATGCATGTCTACAATGAATTGATGGAATAGTTGACGGCATTTTAGTATATAGTTGGATTCATTTGGACGAATCATAATGCGGTTTGCGTAATAATCCATACTGGAAACTTCCTTCGTCGACTCTTCATTCGTATTAGGGTTGATTTGCATTATGTTGAAATAGTAACCGTCTTCTCCACGCGGAAATCGCAGTGGATATTGAAGTGCATCATACGGACGATGTGTTTCTGAAACGCGAATCACATTTGCGTTCCGGCGATGAATGATTATGTCACGTCGATCGAATTCGGAGCCCACCATTATAACTGCTACATCACCTATCACCGGTGCATTAAAACGTCTTTCGTGTTCACCTGGCGGCGTTTTGTCTGCTCAGATTACAACTGTATAATCATCTGTAGGCATCTTATCCATATCAGTTTTAAATAAATGTATCAAACTGTTGCGTTCATGAAACATTGCTTGTAAATTCGAAATTATATCACGCTGGTAGCGGTACTAATTGCGGCACGCAGTTCGATCGTTTTCTTCGTTGCCAGTAAAATATATTTGCAAAAACTTTGCCTCTTGATTTAGTACAGGAAGCATCGAACCGATTTTTTGATATATCTGGTCTTGAACTTTGAAAGTGGGCATGTAACAGGCGCTATTAACAATGTTTGTTGCACCGAAAGAATCAAATGACTTCTTTGTTGTACTTACGAATGTTTACGAGTGTTTCGAAGTTGCAGTTGTGCCGGAAATGTAACTCAGGAGTATTTCAGGTGGCTCAATCAGCGGTGGCAAAATAACTTTTCCATTCAAACGAACAACACATTGCAGGAGGTTCTTTAGCGAACTTCAAAGCACGGCAATGCAAGCAAACTTTAATCATTGGTCTAATAACTACGTTCTCGTGATTCCGGTAATCAGAGGGGTCTTCAAATGGGTTCTTTCTCTTGACCGAGGCAGTCTTAAGCGATTGGTATCCAGTCGCTCGATTTTTTGTTGAGGCGTTTGTGATTCTCTTGAAGTTGAAGCTCTGTCGCACATTTCCTGACGGCGAGATTCTCGTTGTTCTTCCGTTTCGTTGTATCTGGAAGTAGCAGCTCTGTTGCGCTTTACCTGAAGGCGAGATTCTCGTTCTTCTTCCGTTTCGTTAGCTTTAGGAAAAGCAGCTCTGTTGCGCTCTTCCTGAAGGAGAGATTCTCGAGGTTCTTCAGTTTCAGCTGCTCTTTTTTACCCTAATTCTTTGGCTTTGGCCAATTTTCTCCCTCTGATACGTTTTTGGTGGCATTACGTATTTAAAAATAATTATTCTTCCACAAGTAAAAAGAAAAATAGAAAATTAGAAGGCATTAATATGTCATTGCAAGTATAGGTGTAATAAACTTTTACTTACGAAAAATGAAGAAACGGATCACAAAAACATCAACTTGAACTTCAATTTATACAAAATACTGTGGGCAAAAAATAGTAAGACTTTGTAGTGTCTAAGTAATCCCCCCGGCCTCAATACACTTCGCTCCAATGCGCGTAGCGATTCACGTTTAATGTCTTCAATTGACTCAAAACGGTTTTCTCGGAGCGGTCGTTTGAGTTTTCTGAACAGCCAGAAGTCACACGGAGCTAAATCAGGCGAATACGGTGGTTGCGGAACGATATGTGTGGAATTTTTGGCGAACAAATCACGTAAAACCAATGCAGAATGAGAAGGTGCATTATCGTGGTGCAAAAACCAAGAATTGTCGACCTATAATTCCGGCCTCTGTTTACGAATAGCTTCGCGCAAATGACGCTTAACACTCAAATAGTATTTATTGTTGACAGTTTGGCCGGTTGGAAGGAATTCGAAGTGCACCACACCTCGATAATCGAAGAAAACTGTCAACAATCACTTTAATTTTTGACTTGCTTTAACGTGGTTTTTTCGGCTTCGGCTCACTTTTGGCACGATATTCGGCTGATTAATCATCTGTTTCCGGGTCGTAAGCATAGATCCAAGACTTCTTGCCAGTTATAATACGTTTCATGACATCCTGGTAGTCGGAAAGCATTGTTTCATAGAAAAATAATAAATATAATAAAAAACTGAGTGATTTTGGAACCAATCATGCTTTCACTTTTCTTAGGCCCAAATGATCTTTCAAAATGGTTTTCATTGATCCTTCCGATACTTCAAAGATGCCAGTAAGCTCTCTGACTGTTAATCGTCGCTCGAGCACCAACTCCTTGATTTTATTAACGTGTTGATCATCAGTTGATGTTGATGGCCGTCCTAGACGTGGTTCGTCGTCAACACGTTCTCGACCCTCGATACAATTATCACCGAAGGCCGTTTGCAACATTCTGAATGTTTCAAAATTTAATGGAACTTCTTTGTTGAATAATTTCACTCATTGTAAAAATCGCCGAATGCACTTTTTGTACTTCAGAAAGACAAGCGTACACTAATGGTTATTTTGTTGTGGCATTTAGCACAGATGTCACTGATAGTCATACCAACATAGAAAGAACCATTCGTCGAGGTTTTCCGCGCGAAATTTATATTAAAAAGTCTTACTACTTTTTGCCCACAGTAGTATATGTATCATACTGTTAAAGTTAGCCGAAAGTTTCCAGCCGAAAGATGGTAATGCAGTTAGTGTCTTTGATAACCCAGCCGAAAGGTGGTAATGCAGTTATGATATTTCCACCCCAAGTTGAAATGCCGTAATATGTCGATAATGCAGATTGTGTTTAACTTCAATATTCAATCAAAAAATCCCGCCAATACAGATTTTAAAGTAACAAATAATACATCAATTTTTTAAAAGAAAAATCTCAATCAAATCTCATTTTTCCCTTATTCCGACGATAAAATCGTTCATCATTCCAGATTTTGGGACATGGACACCAATCTGACAATGCTGATTCGATAGCCCATGACCATAGGTAGATTTTGATTATAGGTTAGGGGTAAGTCTGATGGGGTTATAGGGGTGAAATTTTTATTTTTCCCATATTCCGACGATAAAATCGTTCATCATTCCAGATTTTGGGACATGGACACCAATCTGACTATGCTGATTCGATAGCCCATGACCATAGGTAGATTTTGATTATAGGTTAGGGGTAAGTCTGATGGGGTTATAGGGGTGAAATTTTTATTTTTCACATATTCCGACGATAAAATCGTTCATCATTCCAGATTTTGGGACATGGACACCAATCTGACTATGCTGATTCGATAGCCCATGACCATAGGTAGATTTTGATTATAGGTTAGGGGTAAGCCTGATGGGGTTATAGAGATAAAGCAGTTTAATGCTGTTCAAGCATAGTCGACCATCATTCGCGATTTTGAGCCATGAACACCAATCTGACTATGCCGATTCGATAGCCCATGACCATAGGTAGATTTTGATTATAGGTTAGGGGTAAGTCTGATGGGGTTATAGGTGTCAAATGCCACATTTGTTTTATGCAGCCGAAAAATGATGAACGTTTTTATCGTCAAATTAAAGGAAAAATAAAAATAATAACCCCTATAACCCCATCAGACTTACCCCTAACCTATAATCGAAATCTACCTATGGTCATGGGCTATCGAATCAGCATAGTCGGATTGGTGTCCATGTGCCAAAATCTGGAATGATGAACGATTTTATCGTCGGAATATGTGAAAAATAAAAATTTCACCCCTATAACCCCATCAGACTTACCCCTAACCTATAATCGAAATCTACCTATGGGCATGGGCTTTCGAATCAGCATAGTCAGATTGGTGTCCATGTCCCAAAATCTGGAATGATGAACGATTTTATCGTCGGAATATGTGAAAAATTAAAATTTCACCCCTATAACCCCATCAGACTTACCCCTAACCTATAATCAAAATCTACCTATGGTCATGGGCTATCGAATCAGCATAGTCATTTTGGTGTCTTTTTGGTTAAATCTGTAACATCTATATAAAATAAATTTTTGAAAGTTGGCCGTATGCTGCTATAATAAACACATGAAACTATTAGTTAATATCGTTTAGATTGGAAATTGTATTTGTTGTTTGTCCCGATATATATGTTTGCGGCTGGTTAAGTAGATTAGTCACTTTCGACTACGATATTTCAATTTAATATATAATTTATTTAACTTTCGGCTCTAGTAGTCAAGACACTATCTGCATTATCGATTTTTTCACTTTCGGCTGGCAACTTTCGGCTAACTTTAACAAGGTATATGTATCTATAAAAATTTGTTTGAAATGTATAAGAAAATCCTTGTAATTTTCACACAGAAATCGCAGTACGACCTCCTAATATAAAACTGTGCGATTTATACTCGGAAATCTACATACTATTCCTCTCATTTTCCATCACTAACACATTGACATACATGGAATTTTTGTGCCACTTCTAGGGCCAACAGCACGGAATTCCGTGTAAGAATATTAATGGAATCCACATTCCGAGTGAATCTTTCGTATAGATTTTATTACGGAATTCCGTGCGATGCGATCATTCATTTTCGTATTCGTATTAGAATTATACGTATCCGTATTCAGGAATACCAATTACACGAATTTGTAATTTTTCTATTCGAATTCGTATTCACGTATAGGGGCCCTGTATTTTATCCATTTGTATCATCTCGTTGCAAGCTTACAAACATCTATATCACTCTAAAATTAGAAATAGTTTATGGTGATTTTACTCTTTCTGTGTATTATTTTGTTTAGTTATTTGAAACTAAAGATACATATTACATACACCAACTCAACCCAAAACCAATAAAATAAAATTTAACGCTATTCGTTTGTTTTTCTAATTTTATCTTTCACACAATTACAAATCTATATGTCATAAGCCTGGGGCTCTTAAACCTATGTTGTCGTACATTTTATTATAGATTGAAGATTGTGGTTTTGAAAAACATTTAAAAATCTCAATACTGCTACCAAAAACTTGCGCTTATCATTTTTGGGAAAATATAGTTTCTTCCTCTCCAATTTATGTTAACGAATTTATCAGAATTATTGCACACTAAAAGCGCACTGCAAATACGAGCAGAGAGACACAAAATCACTAACGCTAAAGTTGTTTACCTCATAAACAAATATTTTTCGTGTTAGTCTCGCGTCCTCCACTTTAAGAAAGTCAGTGTTATATTACATTTAATTTTATTTGTTTGGTTAGTTTTCCCTATACAGCCCGCTACTATTATTTGTATGTAAATTCATGCATACATACATAATGAATTATTTTATACTAGTAAATACTAATGTTGTTGCTATCTCGTTTTAATAAAATTGTATTTATTTTAAAATTTTACAACAAAACACTAACAATTGGAAAATCATTCAACTTTAAAGCAAAAATAGGTTAATCTTCTGGGTTTTAGAACTGCATTGAAGGAAGGTGTATTTAGGGAGTAGGATGCAATTCATTAAAATCTATTTTTGTGGATCATTTCTATGAATTTTGTAATTGTATTGGTTACGAAGCGAGGAAAACAACCGAAGTATAAAACTTTCAATGGTAACTGGGACATTAAAATGAATCAAAGTAGACAATTTTTATTACTCAATACCAAAAATTATTTGTTATTCTTTGGCAGGCGTAGTAAATTACTAATTAACTTTTTTGTGTAAACAAATTATCTTTACTAATTCTTTGAAAAGGTATCGAACATATTTTCTCTCGATAATTTGGATGGGTATTTGCATTTAAAAATTCATTGTATAGTAAAAGCGGGATACATTTGGGGTGGTTGCGCGAAAAGAAAGTTGAAAATTCTCAATAAAAATGTGTCTCCAGACGAATAATACGTACGTACACTGAGGGAAACAAATGTTATAAGAAATATGTCTTGTAATTAATCATATTTTATTTAATGGAAATAAAAAACCTCATCAATTTGATTTAATAATATTTACGTCAAACGTGTGGTGACACGTACTTTGCTATTATACATGATGACATATTTCATACGTATAATTATTATTTTTACTTCATGCGAGTATTATAATATAAATATGGTACATATACGGCATATTTTATATTTTTATGTGTTATTGAGTTAATAAATTTATATCATTAAAAATGAAAATCGATTATGTACATATGTATGTATCTTCATTTAATATACAAGTAGCTAAATATTAATTTTATATTATGTGTTTATGCGTAATATAATTTGCAATAAAATTATGGTAATAAACTAAATTATATTTTAAAGAGATTATTATGTATTGGAATTAAATTGAGATTTAGTTACTGTCGGTTAAGAGCAATGCATTCTGCAATGTGGTTTAGAAGTGACGTTGGAAATTGTAATGGTGAAGGTGTTTTCGGCAGCGAGAATAGATAATATGCTAACAATGTCGTTTTACAATAATAACGCCCCACTATCGCCACCGCCTGCAGGTTCTCATTCTTGAAAACAAGAATGGGTGAAATAAGTAACCTAGGTGTGGGGCGAGTCACGCTAAATGGTGGCGGATGGCTCGGATCAAGGTGTTATGCGAACCGTGCCGATGATCAGTCTGGCTGGGAACCCATCTAAAAATAATTACTCAGTCCTGAACGGAGCCACCTGGATACTTGGCAACCTCCAGTTGTATGTAGCCTTACCCGTGTATACGGATCTCTGCACGGGCGGACCATCATTTTATCCGATACTCCGTGGGAACAAGCATGGAATCTAAAAAAGAAAAAATAATTAAAAAAGTGGCCAGCACTTCTCAAATGCTGGTAAAGACGAGGGGATCTTTGACTTCAGCTTATCCCTGCCCCCTCCCCTTATCTCTAATGTCTCAGAGTATACAAAAGGGGAACAAGGAAGGCTCAAAAGAATTCGTGGATGCTCTTCTGTGATAGAATGGAAGGGGATTCGAATACCTCGCACTTAAGAAAGATTATCTCTACTAGTCTAGCTGTTCCAGGCTATCTGAAGAAACCGGATGGCGAATGGACGGTTTCTAGTCATGCGACTCTTGATCTTTTGATCTTGTTTCCCACTTCTGACTTCCCACTTCGTCCAATTGTTATGTACAGAGGATATGCTGAATACACAGAAAATAAAACGGGCTATTAAAAGTTTAAGCCCGTTAAGTCAGCTGGTCCGAAAGGGATGGTGTCAGCAGAAATTCAGAAGAACTCGGAGGTTTTACTTCCCTGGCTGGAGGTTATATTAAAAGAGTATCTGAAGCTGGGGATATCCCGAAGAAATGGAGGGAGACTAAGGTGATATTCATCCCGATAGCGGTTAGAAGCTCGTACAGCAATCCTAAGGACTTAATACCAAAATCTCGTTATCATTTTCTTTGATACTCGTGGGATCAAGTATGGAATCTAAAAAAGTTAAAATAACTAAAGAAGTGGCCAGCACTTCTCAAATGCTGGAGAAGACGAGGGAAGGGTCTGTGACTCCAGCCGTAAGGGTGGCTAAGACTGGTTCCGAGGCTCGCAAGCCAGGAACTAGTGGTAGCGGAAAGAAGGAGAAAGTCATTGCTCCTTCGGTTCGGAGATACAGGACGGAGCGTTCGGCCATCCGTGTCTTGGACAGACTGGCTACAGTCCCGAAAGAGCAATGAACGGAAAAGCAAACGAAAAATTTGTTAATTTGGCAAAGAGTTGCATAGCCGAAGAGAGCAATGCACGTAAGGAGAACTTTGGGTGTAAAAGATAGAGGTCTAGTGAGCAGGAGCATGGAGGTCTGGATGCCGAGAGGAAACGGGCCAAGCTCCATGTTGACGAGAGCCATGAGAAGGGCAGCATCACTGGAGAAAATTGGATGTGAGTGTTTAACGTACTGAACCAAGATTCTCTGAAACTTCTTGAACAAAATCCGGGACCCACGCCCATTTGTAGCGACAGCTGAAACCGACCGCGTGTGCAGATCCAAGATCGGCCTTCTTGTACAGGAAGGCGATCGAGAGGTTATTCAAGGTATGGCCAGAAGCGAAGCTCGGGCAGTTCCGAAGGAGGAGATACAGAATAGACCTAGTACAATGGTCTGGATTTCTACGTAGGAATATACACGGAGCCAGCTAACCTGGAAGATTCCTTGAGAATTATTCTGGTTTGCCATCCGGATCTTTCGACGAGGAACTGGAAGATTATTAAGCATGAGGGGCCCAAGGGCAGTTCCAGATTATAAACTATGATAATAATTTAGAATTCCCTGGCTCCTCTGTCAAAAACCAAATTGTTTATAAACTTCGGCTTCGGGTCAGTCATCCTTAAGGAAAGGACGAGGTCGGGGTAAAACCGAGCACCGCGCTGCCCGAGAAATGGGAGCAAGAGGTCCAGCCGGTTGAGGGAAGCTCGACGAGTAGTGCCACTCTAGAGGAAACATCGCAGCTGGTGGCGAACCCAAGTGAGGGGTTTACTAGGAATCTTAGAGATCGACTATCTCTAGACATGGGGAAGGGGGCAAATCGGACTCTGAGGAGGGGAATGTGGACCTCCTTAAGTTTAGGGACTGCGGAGAGAGTGAGATGGAGGATACCGTCGATACCGTTGGGTCCAATTAACCGACCTAACACGGCTGTAGCGATAAGATGAGTAGATACTGTTACCAATGATCAGGTTTGTGCAAATAAATCTACATCGCACCAAGGCTGCTTCGGCGGCGCTACTTTTCGGACTTGCTAAGTCAGGGGAGGAGAGTGTTCTGATCAAAGAACCTTGGATCAAAAACAACAAGATCTGTGATCTGCGAGCGAAGGGTACACCTTTTTTACGCTTGTGGGACGAAAAAGAGCAGATCATGTATACTGGTGGAAAATAATGTTTTTCTACTTCCGCAGTATTGCAATGGGGATATCACTGCGGTTGGGGGCATTTGTTTGTGACGCGGAAAGGCGGAAGGTGGGAGTTTTCCCTAGAATGCATCGCGAGCGCGCACCATACCATCTGGAGTAGCTCGGACATCAATGATAGGGATGAGTTACTTTCATATTTCTTATAAGAACTAACTTCAGTATTAGTAATATAGGTCTAGTCCCCGGTGGACAGGAAAGCTTACAAACCCTAAGGACTTAAGACCAATATATTTGTCATTTTTTCTGCTGAAAACTATGGAAAAATTGATTGATGCTCGATGTCCATATTCGTTCGAGAATTGTACCCAGAAACTGAGCACAGTCTCAACATGCGTACCATAAGAGTAAATCCGCGCACACGGCATTACATACATTGGTTCGATAATTTGAGAAGTCACTGGATTTTCAAGAATGTTCGTTGGTGGCGATTCTCGATATCGAGATGGGGAAAGTCTGCGTTGTTCGGAGAACACCCCAGGGAATTGTCCTCCCCTTCTTTATAATACAGTAATCAATGGACTACTTTTCGAACTGGAGGGGGAAGGAATAGGTATAGTTGCTTATGCCAATGACGTAACGATAGCTGATCCTTAGACATAAAATTCCGGTACTATGCTGGCCCGTACTGATAGTGCGAGATTCCTAGGGATTATTTTCGACAGTAAGCTCAGTTGGAAACGAAACACGATAGACAGAGTGAAAAAGGTCACTGTGCCACTCTACTCTTGTAAAAATACCGTCGGAAGGAAATGGGGCTTGAAACCGGAACTGGTGCACTTACTTTACACGGCAGGTGTAAGGCCCGTACTACTGTATGGTGTGAGTGTATGGTGGTTAGCTCTGGAGAAATTATCATACAAGAACATGAAGGGGTATGTGCAGAGGGCAGCCTGCTTGCTCATTAGTGGGTTCCACTAGTGCCTTAGAGATCATGCTGTACATTCTCCGTTGGATATGATAGGTCAGCAGATGGCACTCAACACGGCCACCCGGTTATCAGCGGTTTCGGAGTGGAAGTGTCTGAAAAAACAGCACTCAGCTAAAGCCAATTCTGTGAGGGATGACTTGGTGAATTAGGATTATATAATACCCCTTTTGTATTTTGGCAAGCGTTTTAATGTGATTTTCGCCTCTAGGGAGGATTGAAAGAATGGTCTCATTATAGAGACCGGGAGAGTTAAATTCTTCACTGATGGCTCTAAGCTCGACGGTAGAGTGGGGGCTGGTGTGTTCTGTGGGGAATTGAAGTTATAGCGATTGAAGAGGTCATGAGCTGGTTGAAACACAGTGTACTATCGTTGACTGATATCACTATATGTGTAGACAGTCGGGCGGCCATTCTTTCACTGGATTCAGTTTCCTAGCGTCAAGGAAGTGGGGTCTGAGACCGGAGTGGAGTTGGATTGTCACACATCTCTTAACGAGATGAATGATCACTTCAATATCCGTCAAGGGAAGTTGCATGGCAGACGAATTAGCAAGGTACGGTACGATTCTCTAACTGGAACCATGGAGAGAATGTGTAGGAAGGCCTATGTCTGTGTTGAAAGCAGCAAATCATAGGAAAGCAGTTGCCTTGGCAAATGTTAGGTGGTCGACAGTTCGAATGGTAGTGCAGCGAATCAAGTATGGCCTGAGCTGAGCTTGAAGCGATCCAAGATTTTGACACTAAGGAAGCGTGACTTAGGTAAAATTGTAAGGGTACTTACCGGACACTGCCTTTTCGGAGATCATGCGAGAAGACTGGGTCTGGTCGCAAATGACTTCTGCAGAAGGTGCAAGGACGAGGAGGAGGAGGAGGAAACTCTTGTTTAGAAAGCATAGGATGTGATGCTCATGTCCTGCACTAGCTGGCAGAAGACATGATTACTTGGGAAATATACTATGGACAGCCTCTATGATATCGAAAGCTGTAATGTGCGAGATTTTTTACGTTATGTGAATAGCATTAGACGGGTTTAACGGGAGTTTAGTGATGTCGGATCCTGTAGTATCACCATGAGTCAAAACTGGCCTAAGTGTGTGTTAACAACCACTGAAACTTAACCTAACCTAACCTACAATAATAACGACATGATATGCTGTAAACATAATATATACCTAGACCTTTGTTTGTGGTTGCTTCATGCGGTTCATGTTTTGAATATAGAATGATGAACCGCTTGATGCAATCACAACCAAAGGTCAAAGTTGAACTGGATCCATCCGAAAGCATTTTGTAAAAGGGAGAAGTTTATCCAATTTATAAACTAAAGTACCTCACACACACGCATAACTGTTGAAGGACAAAATATAAGGACCAGACCAATACAGAGTGCCAACAATATGGTTCTGTATCTTAAATCCATCTTCAACAAGCGCGTCCTGGTTTTCGGTTGTTTCAACATGGACATCGATGCCCTTAATACCGACAGAAAGACACTTTAAAGACTTCAATCGGTATGTATAATATTTTCTGTTGCGAGCATCGTAATAATTAAGGACTTCTCTATAGTCGTTGACGCCATGTGTTTGAATTTTTACTTTGTGTATTTTGCCTCGAAGTAAATTTATTACGTAAAATGTTTTTCCATTCGTTAGCACGCTGGATTTGAGTTCTTGCACCACCTTGTGTGTATTGGTTTCGCGCGTAGATTGGATGTGGTTTGTATTTTCGATTAGCCTGTTCTTGAATAGTTGGATTTACAGTTTGATTCTGAAATTGTTTTTAGCGGTATTTTCAATTTTTCGACGTTCGATTTCCTACTTATCATTAGTTTTTGTTTTTGTTTTTGGACTATCCCTTTCCCATTTTACAGTAATATACGATTGACGCCAGTTTGTGTCATATGTCTTTAAGGCTGGTGTCGCTACTGTGCTTTTTTCGGAGTTATCGGGTCATCTACCACTAATGGCTTTATATTCATCATTGAAGTTGAGATTGATCGTGTGTATGTTTTTTTTCATAAATTGAGAGATCTTAATGATTTCTGAGATCGGTTTACCGGAAGTATCAGCTTCTATAGCAGCTTTTGGTTTTCGTAAATATACCGGTTCAAATCAGTTTTCCAAAATGTATGCGGAAATGACGACTTTTTATGATCACTAGATCTGCAACCGTGTTGTTCTGTCGACGTCGACCAATCGTTTAATCAATTCGCGATAAGGAATATTGGATGTTAGGCAAAAGGTAACATTTTTCCTTCTCTTAATTTTTGCATAAAATCATTTAATGTACAGGGTGTCCGCCGGGAAGGTATACTACTTTGTTTGCTTATGATTTTTGATTAAATGAAAGAGAATGGATCTTATATTGATAAATGTTTTATTTAATGTCGGCAATTGTGTATGGAGTACAATGTCAGATAAATGCCTGCCTCTGTTAGCCTCACAAATGCTAGCCCTTTTGAGTATATTTTTCATTACATTCTCACACATTTCACGCGGTATTTCATTAATTTCATCACGAATATTTTGTTTGAGTTGCTCAAGCGTTTCTGGTTTGTTTGCATAAACCTTGCTTTTTAGATATCCCCACAAAAAGGAGTCCGGAGCAGTCAAATCAGGCGACCGTGGAGGCCAATCAACATCACCATTTTTTGAAATAACTTGTTGTGGAAAGAGTTCTCGCAGTAATTCCATTGTAATCCTGGCTGTATGCGATGTGGCACTGTCTTGTTGATAGCACATGTTAATCAAGCCCAAAATATGCAGTTGTGGCGTTAAAAAGTTTTCAATCATATCACGATATCGCTCCCATTCACAGTTACCGTTACGCCGTTTTCATTTTCAAAGAAGTAAGGTCCAATGATTCCTCCTGTCCAAATTGCACACCAGACTGTCACTTTTAATGGATGTAAAGGTGACTGATGAATATTGTGAGGGTTTTCCATTGCCCAGAACCGACTATTCTGTTTATTCACATATCCATTTAAATGAAAATGTGCCTCGTCACTCATTATGATTTTTTCATGAAAATCGATGATTGATTTTGATAAAATGTTTTAACGATTAAAACACGATGGTTTATCGAATATTTTTCCATAATAAATTTGCCACGTGTCTACTTCATGACTGTCAAGTATGAATTGTCAATACTAATATTCGCCTAAATGGTGGCAAAACAAAGTAGTATACCTTCCCGGCGGACACCCGTTACATTGCGTTATCGTATACGAACTTCAACATCAGATCCGTAATTGTTCAGAAATTCAAATTAAAATGACTTTAAAAATTCAAATAATTGGGTTTTCTTTCAGATTAGATTTCTGAAACCAACCGTTAAATTTTTTTCAACATTCTTTATTAAAACGGGCTGCCCTTTTTGACTTTTTACGTAATTTTGTCTCATACAGTTGTTACGACATATATGTCGTACGCTATAGCGCACATTATGCTTCAAGTTTTTTACTTCCATTTTAGAATTAAATGCAAAACGTTAAAATTTCTTCTCATACATTTGTCTTATTTTTCTGAAAATTACTTAAACGACAAAATTTGTTTCTTCCAATTTTAAATACAAAGCCAAGAATAATGAAGCCATATCGGAGTATAAACAACAACCCAAGTGTATAAAAGCTAACAAAAAGTTAAGTAAGCAACGAGTAAAAGCTTAGCCTTAACATACTATTATTGTATTACACTGACTTAAAGTTGTTTCTTTTAATTTTCAAAGATTTCCTCTTCAAAATGGTACATTTTCATGGTACGAACTTCGAGAACAAAAAATGTACGTTTTCTTATCTGGTTTGCAGATTACTACAACCTTGTTTATCGTTATCTCATTCGTATGCAGCCGTGTAAAATAACGGGAAACAAAAGTTTAAAACTGTAAACGAATATAAATTCAATTAACTAAATATTTTAAGCTTTATTGCTGTACAAAAAAAAAAATTCTTCGTAAAACTGGCGAAACATAAAAAATGAGCTTTTGTATCAAAGAAAAAGGAAAATTTTTTTTTCAACATCAAAAAACGGATTTTTCTGTGTGTTGTACTTGTTTGTTGCTACTTTCTTTCGTTAATGATTTATGCTTGAAGGTGAAAGAGCAAAATATGCTCCAAAAACGTTTTGATAAAAAAATTAAAATAAGCGAATGGAAGCATGATTTTGTCGGGGTGCTTAAATGTGTGCTCTGCTTAGATGTGAAAAACACATTATGATTATGTATGTACACGAGTATTTAATTATTTATATTTCCATAATCTATGATTTATGTTTAATGAGCATTCGTCGAGCTTTTCATGTTTGTTTGTTGTGTAAGTGTGTGTGTTTTACTTTGTTTGCGTTACGCGTATACCAAACATTAATTTCTCACCCTGCCAACATTAAAACAAAAATATTATTGTTTTTTTATGCCAATGAAATAATGTTGCTTACACGTTTTTTTCATTTTGTACATATGTACAAAAAACATTAAATTAACTCAACTCTCTCGAGTTTTTTTTATTCACTGTGATGTTAACATCACTCATCAAATGAAAACCCGGAATGTTTCCAGATATACAGATACAGATGTAGCACAAAATGTTGTTCATTTGAATATTTTAATTTGGCCGGTAAACATTTTTATTCGTGTGAGTTCATCTCATATTTTTGAGCTTTTTATGTTTCAGTTTTCGTTTTAGAAGCGTTGCGATTGATTGATTAGTTGGGCTATTTGGACCTATATAAAGTAGTGGTCGCATACAAATGTATGTTAAAATCTTTAGAAATCGAGGCTCTACAGGTTCTACCAAGATGTTGGAAGTTTGGTCTTGACCTAATGAAACATTGACTGGTTTAATTTAAAAAATTCGGTCGTCTCATCAGACTGCAGTGACCAAACCTTTATACAAAGTATAACCTCGATGCTCTAGCGAATTATTAGGCATTTTGATTATACTTTGTACCAATACTTTGGCCAAGAAACATACGAGAATCTTCATCAAGATTATGAGTTTACAATCATCTATCTTCAAGATCAAATAGAAAACGTTGCCAACAAAGATTCTCCGAAACAAAGTCAAAAAAGGTCCAGTATCAAGCTTCCGAGGATTGCAATACCACACTTCTATGGGAATTACAAACAATGGACAAGCTTCCAAAATCTTTTCAACAAAACTATCCATTGAAATGATGATTTATCCAATAAAGAAAAGATGCATTACCTATTATCAGTAATAGGAGGAGATCCAGCCAAACTCATTAACCACCTAAATATATCGCAAGAGAACTATTCCACAGGTTGGAATATTTTGTGCTCCAGATACGAGGATAACCGGCTTCTCACCAATACTTACATCAACACAATTTTAGAACTACCAATGTTTGCATGCCACCAAGAATCAAGGAATAAATACAGATTCTTGGGATGCTATCTTGTTGAACATCCTAATAAGAAAACTGGACCGGAAAACTCATCGCTTATACGAGACGTCATTGAAGAACCCGAAGGATCTTCAAACAGCCAACGACTTTCTAGAATTTCTACAAGTAAGGTTTCAATCTCTGGGGCACTATCTCGAGATAAAACGTATAAAAAAGGAGGTAACCCAACAAACATGTTCATCTATTAAGACTGTATATGTTGCTGTAGCCAGAAAACCAGATAAATGCAGCTTCTGCTAGGAAGAGCACAACCTACCAGAATGTAAGAAGTTCCTAAAATTACCACAAATTGATAGAAGTAAGGCCGTATATTATAAACCAGTGTGCCAACGATACTTGCTTCCAGAACACAAACTCCCATGCAATAAAAGTTGTGAATTATGCAAAGGTTCACATCACAGCCTGCTGCATAGTAACAATAGTTCGCGATCTGCACCAGAAAATATAAAACCAGCCAATACAAACATACAAGTAACACATGCATGGAATCGCAAATGCATCTTAATAGAAACCGCCTTAGTGAAAGCGTTTTCTGGTACTCGCAATGAATTGATTCGTGTGCTAATTGATCCGAGTGAGTCTCAAGCAACCTTCATTACAGAAGAGGCCTGCCAGAGATTAAATTTACCAAAAACCGCAGCGTATGCAGAAGTTACAGGCATGGCAAAAACCGAGGCTGGAGTGGCGAACTCAAAAGTTGAATTTACCTTGAAGCCAAGATTTCCATCTCAAATTTGCTTAGCCCTAAAAGCATTAGTATTCAAAAACATAACGCGGGATATGCCAGAGAAGCCTCTAGACCCATGGAATTGGAAACACACCAAAAATCTAATGTGCCTCATCCAAATTTTACAGTCTTGACCCAATCGACTTATTATTGGGTGCGGACTATTATGGAGAAAATTTAATGAGTAATATAGCAAAGGCCTCATCTGACGAACCGATAGTCGATTGTCACAATTCAACAGTAATACAATCAATGACAACAAAAGCAGCGGATATAAATAAACAGCTGAGAAGCTTTTGGGAAATAAAGGAGGTGCCACGTAAACGAGCATTCACAAAAGAAGAACTAGAGTGTGAAAAAATATTCGCGACCAGTCACAAACGTCTCAAATCTGGCCGCTACGTAGTTAAGATTCCTTTTGATATTGAATTATATTCTGCCAACCCACTGGGATGCTCAAAAGGGTCGCCATGGCGCGTTTGATACAAGTAGAGAAACGACTTGCTAAAAATCCAAACCTTGGCATTCAGTATAAGAAGTTCATGGATGAATATATCGCTATGGGACACATGAAAGTTGCTGAAACAGCTACTAAAACTGGTTACTATTGCCTGCCGCATCATGCATTCAGTATTTTATGGAGAGAGTCTCCGCAACAAGAAATTCATGAGTTTAAGCTGACCACCGTCGCATATGATATGCGGTGGATTTACGTTAAGAAAATGGGCCACAAACAACACAGTTCTCTTGGAATCCATACCAGTGCATCTAAGTAATCAAAATCGATTGGAATTCAAGCTTGATGACACTATTAAAACTCTTGGCTTACACTGGAATCCAGCAACAGATACATTCGGTTTCATCGTCACTCAATCTGTGCCTGGAAAGACTACTAAACGAAACCTACTTTCGGTTATTGCAAAATTTTTTGGCCCATTACGCTGGCTGGCACCAATAACAGTTGTAGCTAAACAGATGATGCAAGAATTCTGACTACCTGGCCTCTCTTGGGACGAAAAATTCCCGTCACACATCAACAAAATGGCAGGAATTTAAAGATTCTATACCTCTCCTGGAAGAAATATTTATTCAAAGTTGGATCCATTTTGAGGAGAACAATACAACAGAACTTCATGGTTTCTGCGACGCCTCCGAAAAGACCTATGCTGCTGCCGATTATTTCAAATCTACAAATTCAGAATGCATTACTATTGTGAGGCTTCTCGCATCAAAACCAAAGGTTGCTCCGATTAAAAATTTACTTTCACTACATCGTCTTGAGCTTTGTGGAGCATTACTGCTCACTAAACTAATGTACCAAATTAAAGAAGCAATGCAAATTCCGGAAGCAACTTCGTTCTTTTGGACTGACTCAATGATCACCTTATGTTGGATTCGAGGGCGTCCTCATAAATATAAAACTTTTGTTGACAATCGAATATCGGAAATTCAAACATACTCCAGTCCGTCACAATGGCATCACGTTGGTGGATCAACCGACAATCCAGCAAACTGCGCATCAAGAGGGACCAGTCCGAAGGGTAGAGGCTCCGGCGAGAGACTAAAGAACAACAATTTATGGTGGACGGGTCCAGATTGGCTACAATTTTCAACCGAACGTTGGCCACAACAAACTACTGCTCAAGAGAAAGCTACTTTAGAATCAAAACAATTGGTTGCACTTGCAACATCAACAACAGTTAATCAGTTTGTACAGATTATGGAACGGTTTTCAAACATGAACAAAATAGTTCCCGATGTTGGGCTCTGTCGACGGTTTATAAATAAATGTTTGAAAAAACAGGTTACCAGATCGCCATCTTTACTTTCTGCTGAAGAACTTAATCAATCCTACAATGAGCTGGTTAGAATAATTCAACATGCGGAGTTCCAGAATGAAATCATGCAGATTAACAAAGAAGGCTCAGTTTCAAGAAAAAGCAAGCTCCTCTCGCTTAATCCATTTATTCATGAACATAAAATACTAAGAGTAGGAGGAAGAATAACTAATTGTCACCTGAACTATGATACCCTACATCCAAAGATACTGCCTCCAAAACATAGATTCACAAAGCTAATCAAAGATGCTCGTGTAAAAACATTCAGTTAACTCTGTCACATCTTAGAAACTAATATTGGATCACGAACAGCACAAGCAGCATACGTACGGAGATAGCAAAATGCCTCACGTGTATTCTGTTCGATACTTCAACAAGGCACCAACTAATGGCAAGCTTACCCAAAGAACAAGTCATGCCATCACGTCCATTTACTAACACAGGAGTTGACTACGCAGGACCAATCTCACTAAGAGTTACTAAAGGACGTGAGAATAAGTCATACAAAGGATACATAACAGTATTTGTATGCTTTGCTACCAAAGCAGTGCAGATAGAGATTGTCAGCGATTTGACCCGCGCAGCCTTTAAGAGATTTATGGCTCGAAGAGGTCTTTGCAAACGGATTTACAGCGATAATGGCACCAATTTTGTTGATTCCCGGGCACTGCTTGAAAAAAGATAAACAAAAAGCTCTTAAACAAGCAAATCTTGATCTCTAGCAAATGCTAGCTAACATTGGGATTCAGTGGCCCTTCATACCACCGTCTGCACCGCACTTTGTGGGACTTTGAAAATCAGCAGTAGAATCTCTAAAATTCCATCTTAAACGGGTAATTGGAGACATAACCCTCACATATGAAGAGTTAGCTACGGTTACATCACAGATAGAAGCATGCCTCAATTCAAGGCCACTTACACCAGTTTTATCCAAATGCGTTGATATTAACACTGGCACATTTTTTAGTTGGTGATTCACTAATAACTATCCCAGAATCGAACATGCTGAATGAAAACATTCCTGTCAATCATCGGTGGAGATTACTACAAAAAATGGTTCAAGATTTTTGGAAACGCTGATCAAATGACTACCTTACCGAACTACAACAAAGAGCTAAATGGACCAGCAAACAACCAATGGTTAAAGTAAAAGACATTGTCTTAATAAAAGACAACAACTTACCGCCAACAAATTGGCCTTTGGGAAGGATCATTGATCTACATCCTGGCAGCGATGGTTTGACTAGAGTAGTCACAGTAAAAGGAGGGGATGGTCCCATATTCAAAAGACCCATTACCAAAGTAAGTGTCCTAACGTTCGACACCGAGAAGTCGCAAAATAAGTCAGCAAATGACCAAGGTTCCTAAAACCACCAATCTCATAGCTCTGCCATTACTTCTACTATGGATAGTGGCAATCACTACACTGCTGATGTACAACATCATCACTCTTAGTCACGGCTGTATCTAGATAATTTAAGAAATCAGCAGTGGAAAATAGTAGTTTACTATTCAGATTTGATAGCATACAGAAATTTAGCAAGGAACATGGATCAGCTCATGCATATTCTAACTGAAATCGAGGACAAGAACGCAATACTTCACTACAGAGAAAGGAGAAGAAAACATGGGATCCTAAATATCGTGGACAATTTAGAGTTCTAGAAGACCGGGATGCGAAGCACTAAGAAGAGGAAATACAAAAGCATAAACTAAATCAACAACACCTTTTAATGATAGCCAAGAATCAAACATCTATTGCTGACGCAACTTTAAACATCTTAAAACGAGCTGATGAAGACAACAGACGTCATTGGCAAGTTATTACACAACAAATAAGTTCTGAATTAAGTGACTTCAATTCTGAATTAGGTGACTAGGGTCGACTTCAAAGACACTCTGCAAAAACTAATTGATGTTCTTTTAAATTCAATCAACATAGCAGTGAGTACTTTAATCCATTTAATCTATTTGTGAGCCCTCATCAGTGGTAAGCCAATAAAAAAAATTTGTTGAAAATTCCATTTTAATTAGTATAAGTAGTGAACTGTAAGTTTTAATCAGATGCATCATCTGAAACCACTTCCTCGTCATCTGAAATAGTTTCCTCGGTTTTGATGCATTCTAGGCACATAATTTTTGAGTGGTTTGAACAAGATGTCTGATCACAAACATGGCATCTTGTTTAAGTTTCACATCAGATAATCAGGGGCACAAATAACATCTTGGTCGTTTGCTAACCGTCATAGCCATCACTTTTTCGCCGGTTGATTCTTCTCTAACTGGTATTACTTTATACCAGTGCGAGGGTTGGAGATTCGCTCTCAAAACCTTGGCCTGTACCAGTTGCATAGCCAATTATTTTAGAAACGATTTTCGGTCTAACGATTTCTTTGTTTCATATAGTTGTGGGTTAGCGCTTTTATGCAAAACATAGACTGCAACACCGGCGAGGTCTATAAGATTAAAAAATAGCACCATCGGCCATCGGTGTCTTTTTCTTTTATATGATAGGTTCTCACAAACTTATCGAGAGTGTCAACCCCCCCTTCGTTGCGTTCGTTATAATCCGAAATTATATTTGGTTTATTAGACTCTCGGTCTACTTCGTTACTGCTGTGTAAAGATGACAATTGCAACACGTTTTTGTTTAGTTTAGAAACAAAACTCGCAAGTGTTAGGTTGTTATCAAAACAAAATTTTGAAGATTGCAGTTCTCGTTTTTTAATTCCGCCTTACTAGTAAACTCTTTGGGAAGATCAGGTTTATTTTATCTAATTGTTCCAATGAGTGTTGTTTTATTTTGCAACAGTTGCTCCGCTAAAGTACAACTGGTAAATAAATTCCCGATAGTTATCAAATCTTAACAATTGCTGCACTCCTTCAAGGGACATCGCAGTTCGATAAAATGGACGATTGTTAAGGTGGTATAATTCATCCAACCACTCGTCCCAATTTTTATGAGCGCCAGCGTAAATTAAAATTCCAATCAGAGCATAGAACCAAACACGCTGTGGTTTTATTGTTTGGCCATTAATTGTATAAAACTGCCGCGCTTTTCTGTTTGTCTAGCCAAACGATAATGTTTACTAATGTTACTGGGATGATTTTTTGAAAAGCTAGTAAGGGATTGGTTAGATTTCTTGCTGCTGCAATCGTCACGCCTTCTATTTCTCGAAATAGTAAATAGTCGCGAGTTCTGGTTTTACAATCGGAGGATTTACGCTCCGCTTTCGGGTGATTTTTTTATTTTGCGAATAATACCATGTACTAGTCCACCATCTGCTCTTTCATCTTCAACAGTGCCAGTTTCAACAGGTTATTGTTCATTTATTCGATCGCTCGCGACAAGTTCAAAATTTTCACCGTCATCAAAATTTATAGACTCAACATGGTCATCCTCATCATAATCACAAACGTTTATTGGCTCCGCTTGCTCATTATCGTCACAATCGGAAAATTCCATATCAATATTGTCGGCTGCTGTTTCTTCTTCATCTGACACTTTTGGAGTAGAAACACTGTCAAAAAGGTCACGGAGCTCTTGGCTGCTCTGTCTGTTTCGTGCCATATTTACAAGCTATTTTTACTACTATGAACACCTTGAATTACAAACAAAAACTAAACCAGAAATATTGCTAAATGCCTGTTCGAAATATTACCAACGGGAAAATAATACAAAAATAAAATCAGGATAAAAAATCAGGAACGTATTACATTTATGTTACGGAAAAAGTTCGAAATTGGTTGAACTCTGAATAAAGTTGGAATAACTACTTCATTGCTTGAAAATCTAAAAAATGTAAATCGTATGAACAAGAAATGATTTCATCACCTCACTGCTCACTTTCGTTATTTTGGAATAGTTGGGCTATTGCATCCCTCTTGTTTTTAGACTTTGTCCGTAACATACACAATACAATTTCAAAAATGGGAAACAAATCAGATTCCCTCTTAGTCTCACTTACTAATTAGCGGAAAAAATACACACACCAATAAAGATTTAAACAATACATTTATTACAATCAACACACATACACATAAAACGTGAATAATATTTTGATTTATTTAGAAAATAATACATGGAAATAACTTGGGGTCATTTTGACCCCCTAGTACACAGAAATGTGCTTGGTTTTTTTCATAATATGGTAATTATGGAATTTAAAAGTAATTTGGGCCCATTTTTCATTACATTGTGTGAATAAAATATTAGTTGAGGATATCATTTACGGGATGGGCCATATAAATAGCAAGAAACGTATTTCTTCAAGTTTAAAATCGGTTGGGGTCAATTTGACCCCAATGCACAGATAGAAGGTTAAAGGATAAGTATTCGATTTCATCCCGATAAATAAATCGGTTTGGACTATACAGAGGCCGAATTTTTGTTGAAAAACATCGTAATTTCCGTCGTCAATTTTAGAAAACTGATTTGGGCCGGTATTGTTGCAATATTAATTTAGAATGCTTTTTGTTATTTCAGCTAAACAATTTTTAAAGAATTAGAAGTTCTTTAAAAAAATCTATTCTATGAGATCTATGAGATCTCCGTATTTATGAAAAAAGTTTAAGTATGAAGTTTTATTTTTAGTGGGCAATCCGTCTGGGCTGTACAGAAGCTATAAAATCAAACAGTCTGCACGTCACCATACATACACCCGCACAGATTTTTTAAAAACTCCTGTTTTACTTTGGCGATATAGGGAATGGTATATATACAAAAATGTCGAAGTAAAGTTATTTTTCTACATACTAAATGCGCAACTAAATTTCCGATTGTTTTTAAAAATGAATAATTTCAATAGAAGTATAAAAAATTTTGCACTTGTTCGAAACTGGCCATAAGTGTAGCCCTGCCAAGTTAAGTGCCATCGACAGGAACAAGTGATAATCCGAGGGGGCCAGCTCTGGCGATTGTGTCCTAGATGATCAGAGTGCGATGGCATGGATCGTTGTCGTGCTGCAATATCACTCGTTCGTATCTCATGCCCCATTCTAGACATTTTTCGAGCAATACATGTTTCAGATTGATGAGTTGTTGTCGGTAGCGTTATCCATTATCAGTTTTGCCCTGTTTCAGCAGCTCATAGTACACGATTTCTTTCTTTTCCCATAATATTTTCTATGAAGTAGATAGTTTTTTAAAAGCCTTATCTGTAATAGTTCAAATATTTTACGTACTTAATTTGAAATTTCCGGAGCCTTGCAAACAGGTGTACGAATTTTTAATGTGTTATTTTTATGAAATTAAGTTAGATTCAGTAAAATCAAAACAATTATCTATTTTACTAACTGAATTAGAAACCGCATAATCATGTTCATTTGCTTTGTTTGCTCAAAACAACATACTGATATAAATAATTACATAACACATCTAAAATTTATACATAAACTATCATGTCATACTTCTTATTTCCAATGTACAATTTGTGTACAGTCATTCCAAAACATTTATGCTTTTCGCCGTCATTTAATAAGGCATAACGATTTAAACTCCACACGCCAAAGTTCAGTCAAATTATCAGTTGCTGAAAATTTAAATGAAATAAAACCTGACAATACTCCTGTAACAAGCCATAAGTTGCCTACTGAAACATTAGATTTGCCAGATTTCACACACCTATCTTTACAATTTGCATTAAAGTTATTTGGAAATACTTCCCTAAATCGAAAACTGGCCATTGAAATCATTAACGATTTTGAAAATTTTATTGCTATTTTTATAAAGGGAATTGAGAATATTATTGATGCTTCAGAAATTAAAAATCATTTGAACATTTTGAAAAATTGCTTTTCCATAATGAATTCAGAATATAAATTTAAAAAACTGTTACAAAATAAACATTTGTTCTCCGAGCCAAATGAATATGTAATTAATACTGCAAAAACAATCGAAAACATTAATTTAAAGTTATCTAAAGGTATTTTGTTACCCATTTCATATAACATACAATGTTTTTTCGAAGTAAATGATAATTTGCTATCCATGATTGACAAAATTCATGAAATAGAGAACAGTACAAGAATTTCTAACATAATCCAAGGATCAGCTTGGAAAAAAAAGTCAAAAATGTATAACAGCATATGCATTCCCTATATTCTGTATCAAGATGATTTTGAGGTTAACAATCCTCTTGGTTCAAAATCCGGAGTAGATAAAATAACAGGCTTTTATTTAAGTTTTGCATTATTAGAAGATTCGAAAATATCTAAATTGGAAAATATACTAACTTGCTGTTTCACAAAATCCTCAGATATACTAAATGGTAACAGTTCAAATTTTATGCCTCTCATAGAAGAATTAAAGAAATTAGAAGAAGAAGGTTTACTTATTGAAACTAAAAATGGCACTATACATGTTCATATAATATTAGCAGCTATTACCGGGGATAATTTAGGATTAAACTCGATTTTAGGATTTACAAAATCATTCTCTGCAAATTTTTATTGTCGAATTTGTTGTAGCGATAAAACTACTATGCAAAAGCAAGTAACGGAAGACCCATCTAAGTTAAGGAATAACGAAAATTACAATGAGGCCGTTAATATAAATGATCTGTCAAGGACAGGTGTAAATGAGCAATGTATTTTTAATGACATTAAATCATTTAACGTAATTGATAATGCCACTTGCGACGTAATGCATGATATATTTGAGGGCATAGCACACTATGAGCTTTCTGATATTCTCAACTATTTCATTTCCGAAAAAAAATATTTTTCTTTATCAGATCTAAATGCACGAAAACTTTCATTTGATTATGGTCCCATAGATAGTAAAAACAAAACCGTAAATATCAAAATGAAACATTTAATTAACAAAAAATTAAAAATGTCTGCATCTGAAACGAAATGTTTTTTACACTTTATTCAATTAATGATTGGTGATTTTGTACCTAAAAATGACAAAGTTTGGAGGCTACTTAAGCTTTTAATAAAATTAGTTGATATATGCATTTTACCGTCCTATTCAGATAAAGATTTAAATGATCTTAATCATGTAATAATGGAACATCACAAATCATATTTAAGCTTATTTGGTAGAAACTTGTACCCAAAACATCATTTTATATTGCATTATGTTAGATCAATGAGAAAACTGGGTCCAATAAAAAGACTGTGGACAATGCGATTTGAGGCTAAACATAAAGAAAGTAAAAACTACGCCAACACAACAACATCAAGAAAAAATATTCTCTTAAGTTTAGCTATTAAATCAAATTATCACTTTGCATTTAATATTAATAGGAAAAGAAATTGTGCTTTGGATAATGTGGAAAATTGGGGTGATGGGAAATTTATAAATTTAATGACTCTTGATATTTGGAGTGACGTATCTAAAGAAACAAGAGATGAATGTAATTTTAGCAATATATTTTCTGTAAAAGAAATAATAATTAACTGCACACCTTATTGTTTGGGTGATATTATAGTAAAAGCAAATGAACAAAATGAGGTTGAATTATTTAAATGTAATTATATAATAATAGAAACAGCAGAGAAAACTTTTTTTGTATGTGAAATTCTCCATATATTTGAATTCGATACACATTTTAATTGTTTTGTAATTGGTGATAATAATAAAAAAAATAACAAGAAATATGAATTGATTAAAAAATGTGACATACGATTTCCGCCGTTACATACTATTAAATTACCAGATGGTAGAATTATTGTAAAGTTGAAGACACCTTATTATTAATTATTAAACCTAAGTTTTAGTTAAAAATAAATTAATTGAATATTTAATTGTTAATTAAGGTTCCGTTTATTACAAATAAATAATGTATGGATTGAAGTTCTTTGTTAATTTTTATTTCCTTATATATAAAAAATAAAATTTTATACTTCTTTTATAATGAAATAATATAAAGCATTTTTTTTACGTTTTGAGTAATAAATATCTCTCGATATATTACTAGCTTCTAATGGAAACTGAACTCTGCAAATTAAGTAAGTAATGCGATGTTATAATGGAACATAATAAATCATATTTAAGCTTATTTGGTAGAAACTTGTACCCAAAACATCATTTTAAATTGCAATATGTTAGATCAATGTGATAAAAACATCAAGAAAAAATAGTCTCTTAAGTGTATAGCTATTAAATCAAATTATTACTTTGCATTTAATATTAATAGGAAAAGAAATTGTGCTTTAGATAATGTGGAAAATTTGGGTGATGGAATATTTATAAATTTGATTATCCTTATTGATATTTAAAAGAGGTGTCATTGTTATTAATGTGTAAACATTTTTGAATCCACAAATATCCATTTTTGACTATTCAAATTTCTTATATGATAGTGCAAAAGAATTTTTTGAATCCACTAATATCAATTTTATGAAAAATCTATTTTTTTTATACCATAATTCAAAAAAATTATTTGAATCTACAAATTTCAAATTTATGGAATCGCTAATTTCTTATTTGATATTGCAAAATAATTATTTGAATCCACTAATATCAATTTTATGAAATATTGATTTTTTTATACCATAATGCAGCTATATTATTTGAATTTACAAATTTTAAATTTATGGAATCGCTAATTTCTTATATGATATTGCAAAACTATTATTTAAATCTTCAAATTTCAATTTTATAATATTGAAAATTTTTCATGTGATAATGCAAAAATATTATTTGAAATAGCCAATTTAAAATTTACTTTACCGAAGAATACATTGTATGAATCAATAAATGTTTAAAAAACATTCTATGGTTTCTAAAATTTTGAAATGGTTGAATCTTAATTTCTTTCTATGAAATTATAAAAATTTTTCTTTGATTTTGCAAAACTACCAGTTGCCAAATTAAAGAATTTAGATCGGTGATTTTGAAAAATTTGATTATATGACTGGAAATCAGAGAAAAGTTTTGTTGATTTCATACCACTCTTTATGTGATATCAAAGAATTTTTTTTTTCTGTGCACCAAACGCAGAGAATTGTCTTCTTTCCGAAGCGATTTGGCCATGCCGTTGATGCTGATGCTTCGCCAGGTGAAAGCCACGGCTTATTGCATTTGGGATTCTTGAAAAAGATCCACTTCTCATCTCTCGTAACAATTCGGTGCAGAGAGGAGTTTCTTTGATGCCGTGAACGCAAAATTTCGCAAGTGGATCTTCAAAATTCCATCTGTCTCTCAGTCAACTCATGCGGCATCCATTTTCTCTCCTTTTGAATTTTTCCCATAGCATGTAAATGTTTGGAAATACTTTGGCGAGTCGCGTTTAATGCCTCCGTAAGTTGATCTTGAGTTTGCGTATTACCTTCATTCAATAACGCTGTCAGCTCGGGGGCTTACAATGTGTTTGGTCTTCCGGAGCGCTTCTTCTACTCAATGTCGAAATCGACACTTTTGAAGCGTTTAAATCAATCTTCACAGGTAGTTTTGGATAGTAGGTCTCCTCAAGCAAATTACGTATATTTTGTTGCAGAAAAAACATGTTAATTTCTAAGAAACGGTAAATTTTATTTTAATCAAAATATTTTCCATCATTATCTATGACTTTCGACCATCTTTCTGGCAATTTATTTATTTATTTATTTACTTATACAATTTTAGAAAAGCTGCACGTCCTATTTTGAGCTTTAAGCTCATTTACAAAGAACGAGCAGACCTTAATAAATTACAAGTGTAAGATAAATTTCTTCTAATTTCTTTGTAAACCACAAATTCAATTTATACCATTGTATATTTTGTATCTTGGTAACTGCAATTGTCGAAGCTTCACAAAAACTGTCCATCCAACAAAAGAGTAACAAAACAACTCGTAACAAAATTGAACCTCCCCTTCGTCTTCTAATTAACATATTCGGAATTCATATTATACTTAGGCCGACTAGGTCGCATGACTGACAATATTGAATCACTTATTATTATTATTGAATTAGACATAATTAAAAATTGTAAAAATAAGAATTTAAATCTTACAATATAAAAAAGTGACATGTCGACACGAAAGTCAAAGCCAACTCCAACAGTAAAATTGTTTGTCTTTTGATGCGATATATTCGTCCAACCATTTTTTGATTTCTTCGTGATTTCTGAAGCGCTGATCTTGAAGATAGTTTTGCATTGATCGGAACCAATAATAATCTAATAGGGCACAATTTGGAGGATAGGGAGCATGCTGTAGAATTTTCCATTTAAGTACTTAAAGCGGATTTGTTACTTGTTGTGCGACATGTGGTCGGGTCGTCGCCCTTTGTTGGTTGGAATCGGACGGTTTGCGTTCAATGCATGGTTCAAATCTATCAATTATTGTTGGTAATGTTCACCAGAAATAGTTTCGTTCGGTTTTAGCAGCTCCTAGTACACCACTCCTTTCTGATCCCACCAAATGCACAACATAACCTTACTTCCATGAATGTTTCGTTTTGCTGTTGATGTGGATGGTTCGCCTGGATGAACCCGTGATTTTTTTTGAGTTTAGGGTTATTGTAGTAAATCCATTTTTCATTGCTAGTCACAATTTGAGACAAAAAATGCCACCTTCGGTGTCTTGTAATGTTGGCTTTGGTCAGTTCATATGGTACCCATTTTTCTTCTTTTTGAATCATTTTCATGGCATTTAAACGTTTGTTTATGGCTGCTTGAGTGAAATTTAACTGTTCTGCAAGTTCTTTTTCTGTTTGAGCTGTGTTTTCCTTCAGTAATGTTTCCAATTGTTCATCTTCGAATTTTTTGGATGACCAGATCGTTCTTTGTCACTGACATCAAAATCACCATTTTTTAATGGTTTATACCTGTTTTCGCAAGTCTGTTAAGTTGCTTAATTCTTTTGATTAAAGCAGAAAAGTAATGCTTCCAGCAAATGTTGTGTTATTGGTACGAAATTTGACGTCCTTTAGGCTTGCAGAACCCATACTGCAGAACCCAGAATAGATAGCCCAGATTTTATAACAACAATCCACACCCATAAAAATCAATCAAAATGCGTCGAACTTCCTTCGTACCTATTTCTTGCACAGGAAGGTATTTCGATACATTATGTTCGATTTCTGTGGGTGTGGACTGTTGTAATAAATTCAAGGGTACCTATTTAAGAGGTATGACCTATACAGAGAAATATTGTTTTAAAGAGCTTCACTTTTAGGGGCAGATTTTGACAACTGAACTATTCCAATATATTGTAATTTATTTTGTAAAAACTTCTAGTATCACCTCCAGTACGATACAATGATTTTCCACGGTTACTCTCATTTGGAGTAGTTTTTTAGGGGTTTAATAATGCCATTTTATTGTAATTAATTTGTAAAAAAAATTCAGTACAATCCCCAGCACTATACAACAAAAATTCACAGACATACAAAAGGCGTGGAGTGACGAAACATATGGGTATTAAAAAATTGCACCCCTTGGGGGTAGTTTTTTGGGGGTTGGGCTATGCCAATATATTGTAATTAATTTGTAAAACATGCCAGTACCACCCTCAGCACGATACAATAAATATTAAAAAAATACGAAAAGTGTGGTGTAGCTTTGTCTAATGCCAGCCCACACACGAATTGCAGCATAACGGGACTTGTAAAAAATTTTCTAACTGTGTAAGAAATTTGTAATAAATTTGTAAATAATTCCAGTACCATTTTCATTCGATTGTGCTACAAGTGCTGGTGCATAGCGTCATAGGAATTTTCTTCATTCGTTCTTGGGAAAGGTTGATATCGGCATTTGATAGAATTCCGTTACAGAGTACGTTCAAATTTAGATCAATTTTATTTACTTGGTTGAATCATCGATTTTGCAATGAAAAATTAGAACACCTCCACAAAAAATAAAAATTCGATAAAGAATTATATTCGACCTTTGATTTGGCATAAATTGAACGTTTGATGGCCAAATATCCTTTTTATATTAAAGTACTCGGGTACGGACATACAACATACATATGTACGTAAAAAGCTTTACGATTTGAGAAAATATTTTAATTAAATTTTTAAATTACACAAAAAACAAAACACACACAAAAATTTTCCATTAATTTAAAATGAAAATCGTTTTTCCGTTTATATAGGATCTTTTATTTTTTTAGCAAAAAGCATTAAGGAAATAGCTTCCTATTTTTATAATATTATTTATTTTCATTACAGCAACAACAATTACGAAATACGTACGCTTTTCCCTTTCATTTATTCATTTTAAGTATTTTCTTACTTATTTCATTTTTAAATTTTAATTTATAATCCTAGAACGTAAAATTTAAGAAAATCCTCAAAAAATGATTATTTTAACGGGAAGAAAGTAATAATAATTTAATTAAATTGATAAATAATTTTATTTATTTATTTATTTGTGTTGTGACGAAGAATAACAAAAAATTATAAATTTAAATTCCGTAACATTCCGGAGGGCTTTTAATTATTTAAATTACTCTGTGTGATTTTGATGATTTTTCAGTATTAGATTTTGATTGAATTTAAATTTTTATTATCTAAGTAAATAATAATTTATTGTTAAATTATATTTCGTATGGGGCCAGGGTAGTAGTTACATTTTTAAAAATTATTTTGTTTTGTGGTAGGTGCTTTGAGTTAAAAATGAAATAACCAGTAATCTATCGATTTCTTGCAATTGTTTGTATAAATATGGTACTCCGTAGAACAGCAACTTGAAACTTCGTCCTTATTGCAAACTCCTTTAAATAATTTCTCCTTGTGTACCTTTTGTGTTTATTAATTCTAAGTGGCATGCATTTGTTTAGTGATTAATTAAAAGTTGATTGGATATTCTTGTTTACATATTAAACCACTTTTCCACGGAAAAATTCGAAAAACCTTTTTAACTTTCCTAATAATCTTCCTAATACAATATTAATCCAAGTAAATAAATAATATAAAAGAAGGGATGCCAAATATTGGTGGTTTATTTTTTAACATAACCGCGATAGAAATAATCTGTAATAAACTGTGGTTTATGAATAACGAAATTGTTAATTTTCCTTTTTAACTACAAATCATAAGCTGCGCTCAAACGCGTCGCGTAATAGACAAGGCAAAACCCGCATTTTGTTGTCCCACGCCGATTTCAGTAAAATTTATACCAGCTAAATCTGCGGTAAACAAGCACGTGTGCCATTTTTACTTAAATTTGGGTTATATAAGCTGCTGGAAAAAGAATATATTCCCAAATAAACTATAGTATTTAGAAAGTACTGTCAATAATCAGGAGTTGGCGTCATCCAAGATTTCAGATGCTTGTTTACCGCACATTTATTGGTCCTTCGAGCCGGATAATAGGAAAGGAATCCGGTACCTACATACACAACAATTCGGACTGCGTACAACAAATTGGATTATAAATTGCAGAGTTGGCATTTTCACAGAGGTGTAAAATATTAGTCAAACAACCACGCTACGCAGTAAGGCATAAAAAAATCCAATACCACAGTCACAACGGAAATCTTCTGAATCGCAATTAACTGGACATCTAATTCGTATAAGTTAATCGAGTGTTGAGGTCCTAACACGATGAAGAGGAATAATTAAAGGCACAATTACTAAATTAGAAACGTATGTAAAGACTGCAAATAGTGCTACATCGTATGACGATTTGAAAGTTAGACTCGATCGAATATAAGTGGCAATAAAGAATTTTACTGAAATTGAAAATGAAATGTTCAAATTAAAGCCAGATGAGCCAAGTGATGAAGAGTTAGTATCCGAACAGTATTATTATATGGTAGCAAGACCAAATGCATTAATTAGATGCGAAGCCTTCCGGTTCACACACTAATCTTAATGATAGTTTCAATACCACGTTTTGCCAGCCTCCAATATCTGAGTTCAAGTTAGAATCATGTACCATACCTTATTTCGATGGTAAATATGAGGAGTGGCAATCGTTCCATGATTTGTTTAAATCCACAATCCATGAAAAGCCTGTTTTTCCTCATCACAAAAATTTCAATATTTAAAAGGACTATTGAAGGGAGAAGCCAGTGTTCTAATTCGCCATTTTAGAGTGGATGATGCGAATTACATAGAAGCCTTTCAACGTTTATGTAAACGTTACGATAAGAAACGTTATATCATTAACACGTTTCTACAGTCTTATATCGACCAACCATCAATCACTAAGGCCACCTCATCCAATATAGCTGTAATTCACGATAAATGTGATGAAGTAGTTCGTGGACTCAAGGCAATTGTACCAGAGGCAGAGGAACGTGATCCCTGGTTAATATACTTGGCTCTTCAAAAGCTAGATCCTGAAACCCAACTCCTCCTCCTGCAGAGAAGGATTTTCACAAAATTCAAGAATTTTTCGTTATTTTAAAAAATCCATACTGCATTGACTTAAATCGTCTGTTATAAAACGGAACCTGTACATTGACTTGAACGGTGGGTCGGCGCTGAATTCTGCACTCCAACAGAGGGTCTTAGTTGTGTTTATTAACATCACCGATCGTAATCGATGACGAAAATTCGCTTTGCATCCAGCCTCTGGTGGGATTCGAACCCAGTACCTCCCGGTCCAAGTGCCGAAGCTTTAACCACTGCACCATTTGTACGATAATCCTTTACTAAATTCTGGGCTGGAAAATCATTGCAGTTTTAGTGTTACCCGGTGATATTTTTTATTTTTTTGGGATGCAATTCTGGGCTTACTTCGGATACGTGGCATTTTTGTGCAATCTCTGCGATGTCTTATTATTGGCCTTAATGAGATTCATCCCAAATTAAATAAGTTAAACTAAACATGTTGAAATTAGAAGATATTGATACTAATGATACCAATGAACTCACGATATCATTCAAAGAAAAGGATATTCTCACTTTTTATTTAAATTTGAAATTACATCTCGTGATAAAAATGCACAAAAAATAATAACCATTATTAACCAGTCGATTGGGCTAATCGCAAGTAACGTCTTGTCTTTTCATATTTTGATAATAGAAGTTAACATTCCGATGTAACATGTGGCGAGCTGATTCAACTATTTATAGGAGCATGAGCATCCGCCACGTGCATCTGAACAATTTGCTTCAACATCAAAGTGCTGAATCAACAAATATCTGTCCTATAAATTTTCTTTGTTACTTTTGCTTACGAAAGCATAATTTTTAGTATAAGAACATATCTTCTGGAATTGTTAGTTTAGTTTTATTATGTATTGTGAACATAATTGTAAGATCTTGAATTAATAAAATAATTTTTTTTTATGTTCACGGATGAAAACTCTTGAACTTAGGTATTTGAAGAATGAATATCCTAAAAGATTATAACGTCATGCGTGACAGACCGATCTATCGAGCAATTCTGCAAAGTATAAGGCAGAAAATCAGGGGGAATGCTTACTCTGCATTAATATCGTATAATACATTCGTCGACGAATGGGCAGCAGTAAAGAAATGTTTATCACTCAGAAGATTATTCGACCGACACCATTACAGTTCTCATCGAAGCATATCGGAATAGAGCCCTTGATGTTTTTATTTGTGGACTAAATGGAGACTTATCGAGGATGCTGATAATCCAAAAGGCGCAAACGTTGCCAGAAGATTATGCATCCTGTTTGGAGATTCAAAACTTAAACTATCGTAGTCTCACAGCACACAATAAGAATTGACACAATATGATAACAGCTCCCATAAACTAAATTTTCCCACGGACAAATTTCAATCAACATAACCACCGTAGGAATCACAACCAAATGAATTTGCCTTAGAGGTATACAACATCCAACATCAGAACACCAGAGCACCACCCAGGCCAAGACATCCCAAGCCATCAGAGCCAAATGGATCTTGATCCCTCGCTAAGCAGACAGGTAACTACATAAATCGCCCAATGCATCAAGGCCAGTTCAATCCATCAGCCCCTAAACGAAAAAATTCATATCTCTACGAACCGTGAAAACAGCAGAGGATTTACCACATAGAAACACAGAAACCACAAGAAGAAGAATAGCAATATACTCAAATGGTGAATGAAAACGCGGAAATCGAAGAAACTAGGAAATATGGAGAGAGTGAGGAAAATGCCGAACTAAGTTTTTTGATGGGTGCCTCTCTATACCATACATAAAATACCAAACCCGAACCGGCGATACCCTCAATTTCCTGATCGACACTGGTGCGAACAAGAATCTCATTTGTGTCCAGTTAGCCAAAAATTCTACAGCTACCAATAATAAATTCAAAATTAGATCGGCTGGGGGATAGATCGAAATTAACAGGAAAATATGCAGGTAATTTTTAAAAGCATCGATATCTACAATAGCATAGAGTTGTTCGTTCTGCCAGGATTAAAAACATTCGATGGCATCCTCGGGGACGACACTTTAAAACAACTAGGTGCAATTATCGATCGGAGAAACAACATCCTGACGCTTAATTCAAACATTAAAATTCCACTTTACGAGAAGCAGGCACCTCAAGTCAATAATTTGGAAATTAACTCTTCGTCGAACTGAAAGATAGAATACAAATGATGTTCTAAAAATATAAAACACTATTTGGACCTGTAAGTGACCTAAAGAGACCACAGTAAAGGTTGAAATCAGAACAACAACCAATAAAGCGATCTACACAAAATCCTATCCCTATCCAGTTAATATGAGAAAAGAAGTCGAGGAACAGATCGATAAACTCTTAAAGGATGGGAGCATACGACCTTCCAAGAGCCCATATAACTCACCCATCTGGGTAGTGAAGAAAAAACTGGCCGCTTCCAATATACAAAAATACAGGATTGTTATTGATTACAAACGTTTAAACTCTGTCACAAACGTATCCAATTCCGGATATATCTAATACCATCGCGAGCCTAGGAAACTCTTGGTTCTTCACCACTTTAGACCTCACATCTGGTTTCCACCAGATCAAAATGAAGAAATCTGATATACCTAAGACCTCCTTTTGAAATACAAATTCTTGAGACTTCCTTTTGGCCTTAAGAATGGACCAGCCATCTTCCAAAGGATGATTGATGATGTGTTAAAGGAGTACATTGGCAAAATTTGCTACGTATACATCGATGATGTCATTATTTTTGGGAGAAAAACGGAGGAAGAACATCTAAACAACATCGAGAGGATATTCAGCAAACTAGAAAAAGCCCACCTACGGATCAATTTGGATAAAACGGAATTCTTAAAGACAGCAGCGGAATTCCAAGGTTATATCATCACTAACCAGGGTATTAAGGCCGATCCAAAGAAAGTCGCTGCTACTCGCCATCTTAAAATCCCAGCGAATCTGAACGACTTAAAATTATTTCTTGGATTGACACCTTACTACAGACGTTTCGTGAAGGACTTCGCTAAAACAGTCACACCACTGACAAATCTTACAAGAGGCGAAAACGCCCAAATTAAGGCTAGCCAATCAAAGAAAATAAAAATAAGTCTGGATAAAAATCAAATTCGGGCATTTCAACAAACTAAAAAACTACTTTCATCGTCGAAAATATTAGCATTTCCCGATTTCAACAAACCATTTAATTTGACAACCGACGCTTCAGACACAGCAATAGGAGCCGTATCATCACAGGAAGATATAGGCAAAGACAGGCCGAACTACGCGGTCAACGAAAAAGAGATATTGGCGATAATTTGGGCAATGGATAACTTAAGGAACTATTTATCGGTGCGAAAAAATATTAAAATCCTCACGGATCACCAACCACTCACGTTCGTGCTCAACAACAGAAATAACAACGCCAAATTAAAGAGGTGCAAGGCTCGCATGGAAGAGTACATCTACGAGCTTGTGTACAAACCAAGAAGCACTAATAAAGTTGCTGATGCTCTCTCCAGATTGGAGGTCGAGGCAAACTCGCTGTCTACGGATGGAACAATCCATAGTACTGAGGAGGACTCTACAGACCTAATAAAATATTGTGATGCTCCAATCAACGCATTTAAAAACCAAATCATATTTCAAAAAGGACAAGATATCTATGTCCATGAAGATCCGCTATAATGGACCACCGATACTATATCAGCCTTCCAGGGTTAAATAAGGCAATCCTAAACCCGAATTTGATCAATGGAGTATAGATACCTGAGGATACATCATTCCAATACTACAGGAAGTATTTAAGGAACATTTCTCAACCTACAAAATTCGTCTAACCCAAAGAATGGTCACGGATATTGCTAATGAAGAAAATAAATTTGTTTTTATAAAAGAAGAACACAAGAGGGCACACCGCAATCATACGGAGAATAGGAAACAAATTTTGGAAAAGTATTATTTCCCTCAAATGGACAGTTTAGTGCAGAAATATACGTAAACCTGTGACCCATGTAACATAAACAAATATGATAGACATCCAAATCATGTGCAAATTCAAGAAACACCCATCCCAACGTATCCAGCGGAAATACTCCACGTTGATATAATGGAGATCAATAACGAGAAGTATGTATTTCATGTATCGATAAATCCCACACGTACGCGACAAATTAATTAAAGCGTTGCACTATTTTACCGTTCCGAAAATACTGGTAATGGATAATGAGTGGAGTTTCATAAGTCCAATAATCAGTGACTACCTGAGCATCTTGGGAGTCAAAGTCATCTTAACACCAACACGGAGGAGCGAAGTCAACGAAATTGTTGAGAGAGTCCATTCTACGGTGATCGAAATTTTCAGATGTCTACATAATGAATATAAAGAATTGACAGCTAAAGAATTAATCAACATCGCGATAGACCAGTATAATAATTCTATACACTCGGTCATCCAACAAAAGCCAGGCGATATATTTTTCGGAAGGATTCAGAGGTTAAACTATCAAAATTTAACCGATTTCAAAATCAAGCTAAATGAAGAAATCAACAGAATCAGAAAAGCACAGGAAACCAAGATCAAGGGGGAAAATACAAAAATATCAAATCCAAAAACTTACGAGCCTGGTGATACGATCTTCACAGAAATTAAGCAAATCCAACCTAAAAACAAGCCAAAATTTCAGAAGGAAACAGTAGCAGAAAACAACAATATTACAGTTACCACGGCTTCTGGAAAACGAATCCATAAAGCCCAGATTAAAAATCTAACGCAATAATCAACTCTTTCTTCTAGATCATGGGTGTGGGGCCTAACATCTACGAGTACGATGCCCCAATAATAACTCTGAAGCAGGGCAACGGACAGATAATCAATGGAAATTTCAAATTAGTTCATATCATCAATTTACACAATTACGAAGAATTAATTGATCGGGTTAACACAACAATTAACAGCATAAGCCGAGGAAGTAAACTCCATCCTCAACTAATCTATCAAACGTAACAAATATCGCAATTAATTTTGGAGCTCAAAGACCATAAACCAAAAAACAAAAGATCAATAGAAATAGATCGGATTGGTAGTGCATGAAAGTGGGTAGCTTGTTCACCCGATGCCACGGACTGGGGTCAAATAGTGAGAAGTCAAAACCAAATAATTGGCAATAACAACCAGCAAATGCTTAGCGAATACAACAAAATAGTCGAACATCTGAATACGGAGCAGGATGATCGGGCTGAACAAATACTGTTTAATCGACTGATACTTATCAAAGAAGAAGTGAAAGAAATAGTTCGTGCTGCACAGTTAGCAAAAGGAAAAATTATCAACACCTGCCTATTAGATGAAAGCGACATCAACCGAGTGATCCACAGAGATAGAGACCTTGTCATATTATAATGAAATAGAAGCATTAGAATATGCAGAACCAATGATGATGGTTAAAGACTCTACAATCATCTACGTCATAACAATAACTAAGATGAGCAAGCAGAACTACAATCATATAGTCATAAGATCAACCATTAATCAAACCAAACAGATCTGCTTGGAGTTCAACCAACTTTTGCTCAACCAACACCAAGTTTATGGAATTACAAAGGATTGCAATATTGAAAAATTCCAACAACTATTCAGCGAGCCTAAAGAATCTGCTTTCATCGATTTAAGCATAATACCCGTCATAGTATGCTTAGTTATCATATTTTTCATCAACAAAACAAGAGTATGAGATAAACTGATCAGTCCAGCAAAAAAATATATCCAAGAACCCAGGAGGGATCCAATGGATGGAATAGTTAACATTCCGATGCAACATGTGCCGTGCTGATTAAACTAGTTATAGGAGCACGCATCTGAAGTATTGTCTGATGAACATTTTGTATTTTGCCTGGGTTGAACTACCGGGATAACTTCACACACTTTTCAAACTCTTGTTACATTAGTGCGGTATCAATTGTTACAATCCGAATTTTTCAACAATAGCCATGTTTCGTAATACTCATTGATCCGGATAAGTTCAAATTTTAGATTTAAAACTAGATGCAAGTTTCAGATCACAAATTTTGATTTGAAATCTAGTAAGCGTCTTTGTGTTCAAGTGTCAAGAAACACAGCTCAAATAACACTTAATGATCGTTAGAGCAACGATGGATGTACATACTTAAACAGGGAACATTCAAAACGCACTTTTTGAGTCGTCTACCAATAAAATAACCTACAAATATGAATAGTGACGCCTCTATTGATCATTGCGTGAATTTCACTGCGCCAGCACAAATCATTTGCCCGGCTTCATTCTTTGTTTCACAAAATTAATTTTGCTTCATCTATAAACGTGTTTGGCAAAATTGTTTTTACGTATTTCAACTTTCCAATTTTCCTTGTATAGCATGCCAATATATCTACAACAAAGTTTTGAATCTAAGAATTCAAATTAACCTATGAAATAACGTCGCCAATGATGGCAAAAATCACAATAAACAGCTTGAATTCTCTTCCCTCCTGCTCTTTCAAAGTTACAGGGACGAGGTACTGAAAAAAAAATCTATAAAATTTTAATAAAAAGATAAAATCATTTACCAAAGAACCGAAACGAAAAAAAAAATATCAAAAAATACTCCTTATGATAATTTATTTCGCCTCAAGCTCCTAACAACTTTAAGTTTGGTTTCTTTGGTTTAAGATTATTTTTTTTTGCTGTGTATGTGCATTTCATGAATTTTTGATTTAGTTTTCGTTTTTGTAAGTTTTTCTCAGTTAGGTTTTCCGTTTTAAAGTAGTTTTGTTTTATTTTACTTAAATCTTGGAACCCAGTAAAACAAAGACCCAAAATGGAAATGATTAGGACAATTGTACAATACATTGTATCCATTTTTTATCAGTATTCATATATGAAAGTTTAAAGGAAAAGCTCAACAAAACAAAAAAGTTTAATTTATTATTGAACTTTATGAGGGAAAACTTAAAAAATAAAAATGTACAAATAAAAAACTAGTTTGCTTTTTTATTTTCCAATTTTAATATTTTAATGTAAAAATTAATTAAAGTTTTTATTTTTCTATAAATATAAATGGAAACTAAAAGTTTCTGTTTATTCGAAATTATATAGCAAAGTTTTTTTTTTTAATTGGAATATAGTTGTTGTTGTTTTCGTTATTTATAATTTCTTTTTAAGTGTTAGATTTATGAAATATTGATAGTTTTGGTGAAATTTATCCCACCTACTTACTCGTTCAATGGGTGTACGCGCGTCTGCTATTATGGGATTATTTTCCACTTGTCTGGAGTAACAGATGGTACTAATTTTCACATCATTTTATTGGGTTAATCTTATAAAATATATCCGGTGCTGTTCAGTTTAATACCTACTTGTGATAATTTAATTTTTATCTCTCGCCCCACTTTCATATACAGCAAATACATAGTATACATATGTGTAAAAGCTTGAAACGATGATACTGTTGAATTGCTTTTACTTTAGTTATAAGAATAAGAATTGTTTTTTGAAAAAAAAAACACTTTTTATGTTGCTTTGTTTGTTTCATATAAAAATGTCGCAATGCGCTTTGTATAAGCAAAATCTCATTACAATAATGAAGCAGCGAAAAGTTTGTGAAAATATGTTAGATGAAAAAATAAAATTTTATATAAAATCTTATATTTTCCAAAACTCGATGGAATGCGACTCTTTGAAGTGTAATTCGCCGACAAGTAGAGCAAATACAGTTTTCAAATGAAAGAAGAATTAAATTCGTAGGTATAGAATATTTATTTCGATCAAATGATTCAGGCGATATATTAGAGACCGCAGCAGAGGTAATTATATGCTATATAAGATAGTGGAAGTTTGACAGAGGAAAATAAGAAATTATGCTACTCGCCGCAAGTGGCAACACTTGCGGTAAATGAAATCTAGTAATTTAACCATATTTCGTCGTTCCGCCATTCTTAAAGAATGACGAAGAAATTTGGATAATATAGTATTGATCAGGGATTTTAAAGTAAGATTTGGGCAAAATTCTAGGATAAGTTCATGCTGCACTAAACTAGGCCATTTCATAACAAAGCCAGTTTTTGGCCAATATATCAAAAACTTCCACTAGTATTTTATTTTTTATTTTTGAGAGCAATAAATGCTATGAAAATAATTTTTTATTTTTTCCTATGAATGTATGGCGCTTTAATAAACTTTTATTTAGTATGTACACACATTCAAAAATTAATTCTTTTGAAAATGACGTAAAAGTAAAAGTAGAATACATAATGTATTGTTGTTGTTTCTAAAAAATTATTTTTTCTCACCCTTTAAATAACTTAAAATTTCGCTCTCCTGTTCATAGGAAGAGAAATTTTAAGTTCCAATTGTTTCGTAATTTTTTTTTTGTTTGTTTTTGCCCCTCAGCCTAGGGTACTCAGAGGGCTTCGGCTGTCTCTGTGTACACCTAGGTAACACCAAGGTAGCCGCGTCCTCGTCGCGGGGGGCGGGTACTGCTTCGACAGTAGCAAAGTGCTACCGGGGACCAAATGCCAGTGGTATAAATTGGCTAAAACAAACAATGAATACAACAAATACGGAATGTAATACCCCAGGTGGTACAGCAGCAGATACGCTGCCAAATCCACACTCTTCGGAGGCAGGCCCAACAGATTCTGGGGTGGGCCAATCATTGTTTAACCCATTTGGACGAAGTTCCAAATTATCAAGATCACCAAGATCTTCAACTGGAAATATATTTCAGTACGAGAAGGAAAATGCCGAACTCCGTGAACAACTAAGAGAAATAAAAGAATTTACTACTAAATTGAAAGAAGAATTTACAATTTTAAAGAAAGAAAATGAAGAACTCAAAAAAGCAGTTGAAACACGTGCAGAACGTGGGACGACACCTAGCCCAACAGTCGATGATGGCATTAATTCATTCCATACGGATGAAGAAGAATTAGAAAGAGAAACAAATTGGATATTGAACCGGAATAAAAGACCAAGTAAGAAAAGGAAAGCGCAACACTCACCAGAAATGGCGGAGACTTTACCATCAACTTCAAAAGAGGTTGCCAGAAATCAGTTAATCATCAAGAAACAACTAGCTCTAGAACAACAACCAGCTAAACCGAAAGAAAAATCACCTCCACCAATAAATGTCGTCGGGATATTTATCCACTATACAATCGATTATGAAATCGATTACGATAGCCGAGTACAAACTCGTATCTCTAAACAACGGCGTCTGGAAAATTAATGTTGTAGACTCTGAAACTTATAGAGCTTTGGCTACAAAGCTTAATTCCGAGAGGCATCAGTGGTTTACCTATGAGGATAAGAATGATCGCCCAATTAAAGTTATGGCTAGAGGCCTTCACCCAATCTGTGCAAAAGAGGAAATTATTGAGGATCTCAAGCAAAAGGGTTATCAAATAGAAAATGCCGTAAACATAATTAAGAAAGAAAAATTCGAAACTGAACATGGAGTTCAAGTAACAAAAGAGGGCTTCTATTATTTATGCTCACTTTTAATAACAAACAAAAGTGGAAGATGTGTATAATTCCAAGGCAATACTTAGCAGAAAAATAATAACGGATTAATACCGCAGTGTAAAAAATGTCAAGGTTATAATCATACGCAGAAATATTGCCAAAGAGAAATTAGATGCGTGAAATGTGCCGGAAAGCATCATGCCCAGGTATGCCCGGTTAGTAAAGATATTGCTGCAAAATGTGTCAATTGCACTAAGTCACATCCCACAAACTACCGGGGATGTGAAATAGCTAAGGAGCTATAACGAATAAGAAATAAAACGCGAAAACAAAGTCCAGGAGTATCGGTAAAAAATTATCAAACTTCCACCAAAGAGGAACCTAAACCTCATGCTAGTAAAACGGGAGAACCAAAACCAAAACTGTACTCGCAAGTAGTCATGACAAAACCAGTTATTTCGGAGGACACTACTGAAGGTACAGCAGTGCTCCAAAAGATATTAAGAATCATGGACGCTCTAAACATTCGTCTAGCTAAACAAGAGAAATGCCTTCAAGCTCGAAGCAACAGGTTAGATAAACAAGAATCTCTAAATGAAATGAAATCCATGCTCTATTAAAATGATGCAAACAACAACAAATAAAACATTAAGAATAGTAACCTGGAATGCAAATGGGTCAATGTAACATATTCCAGAATTAGAAATTTTCCTAAATACTGAAAAAATAGATATATGCCTAGTATCAGAAACCCATTTTACTTCAACTTCATATCTTAAAATATATGGATACAGTTGTTACCACGCCATTCATCCAGCTGGAAGGGCAAGGGGAGGATCGTCGGTGGTTATAAAAGAAAACATCAAACACTTTATAGATCTTAAAATTGGAGAGGAATTTATGCAAGTAGTCACCTTAAAAGTATTTATAAATAACAACAAAGGATATAGTGTATCGTCAATATATTGCCCTCCAAGATATAATTTAATTAAACAAGACTATTGCACGTTATTTAAATCACTTGGATCAAGTTTCATAATCGGAGGTGATTTTAATGCAAAAAACACCTACTGGGGATCAAGTGTAACCTCTAAAAAAGGAAGAGAGCTGTTTGCAGCAGGAAGACTATGCAATTGCGATTTTCATTCTGGAGATCAACCAACTTATTGGCCTACGGATAGAAACAAAATACCCGATATCATTGACTTCTTTATCACCAAAGGTATAGACGAAAACTACATATACCTAGAAAGCAGCGAGGGGATTATGTCGGATCATACGCCTGTTATTATGACAATCAGTGCAACGATTATTAAAAAAACTAGTCCACCTTCGCTAACGAACAAAAAAACCTGCTGGGAGAAATTCCAGAAACTTGTTGAGGATAATATTGATCTTCAGGTGCCAATTAAAATCCCGATAGAGCTAGAAGAAGAACTAGAACAACTCAACAACAGTATACAAGAAGCGGCTTGGAGTAGTACCCCCTCAAGGTCAAAGGAAATGCGCCGAAATGCTATTTATCCTCTAGAAGTTAGGGAACTGGTTGCTGCAAAACGAAAAGTAAGAAAGGCCAGGCAAAGAAGTCGAGCGCCAGACTATAAAACAACTCTAAATATTTTATCCAATAAACTAAATTCGCTAATTACAGAAATCGAAAACGAATCCATTAATAAATACTTCAGTGGCCTTACTGGGGAAAAAGGTACCCTTTGGAAAGCGACAAAAAGTTTAAAACGGCCTAAACTACAAATTCCACTAGTCCAAAATGAAGATGGCACATGGGCTATAAGTGCAAAGCAAAAAGTTTCATTGTTTGCAACCTATACCTCGAGAACACGTTCCAGCCCCTACCTAGACAAACTGCAGAGGAAAACATACCACCAATTATAAAATGGATAACTGCAACATATCTCCTGTCACATAACAAGAATTAAAAGAGGAAATCAATCTCAACCTAAATACAAAGAAATCTCCAGGATATGACTTAATTACAGGACAAATAGTAGAAGCTTCTACTGAAAAAGGTCTACGTAAACTACTCCAAATAATTAATGCAGTGTTCAGACTTAAACACGTTCCAAGTCAATGGAAAGTAGCAGAAGTAATTATGACACCTAAACCAAACAAACCACTTAATGACAAAAAATCGTATAGGCCGATTTCCTTACTCCCAATAATTTCAAAATTATTCGAGAAACTACTCCTAAAGAGACTAAAACCAATAATAGCAGAAAGAAATCTTGTTCCTCCACATCAAGCCAAAGCTTCAGAGAAAACCATTCAACAATAGAACAAGTACACCGAATTACAAACATAATTGAAGACGTACTTGAAAAAAAGAAAGTATGTTCAAGCGTCTTTTTGGATGTAGCACAGGCCTTTGACAGAGTATGGCATAAAGCCTTGGAATATAAATTACAAAGAGACTTACCAAAGCAGTTTTATGAAATTCTCAGAAATAAAGAAAATATCAGCAGGGGTACTACAAGGTAGCGTTCTGGGATCAACTTTATATGTTCTATACACCTCGGACCTGTCAACGATAGAGGATACTAACGTAGCGACGTTTGCGGATGATACGGCCATCTTAGCAGTTGCTAATTGCATAGAAGAATCTACAAGCAAATTGCAAAGAGCTACTAATATTGTCAGTACCTGAACCAAGAGATGGCGAATAAAACTTAATGAAACAAAATCTGTTCACGTAAACTTTACCAACAAGAAGGTCAACTGGATACCAGTAGAACTGAACTCCCAGCAAATTCTCTATGCAAATACGGCAAAATATCTAGGCATGACTCTAGACGTGAAACTAAAATGGAAAGAGCATGTGAAAAAGAAAAAAGCGGAGTTAAACATCAAATACAGAAAGATGGATTGGCTCTTAGGAAGAAATTCGTAGCTAACTCTACATAATAAATTGCTACTATACCGGCAAATCCTAAAACCTGTGTGGACTTACGGTATTCAGCTATGGGGCTGTACAAAGAAAACCAATGTCAATATCATCCAGTCATTCCAAAGCAAAGTCCTTCGTGGAATAGTTAATGCACCGTGGTACATAAGAAATGACAACCTCCATAGAGATCTGAAGATGGATTTCGTTAGTTTCGTAGTCAAATATTATAATGTAACATAATTCATGTTCACTTTAAACAAAATAAAATAAATTATTAAGAGATTAAATACAATAACTCGTAGAACATCAAATCAGTTTTAATTAAATAAAATTACTCTTTCTATACTTTTAATTATAGTTAAAATTACTTATAAAATACAAAACAAAATCAATTTTAGACGATCCTTTGATTTCCTCTGTGAGGAGACGACCACTGGAGACCAATACCATCTGCTCTACCCCAAACTTGATGGTAAAACTATATGGTCGAATGAAAGTTTGTACAATTGGAGGACCTGATGCGATTTAAAAAACCTTCTGTATTTATTGAGAAACACAGGTTTTCGTCACGCTGTATTTTCCAATGTAATAATGTATTGAGTGGCTTTCACGAAAAGCAGTATGGCTTTATCTGAAATTGTTTTAATTATTTGAAGATACTTCACAGAAGTTGATTAACACATTTCCCAAAAACTTTTAATGCGGCTGACACAATTGATATTGGTGGAATTTTGAATTTCGTCACAACGCGTTTCGGAACTGGTTGTAATATCGCATTCTTCTAGGTGTTCGGGTATTTACCTTGCTTATAAAAAATGTAATTAAAAATTAGTTATTTTTAGTAATATATTAGATAATAACTAGTTCAATATTTGAACTGGAATTCCGTCGGGTACAGTGGCCTTATTTAGGTCCATTGCCAACCAGGATGAAACCCACCTGAATTCCCGAAACCGATAAATTAGTATTTTCTTGAATTGTTGTAATGAAAGAGAGAAAGAATTATCAGCAAATAATTATGTCTGCCAATAACATTTAATTGCATACCAAATTCATAACGGATGAAAAAATGACAAAGTTCTTTGAGGCACGGACTTGTTTTCGAATATTACCCAACATTTAGGGTTCGAGAGTTCGAACCCGTTCATAATCGTGTAATAACTATTAAAATTCCATTACTTTGGCCATTTCACTTTAGAATTCCCGGTTCACAATACCAATATGAACATAAATAATCGTTTTAACAGAATACGACGGTTAATTGAAACTCAAGACAGTTTAAAACGATTTTTTATGGTCATATTGTTATTGTGAACCGGGAATTCTAAATTGAAATGGCCTAACTAATGGAATTTTAATAGTTATTAACCGGTTATGAACCGGATTTAAAACAATATCCAACTGATCCAGGAAATTAAGGTTAACGACCATAAACAACGTCTTGTGTTCGTTGATTGGGCTCTGGACAGTTGATGTATGAATGTACATGTGAATAAACAAAGTTGTCGGATTTTAGGTTACAGCAATTTACACGAGATGGCGGAACCATCGGTCTGTGCTTCTTTCAAAACAAATCTGGAATTGTCAGAACTATCAAAGGCGAGCGCTACTGATCGATGATAAGCAACTTCTTGAACTGGCCACAGAGATCGTACGATGAAACGCCCCTTATAGACTTCTCCGTTTGAGGCTATCTTTAATCGCAGCTCCTTGCGAACAAACTGCAAACATTTGATGCCCACAAAGTCAACATAGCGCCACCCCGCAAATTTATCGAAGTCATCGAGAATTGGACCTCCCGAATGTTCCACCAAACAAAGCCGCGGCTAACATTTGAATGACGTTATGACGAATTTCATACTTAATGCCACAAAATATTATTTCAAATGAAACAAAAATTGAGTGGATATCTCACACAATTTGGTTTATTTACAATTAAAAATCGAGCGTTACGATCAAATCAAAATGAGTGTAAATTGAATTTCAAACAAAATTCGATCAGTTACTTTTTTAATTTTGATCGGAAATCATGAGTTTTTATGAAATAAACGTTTATTTCATCAAAATCTGGCATCTGTGACTATTCTGAATAAATCTTCATACTTAAAATTTGTCCATTAATTGCGAGATTCTAGCAAAATTTTGTGGAAATCTGTGTACCAAAGTGGAGCGTTTTCAATTTTTGAGCTGATGTTGAAAAATTTTACATTCACAGAAAACAACAAGGAATTAAAAGATTCAAATAAATTTAAAGATACAATTTCCAACAAGAGTTGGCCTGGTTTGTTGTCTCAAATTTAAATAGGAATAATGATTGTTCATTATAAAGTCAGTTTTACCAAAAGTGCGGTAAATTTAATTTCTCGATTTAGAAATCAAGTCAGGTGTAATCATGATCTGTATACAGTCGTGAAAGAAAATCTGGTGGTGGCCACAACATACTCACCTCTCTATTTTTATACAAGTTCTTCTGACTTCAATGCATTTTGTATCAATAAGATTTAACGCGCAGACACCGTGCTTCATGCGAAATGTTTACAAAATATTTCAACAAAAGTTTGCATTACATAGTAAAGGGTGGCTAAATTTTAAGGGCCGATGTTGATTTTGAATAAAACACAAATTATTTTAGAAATTATTGTCAATTCTGTTTATTATGATAATATGGTACGATTCAATTATGTATGGAACAAAATATCGGCCAAATGGCCGCTGCGACCTCGGCGGTACACCTCCACCCGATGGTCCATATTTTCGATGACGCTTAGGCATAATTGAGGTTCTATGCCGTTAATGTGCCGAATTATCTCATCCTTTAGCTCTTGAATTATTGCTGGCTTATCGACGTACACCTTTTCTTTCAAATAACCCCAAAGAAAGAAGTCCAACGGTGTCAAATCACATGATCTTGGCGGCCAATTGACATTGCCACCACGTGAGATAACACGGCCATTGAATTTGTCGTGCAAAAGAGCCATTGTTTCGTTAGCTGTGTGGCAAGTGGCATCGTCCTGTTGAAACCACATATCGTCCACATCCATATCTTCCAATTCGGGCCATAAAAAGTTCGTTATCATCTCACGATAGCGAACACCATTCACAGTAACTGCCTGACCGGCCTCATTTTGGAAAAAATACGGCCCGATGATGCCGCCAGCCCATAATCCGCACCAAACAGTCATTCTTTGTGGGTGCATTGGTTTTTCGACAATCACTCTTGGATTATGATTCGCCCAAATGCGGCAATTCTGCTTATTGACGCATCCACTGAGGTGAAAATGTGCCTCATCACTGAAGATGATTTTCTTCGAAAATTGATCATCCACTGTTGCCATTTCTTGCCACCATTCTGATTGTGTATCTTTCCATGGTTCAAATTGAATTAGTCTGAAATTGAGAAATGTCAAATTAAATGCAGAAAAAAAATTGACGTTTAGGTGTGGTTCACATTCAACGTCGGCCCTTAAAATTTAACCACCCTTTATATAACAAATAACAAAATAAATTCTCACTTGCGGCGAGTAGCGATATCACTTATTTTTCGCTGAGAAATTTCCGCTGTCTAATACAGCATTTCGTATAGTTCGTATTTTCCCAATCTAAGCTGCATCAAACTTGCAAATGTCTTGAGTGGGGGTAGTTTGCTCGCCGCATAATCTGTATTCTGTTGTTTCTATTCAAAGAAAAACTTCGGATCAAAGTCGACTTTAAAATTTAGAAATACTTGCTCTTTAAATTCTGATGAATGTCTTAACTTAATATTGTTACACAGAGCATGCCATACTATTAAAATTGTTATGGGTATACAAGGACGCTCCATCATTCGCAAAAAGCCATATAAGTAAATAACTGAAAAATGAAAAGTACGTGTTTATGTGCTTTTATTACTATTTAATTTATATCTTTGTATTCCATGCTTAAAAACAAAGATAAGACAAAAAAAATAAAAATTCTTAATTCTACTCGTGCTTATGCTCATATAATATTGCTAAATACTTCTACAAATTAAAAAATAATTATATGAAAAAAAAGAAAATTTATTTTCGGTTTTCTCTCTGGAGCGCACATACACAGATACGGCATACTTACATATTCTGTATATAAAAGGAAATTGCTTAGAAGTTGTCAAGGATCGTGTTTCGTTTTTTACAAGATAAAACAAAATGTTTGGTAAAAAGTACTTAGAGTTGAAGAATTTTCTTTTTATAAATAGCTTTAGATGTATGCGTGTTTATGTATGGAAGTATGCAGTAATGTTAATTTTCGCTGCTTTTTGTAATTTAAATGTACGTATGGAAGATGAACTTTTAATTCTTAATATGGGTAGCATTTTAAGAATTTTTTTTTTTAAATTTGAATAACAAATTTAAAGTTACCGTTGGATGTTTCTGCGCTATGCAAAAACTGCTACCATACTAACACAAAATGAATCTGCATTTTAGATTTAAGTACAAACATTGTGTCGACAATTTTTTATTCATTAAATTCCATTTGCAAATTTATGCGGACAGAAAAATCTAGAATTATAATTTATACAAATGAGATGTTCGCCTGCAGAATGTATGTAGATTTTAATGGTTTTATTGGTTGCAGTGATGATTTAATAAAAAAAATCGTAATAAACCAGTTTTATGTGGCTATACAATTTTATTTTAATAGCATAATGCAAGTATGAGGAAATACCTAGCTTTATTATCAATTGCAGGAATATTAAACCTCACTAAAGGTTTTATTCTACATTTAATTTTATTTTTAATAATTTTATTGTTTTGAAAAAATTTTCCTTTACACACAATAAAACATTTTTTAAGGCAACTTAATTAACTATTACCATGTTTCGCGCCTGTGAACGTTTTTGAAATTTAGAATTAAATTGATCCTAAACCAAAAAGCTAAAAAAACTAAAATCTATTGGTAGAAATGACACAACAATGATACGAGTATTTTGGGCGAACTTTTAAAATAATTTAATCAATTTCTTTAGTGTTGAACTATTTTGGGAGGAGTTCCTATAGATCACATAGTACTAACCTTTAAAGGAATGGTACTTGTAAAAATTAATATTGTTGGGGATGTCACCAAACGTTTCCACGAAAGTCGCAGGTGACAGCTATCGGTGGACACGCTACAATCAAACGTCGGGCAAGACGTTTTTAAATCAAATACATGTGGAAAAATTGTCTCCGACTTTTTAGCACCCCATCTTAAGGTTTTGACAAAAATAATGTTTTAATTCGTTTGGTCATCGTTTGATCAGGATTAGTCACACGTTTTTATCGTTTGCTCATTTACGATTAAACGGTTGTTACCACATAATATATAAATATAGCAAATATTGAACTTTTTCGGTATGTAACGCAGATACAATTAGCAGATTTTTGGTCCACTGTCCAGCAGATGAATTTTACGATGGCATGACAAGTATTTTCTTTTTGTTTATCGTTATCGAATGATGAACCCATATGATCAAGTCGATTTTTTTCTTTTTGATTTAACATTACCTGAGGGAAAAGGAAGAGTTTGGATGGACAGTCGAGCTATAGTCATCAGAGTGTAAAGTGTTTTTTTTGGGATTGATAATTAATTTGTTTTATATACAATTTCTATATACAATATTTATACAGTAGAACTAGAAATAGTTAGTAGAACTAGAAATAGTTGCAAGGAGTGCGATGTGTACTTATGTCGTTCGGCTAATAAAAAATGTTCCATACCGCCAAAGACTGACTGAATTTAATTTTTTAATTTTTAAGAACTTAAAATTTTTATTAAATTAACAAATATTATTATTTATATATTTTACTCGCGGAGAGTAAACGTGATTTTACGTGAAAATGTTGTCCTTGTCATTTCTTGATCTATCGTCGTACTCAGTTTATCGTTTTATCTGGGCTCACATGAGAAGGCATTCAAATATGATTAAATAATACGAATTTATGAACCAAAGAACAACAAGGATGTTTTTCTCGGAAAATCCAATTGTTTTTCAGGATAAAACTGCGGAATCTGATACATGGTGCTTCAAAGGTCAACTCACCAAAATTTCACAAATTAATGCGATGATTTATTTATCGATGACTTCAGGTAAGTCTAAAATTGAGTGTCACAGTTGGGCGGCACGTCATACATTTATACAAAAAATTATCTACTGCCGCTTAGGAATATATTTATTATAGGAATATATATATATTCTTTATTTATATTTATTATCTATTTGTGATATCAGGACTCCAAAAGGCTAAATATCGAGCCGGAAAATAGTATAGAGTTACTCAAATCCATGCAATCAAGATTTACTCACTTATCAGGCAGATTAAACCGTGCTACTCAGTCGAGCGTCTACGAATCGCTAGCTCAAAAAGCTTTGAACACATGCAACGCGCTATTGTCAAGTGTCTAACAATTTATTGTTGATAACAATAATTTAAACGCGTCCTCTGATATAGCTAACGCGGTAAACTTCGATGGCCGAAATCCCGGGGATGTAATAGAACATATCCAACCTCAAGGACAACCTCCAATAATCGCGCCCATCCCATCAATACAAAGGACACTATTTCTGGACAATATTCTCCCTGTGAAGAATTTTGATGCACTTATTCCTACATAAAGAGGCGATGGTTGACAATCCTAAAATTTGCAAGAAGTTTTGCTATCGAACTTTTAAATAAACAACAAACTGAAATGCTGGCGAATGCCCAAACAATCGTAAAACCAATAGATACCCATGCGGTACCGAATACATCATTTATTAATCAAACAAAACCATTTCCCTTGCCGAACCAAACTGCTATTCCAAGTCATTTCATTCCAAAATCTAGAGATTTTACACTAACTACCAAAGTTGGCCCCCACCACTTATAAACATAAATACTCCCTATATTCCTACACAATATCAAAATACAAAATCAGTTTCGTATTAAAAGGAACAGCCCAAAATCGGTATTGGATTTACCGAAAGTATAATCCCACATCCACTTACGTTGCCATGAGACATAATTACTCCAACGGTTTAAATATTGGCGAACAGATCTAGAAATTCGAAGAATGATTGAATCACGCAAACGAGAGAAAGTTTTGAGGATTTTTATAATGACGTATGGAATTTAACTTTACAAAGCAGAACATCCTATTCTGATCACGAATTGATCCAGCTTTTAATGCAAAATATGAGTCCTAGTTTGCAATTTCAGTTAACGGATAAGCAGTTTACAACTATTGCTGACCTCACCGCTAGTTGCTCGAATTGGGAGAATACTTTTAGATGGCTTAACATTGACCAATACCGCAGCGTCGTACCACTTAGACGGGTAAATAAAATAAGGTACCACCCAAAATCGGATGAGACCACTACCCATGAATTTTTGGAACATTAGGTAAATTCAGATGCTAAATATATATATCGCGGCCGGTAGCACCAGACAGGCACATTCAAATAATCTGCAAATAATCTAGTCAGCCCCATCCCTGCTAATAATAATTTATTTATCTGCTATAATTGTGACGATATTGTACATACATATCCGGACTGCTCTGAACCTCCCAAGTGTTGGTTTTGTACAAAATGCGGATTGAAAGGAACTACACTGCCAAGAAGTCGAAACTACAAACGCAAAACGGGAAACGCAAAATGGAGTTCATGGAGAACCGGGAATCGTGGAGCTCCGGAAAATGTAATCACCAGTCAAACAATCACTTCAGTGTGGCGAGCACCAAACAAGAAACCGGCGGATGTGAACCTATTCTTACGTACCCCTAATGAAGTTGCCAAGCAAACAAATGGAGAACCAAACGAATCCCAAAACAAACCTAATCCTGGTCCTGCAAAGTTCATGCAACATTACAATTCCTTCCCCGAAAAGGATAAGTCCGCCAAATCAACCATATCGCACTCAATGTTAACCGTCCCTAATATTCCAGTACCTGAGAAAATCCGATTCTACAACGAGAAACAAAGATGGCGCATGAAATTGTTCTGGTATCGGAAAAAACTAATTCGTCAAGAAACTCTTGGTTCTATTATTTCTACAAGTGATATTGATAAGAGACTGTACGTAAAAGTAAATACATATTAATGGGGTGATCTTCAAAGGATTATTAGATAGCGGTGCAACCATAAGTATTTTAGGAGCAATTTCGGAAAAATTCATGTCAGACCCAACAACTTCATTTACTTGGTGTACTTCATATGCACTAACAGCAGATGGGCAACCACAGCGTATTTTCGGATACATTACGGTGCCAATAAAATTTAACTACAAAGTTCTTCATATCACTCCAACATTATCAAGATCCGGTCTACCATAAACTTTCAGAACAGGATCATTAGAAGTTGAAAGTTTTCAATTTGAAACGGCTGCCAACAAAAATGCTTGGGATGAAGTGAGTCTTGCCGCAAAATTAATAATATGTTCAGTTACAGTGAGATAATGAGGCAGCCTAAATGGATAATTGACGGCATTCGGTATCCAGAGACACGCAAAGCGGAGGTTTTGTTACCGAAAGAAAGAAATATCGAGCGGACGACATCCAGATTCAGTGACTATTTTAATACGTTACGCATTGGACATGTTGTTACTGGATGGCACGAAGCCAACCCGCAGATTCATCTAAATATGCATAGGCATCTTTCACGGTAATTTTGCCATAAATAATAATAACCGGATGTGTCCACCCAGGAACGACCGGATCTTCCTAAAAATTTAGAACCAAGATAAAGAATTTTAAAAAAGAAGACAAAAAATCGTTCCTTCTTGACCTTCAGAAAAGTCCCGCCAAAAGCGTTGCGACGTCTCCTCACCGTTAATTCAAAAAAAATTACAAATGGCCGCATGGTTGGCCACCTATAAACCGTAGATACAGTTGGGCGTCTTCCCGCCGTAATCCGTAAATATTGTTGGGCGTCTTCCCACCGTAACTAAATTTGGCCTCGATAGGCCGTCGTAATAGATGGGCGTCTTCCCGCCGTTAATAGGTTTGGCCTCGATAGGCCGCCGTAATAGTTGGGCGTCGTCCCGCCGTTAATCGATTTTAGACAAGCCACATGCCGGCCGCTCGTAAAATAAAATATGGAAAAGGCCACTGTGATTGTTGTGGTACCTTTGCCGTTAACACAATTATATTCGCTATCAATGTGAGGGAGCCTCGTTTCGGCCGCCCGTAAAAGAAGCAAAAATGGGGCACCTTCGTAAAAGCGCGGTCACTTATCTGTGTAGTTTGCGGTATAACGGAAATCCACACATAGCGAAATAGATATGCTGCTTGTTTCACTGCAGCACAGCTGTATAACTTGTGATATAGCCAGCGAAATATCCTCGAACGATTCAATAATATACAGTAAAAATGTAAAATCTTTTGCAACAATGTAGATCTTTGATGTTCATACTAGTCTCACGGGTATCGACTGCAACGACCATAAATGACGACCACAATAAGAAAAAAAAATTACAATAAATAATTTTTCCTGGACCGCAACGGTAATTTTACTTTAAAAATTATCACTAGACTTCAATCAATTGAAAACCCGTCTGTCTAATAGCAAATTCAACACTAGACTCTAAAAAAATTCTCGCACCAAAAAGATCTACAAGAATATTTTTCTTTCGTTGGCGTTTTTGATTTTGTTTTCGTGCGCGTCACTCCCCTATCCATTCCTACCACGCATTAATCGCACACACCAAAACACACGCTGTACACATTGGTCTCGCTCTACAATTCATTCGACGTTTACATGAACACTGGATGTGAATAAAAAACAAAACAAAATATTAAGGCTAATTTCCATAGAAACAAAAGATGTTAGTATTAATGCCATTAACAGATGGTACTGCCACCAGTAAAATGCCTTAATCATTCTGAAAGCTACTACATCCAATACAGCGGAAATCAATGGAAGGCAAAGAATTGGCAAAGGACGAGGGCCTAGGTAAAGGATCGCTTAATTAAAACTGTTCAGCGCAAAGTGGCAGAAGTGACTACTTTAGACACATAACTAGCCAACGAGTTCAAATTCAATCAGCAATGTTTTTTCATCCAAGTGATAAAGTAGTTAAAATACTAGATACATAGATACAAGTAGATACAAGTTTTCAACAGGAATGGCTTCGTGTTGGATGTTGGAAGAGAAATCCTGAGCTACGGTAATGTATTATTACAATTTTTTAATAATGCCAAAAATAATGCAGCCTTCGGACAGCAACAGAATTTTAACAAATTATTGAAGAGAAAATTATTTCACCAATGTCAAAAGTCATACAAAAAAAATAATAATTACAGTATTCGGGCAGGTCCTTTTAGGGAATATTTTACAAAAATTGGATATTACAAAAATTTATTATTCAATACTAAAAAGGTTTATTAAAGATAATAATATTTTACGAATTGTCTATTAATGTTAAGGTTGTTTTGTCGGTTCATAAAACAAACTTACGACTTATGATGCCAAGCAAGCAACCAAGACCAATATAAATATTTATAAAATGGTTTTCAAAATAAAACAAAATGTGAAACCAAAATTAACCGAACAACTTTTTTTGGGGAAAATCAATGAAAATTCTAGCTTTCCTGCCCCGTTTCCATTAAATAAAGCCACTTTTTTCATAATCCACAAAGTAACCCACAACAAATCTTTTTATCTAATACAGATCGAACAAAAAATAAAAATAAAAAATCAACGTTATGTAATACCGCCATACACAACAAATTAAAATTTCTAGGAAAAATAAAAATAAAAATAAATTTCAAATTCCATCCCTCGTAAAAAAATTAAAAAAATTCGAAATTTGAAGAAGCTTTCTTTGCTCCTATAAGCTTACATCCTAAATACATACACGTTTCTATACGATGCTCGTATATAAAATTTCTTAATTATTTATTTCTTAATATATTTCGGTTTTTGTGTTTAACTTTTTTATTTGTTTGTTTTGATTTTAAAATGAAAATTAACGAAGAGTGAAAAATAAAGTTAAATAAAATTACAAAATAAATAAGAAATTTATCTAATACGAGATTAATTTATGCAGCAGAGAGTGTTTAATGCATGTGCTTGGTACATTTTATCGCCAAGTGGCAACGTACAATTTCATACAAAGGCAACTAACTATTTTCGCATGAATTAAAATGTTTAACCGTTTTATTGTTATTGATGAGACATTTTCCAGTATGATAAATCTGTATACTGTTATGCATCGTTTTTAATTTGATTACATTTTTCTTGTGAAAATTTCCACCAAATAAATCCTAGAATTTCATTCAATATTGTGCAGAGAAATAAAGTAATAATTCTGCACCACCCAATAAATAAATTCGAAATGTGATGTGTAGTCTATAGTTTTTCAAAAAAAAAAAAAAAAAAAAAAAAAAAGATCCAAATCCTCTATGGGTTTCGCATATAAATTTTCTATTTTTCCTGATTTGTTCGTTCGTACATTATTGTGTGCTGCTGCTAAATTTTCGTGCCACATAATTCTATTTTTTCAAAAGGAAATGAATGAAAATGGGTTTTCTATTTTTGGTACGTTACCAGGCAAACCTAATAAATATAAAACTTCAGAACGATCATTTATTGTATTACTATCGTCGTTATAACTAATATTATTATCATCTCTATATGATTGCAACATTAGGATTAATTTTATTATCCTCGTATCTTCTCTGTACAATCACAAGAAAGTTCTTTTTATATAAATTATTTTCTTTGAACCAATGTCACGGTATTTTGATTAGCAGTTATCCGAGTTGGTTTATTATAAAGAAAAGAAATATTTTAAAATATTTGATCGAAGATTATTATGGTGCGTTAGGCGATCATGTAGGGTCTTGCCCTAGGGGTGGCCGGAGAAACATGGTCACTAGATACAGGGTGGTCCATCTGTTAGTACTTTTTTCATTTGCAAATAAAACACACATTTTGAGATGAAAACTCAAAAAATTTTATTGATAAGGAAAGGTGGTTCTGTGCCGATTATGGATGTAAAACAATATCGTTCATATGCCCACCATTGCATGACTTTCTCCAATAAATGCTGAATGAATGTTGTTGTTAAGCTGTTGAATTGTTTGTGGATGGAACTTCAACATTTCTTGAAATTATGCGATTAGCAAATTTTGTTGACAATAAATGAATTGTTGCACGACTTGTGTTTCATATCGCTCCGTCTTGTTAAAACCAAAGATCGGTGACACGCAATTCATTCAATGTGGCCAACAAAAAACCAGTTAACATTCACTGTAAGGGCATGTTACTCCCCAAATTCGACAATTTTGGTTATTAACGTACCCATTAAGATGTAAATGAGCTTCATCGCTAAAGATGATCTTTGATGAGAAACCTTCATTACATTTAGGGTTTACAAAAACCCGGAAATTTTAAAATCCAGGTTTTCGGGTTTGGAAAATCCTTAAATCCGATTTTTTTTATAATTTCATTAAAATAACAAAAACATTTAAAATAACAAACCAGAAATTCAATGTTAGGAAATAATTAATGTTTTCCTTTATAGCTCTAGACTCACACGTTTTTATGTAAAACATCTAAAACACAAATAGTATATTGTATAATTAGGAGGAAAAGTACTGCATTCCCGGACGATAGTGGAAATTGGCGGACGAAGCGATAGCCGAGTCCGGCAACAACGGGAGTCCGGGAATGCACTTTTCCTTCGAATTGTACATACTATTTTTTCTCCGATCGGACTTTAAAACGAATATAATCCCAAAATAATTTTTAGTATTATTCATTAATTCTGTGGACGCAAGGCGTAACCGCCTAAGCCAATTTTTGTGTGTTTTCAATAGAACAATTTAAAGTTTAAATGCTTTTTCCGAAAAATTTGTAACATTTTTATAGGAAATTAAAAATGGAGTTTAGAGTACAACTGACCTTATAAAAATATAAGTTAGGTCACATGATCAGCGTCATAATCATCAGAGTTATATTTAAAAATATTTATATCAAAAAAAAGTTAAGCTGTTATTACATCTGTCGGTCTGTAAATATTCCACATTTAACTAAACTTAAGCTCTTAGTGCAAATAATGAGTTAATCCAATTAATACGAAAGTCCTCTCAAGCTCTTAGTGCAAATTAAATTATCGTCATAAATGCCACCTAAAAAAATGTAAGCCTTTACTCCCAATTTAATTCAAAGAAACTCACTAACTCAAGCTATTTAATGTATCAGGTGTGCAACTAAATTTCCCGGTTTCTCACATATATATGGTGCTAGCGACACATCTAGTTGTCATTTATGTTCGAAGTTGTGTTTTATTCAAAGAGTGGACAGTTGCTACCGATAACCAGTTATAATACCAGCTCATATCGCAACGCAAAAATATTTTATGCAAGAACGAAAATGTCGAGTTTTGTGCCAAACAAAAACATTTGCGGGAAGCTTTGCTCTTCTGCTTCAATTTGAAAAAAAAAATGCAGCTGAAGCACGTCATTTGCTTGAGGAGGCCAACGGCGAATATACACCATCAAAAACTACCTGTAAAGTTTGGTTTAAACGATTCAGAAATAGCGATTTCAACATTGAGGACAAGAAGCGCTCCGGAAGACCAAAAACATTTGAAGACATCGAGCTGCAAGCGTAATTGGATGATGATGATACGCGAACTCAAGATCAGCTTGCAGAGGCATTAAACACGACTTGCCAAGGTATTTAAAAACGTTTACATGCTATGGGAAAAATTCAAAAGGAGGGAAAATAGGTGCTGCTTTAGTTGACTGAGAGACAGATTGAAAATCGAAGGGCTACTTGCGAAATTTTTCTTTCACGGTATGCAAGAAAGAGCTTCCTTTGTTGAATTGTCACGGAAGATGAGAAGTGGATCTTTTTAAGAATCACAAATGCAAAAAGTCGAGGATTTCATCTGGTAAAGTATCAACATCGACGGCACGGCCAAATCGCTTCGGAAAGAAGACCATGCTCAATCTGAACCATGCATTGTTCGAGAAACGGCCAGAATGGGACACGAGATACGAACGAGTGATATTGCAGCACGACGACGCTTCATGCCATCGCAATCCCATCGTCCAGGACACCATCAAAAACCCGAGATGGGATCTGTTACCGCACCCGCCTTATTCGCCAGACCTGGTCTCCTTGGATTATCACTTGTTCCAGTCGAAGGGGCATGCTTTGGCATACACTTGGCCAGTTACGATGATGTGCACAAGTGGTTGGATAAATGGTTCCGGTCCAAAAACGAGCCGTTTTATCGCCGCGGTATTCATGAATTGCCAGAGAGATGGCAAAAATGTGTAGATAACGAATTTTTTTTTTATAAAATAGGGATGGAATAAAAAACGTCAAAACTGCTTCCCAAAAAAATTATTTCCCAAGAAGAAACCAAGAGCCAGAATACACTTTTGGGGAAAAGGGAACTGCACAGGGCATATGCATTTTAAAGTCAGTTAAGAAACCGTTGTTTTTATAAAAACGTATAAGATAACCATCTAAATCACTTTAATAATCACCCTCATTTGTAACTGACGTTAGAACTAACAACTTAACTCGATTTTGGTTAACACTTGTTTTAAAGTAAAATTTGCATTAATAGCCTAAATAATAATATGCAACAACTTTTCCTTCTACTTTATTTACATAAAACGCCTAATTAAATTTAGGTTATTTTGCCTTTTATTAACAAACTGTTTGAAAAATCTCTTTTTGCACTTTTAACTTGTTTAGCGCTTAGGTCTATTGTTCAGGCTTAGGCGGTTTGTGCATGGACATTTAATTTATCAAAATAGAGTTAGGCGCCTAGGTATTTTTTCATTACGGTGTAGTTTTCGTTGTAACTGCCGAAAAAATCTGAAATTTTGTGTACGTACGTAACCGATTATGACGAATCTCATGGTTTGCATAACACAATTCTGTCTTAAATCAACTTAGGCGGTTACGCCTTGTGTTCACAGAATTATCATATTAAGAAATCAAAACAAAGTAAAAAATCGAAAATAATATAAAATTATTGCTTAGTTAGCCACGACATCATAAGACATAAATACATTTTGTTTTTTTTTGTTCAAGTTTGTGTACCTATTTGATTTATAAAAAAAAACGTGTGAACGAAATTTAAGGGATAAGGACAGTGAAAGCGAATTATCCTTATCTTGTACCCCGCCGGATATAGTGGAAGCAACTAATTCAGCTACATGTGATTTACTGCCGCAAAAATCGAAGGAAAAATACGAAAATGCCTATAAACGCTTTATGGATTATCGTCAATCTAAACACATGAAATCATTTTCGGAAAACGTCATTCTGGCATATTTCGCTGATTTATCTACAAAATTGAAATCATCCCCATTATGGTCAAACTACTCAATGATCAGGTCGATGCTAGTGGTTAAAAATAATGTGGATATATTGCAAAATACCAAAAATTACGTGTCTTCTTGAAACGCAAATCCGACGGATATAAAGCGAAGAAATCTAAAATATTAACTATGGAATATGTTCAACAATTCATTTTGGAAGCTTCAGATGATTCGTGCCTAGTTACTAAAGTAATCATGTAGGTATTTAAAACAATTATTATTTGTATTTACACATTCAATTCAAATATGTTATCGGATAAAATACAATGCACACTGCAATATTTTTTTGTATGTAATATTATGATTGTTTTTTGTAGGTTGCGGTAATTTTTGAAATCGCTGGTGCTTGTCGACGGGATGAACTAGCTCGCATGGAAATTACTGACATTAGTGATTTGGGATTTAAACTTTTAGTTAAGTTTTTCGCGTCCAAAAGATTTAAATTCTTTGCGTTTTTTTAAATACACAAATGGTAAAGGTTTCAAACAAGTAGTTGGCATACATCAGTTTGGTAAAATGCCACAAATTGTTGCTACTTTTTTAAAACACATCCGCGGTCACACTTTTTTATTGATGGCTACTCTGAACGTCACACACTGTAACTCTGGTAATTTTGAAAATAATTTAAATCTGATTGAAGTTTTTTGTATTAAATGGTTTGTAGAGAATTTTGCAATAATTAGTGTATTTTTGCAAATACCACTGCAGATGCAGTGGTGACTCCCCATTTCATTTTATTTCCTCTAGAGGACAATACTGCATTAGAAGTGAGACTGCAATTGCAGTGGTTGAACGAATAAAACTCTCTGTAACTCTTAAAGCGCTGTCACTGCATTAGGAGTATAATCAAAAATCAAAATTAAAAAAGAATAATTAATCAGTTTCATTTTTTTATTAAAAAACTTTAAATAATAAATAACAAAAATAGCAATAATTCATCAGAATAAAATAAAATTGTTCTAAATTTAAAAGAAAATAAGTCTTATGTGGTTTTTAAGATTCAAGAATTGGATTATGAATGGCCGAGTTATGCCAAGATTCGCAACAATTCAGACACAAAGGTGGATTACCTGGACATTGCTTACATTGAAACGCCGTTTGTTTCCGTTTTTTCGATAGAGTGCAACATCTGCAATCACGAAAGTGTGATTTCCTTTTCCATCCGTTGGGTAGCGGACTCTTTTCAAGAAAATGTTGGTTTGATGAGGATGTTCATGCTGCTGATGCCTCTGGAAATATTGGAATGTTTGCTGACCTGTTTGGTGGTATTTTCAGATTACGTCCATTAGGTATGTCTTGGACGTTCAAATATGAGCAAATGAGGGACTCTCTAAATTTTAAAAATGTTATCTTAGGAAACTTTTTTTTATAAATAAAGTAAGAATTAAACACAGCGATATCTATAATGTGAAAGATAACTTTTTTATACCACCGAACAGTTTTTCGAGGACATGAATAATATGATACCAATAGATCTAGTCGATCAACACCAGACATATTTTGGTTGTATTCCTCGACTTCGATGGGTTTGTTTCGTTCTTTACCATAACTGTTTGTGGCTAAAGCCATTGCTGGGTGATATGCTGTATTTATACAGAGGACATCCCTCTTGTCTTTCCATTTGGAGACATAGATATTTCCTTTCCGTAACCAGATATGCTCATTTTTTTTAAGTTTTTTTGCAATTAGTTCCTTTGGGTTTTCCTTGCGGTTGCTTCGTTTGTGAGAGAATAATACGTTACATAAAGACACACTATTATAGTAATTGTCCATAAAAACTGTGTGCCCTTTTCCCAGGTATGGCTCCATTAATCTTAACACCAAAGAATTAATTTTTGAGCATGTTGGATCTGTATTTGGTTTCCGTCATATATTTCTAGATTAAAAACATACCCATTTGGATCACACAGCTCAAAAAATTTTATGCCGTACCTAGATTTTTTATTTTTTATGTACATCCTAAAATGTAAGCGACCGCGAAACAACAACAAAGATTCATCCAGTGACAAGTGTGTGCCTGGCCTGTTAGATGCTTGGCATCGATCCGTAAATAACTTTACAAATTTAATTAAATTACATAACTACAATTTACTTACATATAATAACCACTTTCAATAAGAACGTCTTTCTCGTACGACACTTTTTCTGATTCTAATGTATTTTGTATAGGAATCACCACTGCATTTGCAGTTGTGCCGTTATTTTGCCAGACAGGGACAAAACTATAAGCAAAATTTTAGACTTCATTGTTTGTCCCTAAAACAAAAACGAGACAGTATAGCTGACATTTTTTAATAATCTTTAAACAATAAACTAGCAAAATGAGAATACCTAATTCTCATAATATAAACCAAAATATCAAAAAAAGAGAAAATAAAATTGTACTGCAATAGCAGTGGTGACCTATTGAAAACCTCTGTAAATACTGCAATTGCAACGGATGTGAAGTTCTTAACAAAACCACAAAATTAACAAAAATCATATTTGTTAAATTAACAAAAACAAACAGTCGGTAAAAGCAATGTTAACAATGGAAACCTGACAACAGACGGATTTCTTTTAATTTTAACTATTTTCTTTAAATAATCAAAACTTAATTTTGATTGATTGAAAAAAAATAAAAAAAATTACAATTTAAAAATATTTACTTAAGACAAAACATTTTATGTAATTTAATAATATTAATAAATTGTAGTATACGCTATTAAATATTCAGTTATATGTACATTGGCATAGCAATCAAAACCAGTTGCATAAACGTATTTGTAAATCCGTTGGAAAATCGGAAAGCATAGAATATTATGGTGATTTTTGGGTTACACCGTATTAATTATTGCCCAGATCACAGAGATTCTACCGAGTAGTGACTAGTATCAATTGATGGCATAAGAGGTGCAAAATAAAATATTCTATGCGATCCGATTTTCCAACGCATTAACAAATGGGAAAAGCTCGTAGTTTTTAATGAGACCAATTTTATTTCAAAGAGCACCTCTTATGCCATCATTTGATACTAGTCACTACTCTGTAGAATCTCTGTGATCTGGGCAATAATTAATACGGTGTAACCCAAAAATCACCATAATATTCTATGTTTTCCGATTTTCCAACCTAATACGAAATTTACAACATGCGTATTCTACAAGTTTTCTGGATTTTCATCAAAAATAAAATGTAAGTTGATTGAGAGAGCAATTTTAATCACTCGGTTAAAATGTAAATTCTCTCTCTCAACAAGTAATTAATTTTGGAATAAATACCGCGAAATTTTCTTTGTTAGAGGCAGCCCGTCAACATTTAATTATCCGTGTGGTAGCGCAGCTCGGCGGGTAATTAAGTTAAATTATCTAGTTTTTTTTGTTCTAAGTTTTGTTTTGTCTTTTTTTTTGGTGAATAAAGTTTTCTGTGTAGTCTAACGTAAAGTAAAATATTGTGTATTTTTTTGGGGGGTTTTGTTGCGGTGAAGAACAAAGCGGTAAATTGGTAAGTATATCGGGCTCAGCATACTAACTCTTACGGCCCAGGTGGCAGGGTGTTCTTTTGGCTGTCTCTCGGGACGGGAATGTTGTGACATAGGCACTCTTTCCCCTTCTGCCAAAACCGCCGTGGTACCCAAAACATACTTACTAACATCTTTTGTGGGCCCGAGGCCAATATATTTTCGTTTTCGTATTACTTGATCTAATATGGTGGTGTAAACACCATAACATACAACCTCGGTCGACTCGATCCGCATAATGGGTCGACGACACTGCCACTATGCAGGGGTCCGATTCATCACTCAACGTTTCCGCCTTTCTTCTGCGGCTAGCAAGGCCGCTATCCATGCACTCCAATACCCACGCCATTTTCCTCTAAAAGGGCGGGGTAGTGGGTAGTGGGTAGTGGCAAATTCTGTGAAACCGGGCTGGCCTCAATAGGTAAGAGGTTAACCCGTTTCAAAGTACATCGATGTTTTTTAATTTGATTACGGTCGACCGATTAATACGGAATTCTATTTTGATGTTTCTTCAAATTCCGTTAAAACGATTAACACTTATACTTTTAATCAGCTTCTTCTCGAACGTATTGTATTAAGAGTGATGATTTTAATACAATTTTTAATTAACTTATTATTTCTTCTATTAATTATTATGCGTATTATTATTATTATTGATTATATATTTATGACTCGTTATTATTATGATTTTATTAACAACATTGTATTATATACAGTATAAGTGGATGAACGGCGTTGTATGATAAATGTCCTTGCACATGTACGTTTCTACTACCGCCTTAAGATACCACTTTTAAATCGGTAAAGCAATTAACAGTTGCACACACAATAATTTAATTATTTAGATATTAATTTTTAACAATATTAACTACAATTACTACTAAATACATGATATAGTTAATTACTAGTCCAACTAACATCAAGAAATTTCACCATTTAAGATTTTGCCTAAACAACTCGGACAAACCACTCGAGTTTATGTACCAATTAGGCAAATAACGTTTCACAGCACACGATCGAATTGAGCACACTAGAACTTTTGATCGTTTTAAAGCAATGTTTTTTGTTTGTTCTTTCATATGGCTTTTTAATTGTAATCAAAATGATCTTGAGGTAATACCCTACGATCGTTTAATTATAATTTTTCATGGTTTAATATAGACTATCACTTGAACACTGAGTCTACCAGTTCATTATGCGCGATGGCATATTATATACAATTTTATTTGTTTTAACACAAATTAAACCACGAGTATCTTTTACTGATCCACCTAGCGAATTTTCGATTTAATTTTTAACCGACTCATGTCACAGGAAGAATTTTACTAACTTTTTCCAATCAAAAACAAAATCGATATTTCTTGCCACAAACAACAAACCAAAAAAAACGAGTTACAAATTGTACTAATTGTACGCTAACCGTTAATATTACAAATAAGTAAAATTAAACTCCTATACCTAACACATAATTAGTTTGGCATAGATTTATCAAATAAAAATTAAAAAAAATAAAATAAATTAAATAAAAACCCCACGCGGCATTGATTCCCGCAGCTCAGTCGGGTAGAGATGTTATCTGGGGTAGGTAGGAATTGGGGTATCGGACTTCAAAGTAGTCGGTTAGCTTATCAGCCCATCGCTTGGACAGAACTGACCGTGGTTGTATTCCGTAAAATGTTTATCTAAACATTTTACCCTACTCTATCTAACCTAATTAAAACTATCTGGCCCATAGGCCCTAATTAAAAAAAAAGTTAGTAAGTTGGATAGTGGTATGCTATCTAGGTCCGTGAAAATAAAAGAGCCGCTTAGCGTCAACAATTTATTTTCCACAGGCTGTCGGTAGCAACCCACTATCGTTATTTAGTTGGTTAATAACACTAAAACAAATACTTACCAATCACACTGGTAAATCCGTATACCAAAAAAAACACAAAGTCCACAATAAAAAAAAACAAGAGATAACCACAAAAACTGTTTGTTAACTTAAGAACTCTATTTTATTTCGAAAATCTATTTCTAACACACCAAAAAAACAATTCTACTTACTCACACAAAAATTATCGACCACACGTTGGTCTATCTAAAAAGTGACTGTCCCCCAACAAGAAAATTGTTGTACCTCTTTTTGAGTTTTCGTAGGAAACTTTTTGCGATCTCATCACAAAAATTCCTACGAAAATTGTACACCAACGTGACATCGATTTTGCTGAATCGATCCACGCGTAAATATTTTTTCTTTAATACATCCGTTGAGGAAGTTCGAACAACAACAACCACAATGCTTTCCGATATTTGCATCGGTCATTGTAATTTACCTAGTAAACAAAACAAATACTTTTGTTATGTACATAGGCAACGTAATCAAATTACGTTCATGTACATACTCGTATTTGCGTTAACTCTGGTACATATGAAAAATTCTAAGGTGAATGAACCATATGATACCACTATAAATAAATGCAAAGGAGAAATGTGGAAAGCCGGCATGACGGGGCATGAATGGGATGTATTTGAAGATATTATCTTCGAGGTCATGCCGATGAGGAAGTAGATTTTGTTGGGATGGGTTGATAACGGAATTAGGTTTAAATTTCTTTGGTGGAAAATTTTCCTGTAGCAGTAGAACGACATCTCCCTTCTTAACGTTCAGGTTTTTTGAAGTCCATTTTGATCGACCTTGTAAACTATGTAAATATTCTAGTGAATAACAACTCCAGAAAGATTTGACTAACTTACTCATCTCTTGCCATTTTGAAATGACCTGGAATCAAAGGCTCTGGGTCTGTAGGATCATTTGACAGGCATGTCAGAGGTTTAGAGTTTAATATTCTTTCCATTTGAACAACTATGTTACTGAATTGTTCGAATGTTAAGATTTTGTCTCGCATTAAACGATTTGAATGTGTTTTGTACACTCAGAGAAAAATACTATAAAATTAACATAATTTGCTATTATTTTAATAGTTTTTTACTATTAACTTTAGTCAATAGTAAATATCATTTTGAAATAATAGTTTGTAAACTGTTATAATAATGGTTGCTATCTACTATTATTTTAATAGTGTTACCCCTTTAAAATAATAATGTACAGTATTAAAATTGATTGGATTTATTATAAATATAAAAGGATAATCCTATTAGTGTCACAATAGTATTTACTATTATTATAGAAAGAATACTATTAATTTAATGTACTAGACACCAATGCAAAATAATGAGATTAACCATTAAAATAATAGGATGAACTTATTAATAAAGCTCGTATTTGTACTATTAATTCAAAGGGTATGTACCTTAGAAATCGTACCTGTACCTGTAAATTAAAAATGAAAACAAGTAAACTATTTTGTAAATGTATTATAAACTTTTATTTATTTTAATTTATTTTATTACTATTAATTCAAAATTTGATTTTCAATAATAAAATATAAATAAATATTACTACGCTATTTAATTTAGTATTTTTTAGTCTGAATGCTTTTGTCCCATCATTAAGAACACGGAAAAAATACCTTAAGGTGTACATGAATTGGTGGACCATCAAATTCACGAACAAAACGAAAAGAAAATGTTTCTATCGGTCTATGTACTATGTATGCCTGATAATGCTTACTGAAATAATTGATAGACCATTCCCATTCCATTATTCGCGTCATCCAGAATGTTATGTTCTTCATAATATTTTAAAACTTCAACACTTATTTCGGAATTATTGAGGATTGAAAGAAGTTTCGCGGTGGTAATCTTATTATGAGAGGATGGTATAGAATCAATGCGTCCCGGCTCGGGCGATGGAACTGGTGATTGTGTTTCAATCTACTCCCGACAGGAGCTTGATTCAGAAATAGTACTGGCCTGTAAATAAAGAAATTTGTATTTTTTACGTTAACCACCATAACAATGTAAGACTTACATTCTTCTTCCTAAATTCGCTCTTGTTCCTAACATAGGAGTTGGAAATAAATCTTTTAATTCAGAGTCAGTTGTAACTTATAGGCTTTCAATGTCAAAATCATGATCTAAAATTAAATTGAAAATAACAAAAATATGTTTAATATTAATTGTTAATTATGGTTAAGAAAAATGGATAACCATCTTACCAATAACACGCCGATAAATCGCTTCATCAAACCCAAATCTACCACAAATTAATTCATGTAATTCATTTTCTCCTTTGTTAACAGGTATATCTGATTCACAGGAGGGTTCCACTATAAATTCGTCTAATAGGTCAGCCATGTCGCCTTAATTTTTCCAAATTACTAGATGTTGAAGTTTTAATGTATTATGATTCGGTTTTGTTTTATCACGGCGAAACTCCATTAAATTAAAAAGCATGTATGCAAACATGTGACATAATGAAAGTTGAAAAAATTTTGGTACTAATCTATATTAAGAATTTTAACCGTATTAAAAATGTTTTCAATTACATTTTCATTTACTTTTAAAGACAGTTACAATTTGTTGCACAACCTTTAGCATATAAACGAACACTAAAAACACGTGCTAAAATATGAATCTAACCTCCAGAAAATTGTATTTCATCATCGAATCACATTTTTACCGACACGGTTTTTAATTTAACTATACGAGTATATATGTATACATTATTGAACACATTATATATTCACCATTATTTTTTAAATAAATTGCACCACGTTAAACTTAATATTAATAACCTGTGTATTTTATTTAGACCGTAAATAATCCTTTCTTGTTAAGCTCTCGATAAAAACTGAATCGTGAGGATAAGTCGCTATACTATTAATCTAGATTTAATAGTATGATGTTAAATATTACGGTGCGTATTTTAATTTAATAGTGGCATTTTTAATATTAACAAACAAGTTATTGCTTTAATAGTAGAGAATTTACAATATTAATGTTATATAGCATCAATTTAATAGTATCAATATTCACTTTTCGATTACCGGTTTAGTCTCGAGATAATTATATCCCGCCATATTTTTTTCTGCTGCATCGATGAGTTTTTGAAACAGATCTCTTTATAAAATCAGTATGCTATAGGACGTATTAAGGTATATACTGTTAAGTTAATAGTATTTGTTGTAATATTAATTCTATGTTTGGATTAAAAATCAACCGTGTCTATCCTATTGAATCAATTGTATAAAATAATGGAAAATAATGGATTTAATAAGAGAAAAGTATACCGCAAAAGTAATAGTTGTACTATTGCGAATTTAATAGTACGTTTTTCTCTGAGTGTAGCATTTAGTGAAAGCCTCCCAGCGCGCGGTGGTATAAACTTCCAATTTATTCGTTGAGTAGTACTAAAATTATTGATTTTCAATTGTTCGGTTTGAGTGTTGTAAAGATTATATAGTTCTTGTAGTTCATTTTTCGTTCCGTGGAAATTAGTCGCGTTGTCAGACCAAATAGTTTGTACGATTAATGAATCTTTTCAAACATGCTATGAACGAATCTGTGCTAAGACTTTGGACAATTTCCAAATGTATTGCTTTAGCACATAAGCAAATAAATGAAGCTACATATATTTTTTGTGGTACACTCTTACGGTTTAAGGACAATTTTATAGAGAACGGTCCGCAAAAGCCTACACCAGTATTGAGAAACGCTTTAAACGAATCAAACCGTTCAATAGGCAAATTTCCCATTATTTGTTGAGAAATTATTGGTTTTACGCTAAAACAAATGACACAAGAATGTACCGTCTGATTTGCAATGGTTTTGCCATGTACGAGTATAGGCCAATAACGTTGGCGAACGAAAGATAACAATAATTGTGGTCCTGCATGACAATTTTTCTTGTGTTCGTATTTGAATATTAATTTCGTTAAATGATGTTTCGATGGAAGTAAAATTTGATGTTTAGTATTATAGTCAAGTGATTTTGAGTTAGTCAAATGTCGATAAAAGCAAATAACGTTTTAAGTGAACTTTTCCGATTAATTTCACCCCCATTTGTAAAAGCCTTTAATTCATCGGAAAATGACTCACATTGAATGATTTTTATTAATCACAAAGTACTGTTTTCTACCGCACTTACTGTCAAATTCTCTGATTTTTGTATATGTTTATTTTTTACAGCGTTTGCAAACCGTGTAATATATAAGCCATTACACGAAACAGTTTTTCAAAAGAATCAAATCGAGATAGCAAATGACTAATAACGTTTGTTGTTGTTGTTGAAACATCAAAATCTTTTAACGTTGCAATTAAGTTTAATTCACAATTATTTGATTGGAGCATTTCAAGACCATGCCACCACTAGCGATGGTTGCGGAGTTCGTTTCGCATAACACCTCTTGATATAAGATCTGCTGGATTATTTACAGAATCTATGTGTTTCCAAGCCAACATAGATGTCAATTCTTGAATCTCGTTGACTCTGTTGGCTATAAAAAATTTTAACTTATGTGGTGGAGGTTTTATCCAACACAGCGTTATAGATGAATCGGACCATAAAATTGCATCGTCAATTTATAAATCAAAACTGTGAATGACAGATGATGTCAATCTAGATAGAAGCAAAGTGGCTGAAAGTTCCAATATTGGTAAAGACAATGTTTTTAAAGGTGCCACTTGTGATTTACTGCAGAGTAGGTTAACATATATATTGTTGTCAGAATCAATGGTTTTAATGTACAGCCATGCCCCATATGCCTTTTCCGAGGCATCACCAAAGCAATGTAATTCTGTACGAATTATCTTATTCGTTTTTGTATGACCCAAGACATTCCTGTTTTAATGAGCATATGGGAAATTTCGTTTAATGATTTAGAGTAGTTGTTCCAAATTTCTTGAAGTTCACTTGGAACCAATTCATCCTAGTCTGTTTTGGATTACCATAATTTTTGCACAATTATTTTGCCTGTTATTTTTACTGGAGAAAGAATGCCTAGGAGATCGTGCAATTTAGATATGTCAGAGACGATCGTTCGTTTTGCTAATGATTTATCGGTTTCAAACATTGGAGGTTTAAAAACAAAATAATCCTCTCTTGGCTGCGCCATAACAAGCCCAATGCCTCTACCCAATCACCGAGACTGAATTCGTTAAACTTCATCTCCTCACGATCATGAAGCGGAATATTTTGTAATAGTCGCGAGTCATTTGCACACCATTTCGCCTTGTAACCGTTTTGCTTCTTCGATGTCGTCGCGACTTGTTTTAAGATCATCCACATAAAATTCTTTTATTGCTATCCTAGACGCTGTATCAAAATTTTCGGATTCATCACAAGCAAGTTGATTAATCGTGCGTGGCGCCAAATATGGGGCTGATACTGTGCCGTATGTCACAGTTCTAAGTTGATATACGTCAACTAGGCCAGTCAAGTTTTCTCGCCAAAGACAAGCATGATTTGATTTAGTGACTTGTTGGATGACGTCTTCAATGATGCGTCAAAAACAACACGAAGTTTTGTGGTCGATGACGAAGGTTTTAACACCGCATGGTGAGGCATTTAAAATATTGGCTCGTTATCATTCTCATTTGTTGAATTGCTCGCAAGTTTCATATGTCACATGTCCAAATACTCTTTTATAAATGTAACATATGACTGTTTTAATTTATCGTTAGTGCAAAGTATACGTTCTAAATGATGAATCCCCCAAACATTTGGGCGATTTGCGAAAAGGTATAGAAACTGTATATCTACCATTTGCTGTGCGCTTTGTTGTTTGAGCAAAATAAGATTCACATTTCTTATCATCATCAGAAAGAAATCTCTTGGTCGGGATGTTTTCTATTTCCCAAAATTGCTTGATATTTAAGTAAAGCTCTTCGTTAGGAATCTGATCTTTCGTTAGTAAAAAATTGTATTCAATTTTTTGTTCGTATTTAATAAAAACAATCCATTCGAACAATGATTCTTGTACATTCGAAATATCTCAACACCAATTATAATGTCAATCGGCGTTGCTATGTTGAAAAATGGATCAGCTAATTTAATGTTTTTCGGTAACTGCCAACGCGAAATCTCGAACGTATTCACTGGCAATCGGTCAGATATTTTACCAGGTATCGCCAATTCTAACTTAACATAAAATCGTTTGTAATTTGAATGAATGGTTGTAGTGGTACTCTGCGACACCATTGATTTTGACCGTTAAGCGTTATATTATTATCATATCGGGAAATATCATTCCATCTTTTAACAAAACCTTCACTGATAAAGTTTGGTTGACTTCCAGAATCTAATAACGCCCTACATTCAACCAATTTCTCGTTGCCATCTTCAACTGAAACGATGATCGTTGGAACAATCCGGTCATATAATGGCGCGGTTTCCATGAGACATAACATCGCGTACAACACCACAAGACAGCCAGTCCCGACGGAAAAGAAGGTTGTTTAAGCCGAATCTTAGACAAAATCGACCGCAGTTTTAAACAGCACAACCGAGTTGCATAAACTTATCGTTTTATGTGTGATGCCGCTGCAAATAAAACGGTTACAGTTGTTAATATGGTTTTCCAACGCGAACGATATTCGGACCAACATCCTGAAAGTTGCATTGTTGTTGGTGAATTGAGATGGAGAACCACCATTAGAGCGTGACATTCGCATGTATTCGCGTATCCACGAAATCCGGTTGATCCAGCTCCGCAGTTTGTTAACATAAACATTTTAAGCTCTTTTCTCGGTTCAGAGACTTATGTATTCCTCTTCCCGTACGAAAAATCAGAACGGCACTCATAATAGACATATGATGCGTATAAAGGAGCACAACCGAGTATTTAGTTTATTCTTACATCCAGCTTCGAAGGATCATTTAAAGACCACTTGGGAACGGGCGAGGAGCCAGCTGATCGACCAGAATTTGTAGCGCGAGTTTTTAAAATCAAATTAAAGGCTTTGATGAACGATCTGACCATGAATGAAATCTCCGGCATTTCAAACGCTTTCTCCTACTCGATTGAGCTGCATAAGCGCAAGATCCCGCACGTTTACATCTTGGTGTTCACAACATCGGAATGCATAGATCAAATCGTCAGGCGCTTTATGATGCGCATGGACGTTGTGGTGTTTACAACCGAAACGCGACATGCGGATGCAGTCATTGCTCAAAGGAATTTCCAAAACGATTTACTGAAATAACTTTGCGAAATGTCGACGGTTATCCGTTGTACCGACCTCGCAGCAGTAATGCTCGATTGAAAGCTCTAAATTATATTGTTTTTTACACGTTATGTCAGTGCACCCGATGCATTGTAGATACTTCTTGAATCGAGATACATGATCGTTCACATACTGTGAAGCGACTTTCTTCGAACGCATCACAAACAATGACCATGCACAGCTGCATCTTTAAATTCAGATTCCACACCACTTCGTTTATATTAACGGTATATGGAACGCATGTCAGGAAGAGGAGAAAAGGTCGTTACTATATTATACTCCGTCAGCCCGAGAGATGAAGAACCTTTATACTTGAGACTTATGCTTCATGTCCGAGGTGCAAATTTCTATATACCAAAACCACTTCGATACATATTCGCTTGAATCTGTTGTTTTTGCAATCCATCGAGTCCATTTAATCCGTAAAACAAGTTATCGCTCGAAGTGAGTCTTGATTTCAAAAGAAAACATTCAGACAACGATGCCAACAATTTAGCACTTCACGACGAAAAAGCGGTACTCAAACAACATTCAGTTTCGTGTTTGTTTGGTCTTCCAGATCCGACCGCATGGCAGTATATAACCCGGAAATTATCAGTCGTTGCTTCTATCTCGACGGCCCTGGAGACTTAGGAAAAACATGCCTCTTACTACATATCTGGCATTTATGCGAGTTTGAGGGAAAACTGCGGTTGACGGGAATTTCTGGAAGATTATTAAAAGGTGGTCGAACAGTTCAGAGTAGATTTAAACTGATTGTGCCAATTCTTGATAAATCAGTATCATCGATGCGCTTGAAGTCTCTAGAAGCAAAAGATCTCAGAAAGGCTTCACTCAACATAATCGATATGAAATTATAATGCTTGCCATAGACGGACTACGATGCATTGAGCGACTTTGCATGCCAGGTGATGAAAAGCGGCCGATCCTTCTGTCGAAAAGTATTCGTTGTCAGTGGGGACTTTCGACAAACGCTTCCTGTTGTTCCAAGAAGTAGGTGATCAATCAATGTTGGTGAGCATTCAACACTCGTTGCCGTATAAGGCCAAAGATTACTACATTCATTCGTCGTAGTCAACATTTCCGGAAAAATTTACGTCAATTCTTATACCTAGGTATAACCTTAAACTAAGAATTATTCAAATTTGTATCGGTTTACTTAGCCAATTTCATGTAAATCAATTAGCGCAGTCAACCGATACCAGTGTTTGTACATTTCAGCCGTTACAATTCAAAAATTATAACGTTACCGTCCCTAGTCACGGGGAGACATGTACATTCCGTTTTACCGGTTTACTATTGTACACTGTTCCGTTCTTTTAAGACGTTGATCAGTTCAGCACAATATGCCTGAAACTTCGGGAGTAAGTCGTTGCATAGTAATATAGGCAGCGGTAATTCACGTATGTTTATGTTACCAAGCCACTTATGTTTTAGTGACAAAACCGTCACCTCGTTACATTCGAAAAGTAGGTGCTTAACGTCTTCTACTTCCGATCCGCATAAACATTGACACTGGTTCGTTATCTTAAATCTCTGCAGGTATGCTTTAAACTTACAATGTCCAGAGATAACTTGGCACATCGAGCTCGTTAGTGGTAATTTCATTTTTAGTCTTTCTTTAATATCAGGAATGAAGCAAACGGTATGCCTTCCATTGGCTGATTCATTCCACCTTCGTTGCCAGAGGTCAATCGCCATCGCTTCTATATCATTTATACTATTATATTGATCCTGCCTACTATCAGCACCATGTACATATTCACCTATATTATTTTGGCTACGCCTTCTTAGGTGGTACAAGTTCGCACGTTTTTTGATTAGAATATCAACCGGGAGTACGCCGGCCAGAACCACTACAGCATCTTTAGACACCGTTCGGTAAGCTTTTGTTACTCCTAGCAGGATATTCCTCTGAGCACTTTCTAGTGACCTGATATGGTGACAGTTTAACCTATCATACCAACCAGCCGCCGCGTACGCAAAAAGCGCCTCCGCCACACCTTTGTATATTAACTTCAGTGTTTTGTGATTAAGTCCCCATCCTTCTCTTGACACCCTCGCCACAGAGTGGAATAGCTTCTTAGCGTTTTCGCAGACTCTAAGAACGTGGGATGCTACTCCCATTCATTCATCAAGGTTAACACCTAGATATCTAACGCACTTGACCATTTTCATGTTTTTACAGTTTAGTGATATCGTTGGTGGTCGACTAGAGTCAAATTTGCCCTTTAGTTGCAGCATCACTGTTTTTTCTGCTGATAGTCACATCTTATTTACTCCACACCATTGGATCATTTTATTTATTGCGATTTGGCCTCGGCGCTGAAGTTCGAGCCTCGAGTTACCATGTATCAGAATGACTTTGTCATCAGCAAATGCAATTTCCTCAAAGTCGTCGATCATGCTTGTGTTAAACACGATATTCCAGACTAGAGGACCCAAAATAGAGCCCTGAGGACATCCTTTTGTAATTTGCTTCGAAACAGAACCATACATGTCTCTGATTATTGCGTATCGATTACTGAAGTAGCTCCTAAAAACATTCAACGTGTTTCTAGGGAGATTGTAGACCGATAAACTTGCAATGACACTAGGCCACGTAAGATTATCAAATGCTCCGGCAATGTCCAAGAATATACCCATAACATATTTCGAACTTAGGGTTTTGACAGTGTTGGTTAGGCGGACTATCGCATCCTCAGTAGACATGCTACGTCGAAATCCGAATTGCTTGTCCGAGAACAGTCCGCTTTGTTCAACTCGCGGAATAGTGCGAGTGGCAAGCAGCCTTTCTAAGAGCTTTCCCATAACTGGTAGTAACATTATGGGTCTATAAGATTTGGAACATAGTGGATCTCTATCACCAGGTTTCTTGATTACGATCATTTCACCCTTTTTCCACACCTTGGGGAAGTAACCAAATTTTAAGCAGCTGTTTAATAATTTTACTATGCTAGACCCTATGATGGGCCATGCCAGCTGGATTATTTCAGCGTTCAAGTTGTCCAGTCCAGGGGACTTGTTACGCTTAAAGCAAGTTAAGGCACTGGTGACCTCCTCCCATGTAAATGGGGGGTCTTCCGCATCATTCCAACTATTGTCGGTAGCGATCTCGCGCATTTCTGCTTGAGGCCCAGTTTCGTCTGGCGTTTCGTCCGGAAGAAGTAAGTTGAGTAACTCCAAGCGTGTGTCATGCCACGTATCAGTGACGACTCCATTTGCCTTCCTGATGGTGTTAAGGACTTCCGGGGATCTTGCTTTGCCAGCGGAAAATTTATATACAAGTCCCCATGGGTCTTTATTACCATGTTCCGTGACGTACCGTTGGAAACTATTTTGTTTTGCAATAAATACTTCATGGAAGTATTTATTTCTTGCTACTCTAAAGCGAGACAATTTTAACTCTTTTGCTATTTGGTTCTTTTCCGTCTGGTAGGCTCTTCTAAGCTTGTACATAGAACATCTAAGTTTTCTTAGATTAGAGTTCCATCAACTGTTCTATTTCTTCGCAACTCTCTTCTTAGGAATTGAGTTGTTGCAGACACTGGCTAACTGTGCTGAGATCAGCTCCACACGAGCATCAATTTCATCTACAGAGTCTATTTCTGGAAGTGCTTCTACACTGTCCCAAGAGCTAACCAAGTGTCTAGCAAATAGACCCCAGTCAGCTATCTTAATGGCGAATCTCGGAGTTTTGCTACTTGCAAGCGGACTGCTCTGAGGCGAGTTTGATAAGTTGAACGTAATGACTCTATGGTCACTAGATGTCCAGCTTTCTCTGACACACCACCCAACTATCGGGCCCAGCAAGGCTCCATTGACTATGGTTAAGTCGATATTAGAGTTCCCATTAGACGAGAACGTCGTTGGGTGCCCCTGCAAGTTCATTATGAAGAGGTCACTCCTAGACACGAAGTCCTCTACTTTTCTTCCGTTTTCATCGGTTAAACGGTCATGCCACATTTTACTTCTTGCATTGAAGTCTCCGAGGATCATTACCTTTTTCTGTTGACTCGATAGAGAGCCTAAGATCGTTTCAATTTTGCACAGATGGTACTCGATCGGTTCACTGTATTGGGCATATATTGAAAATAGGTAGAGTGAACCAGCTTCCGATGATATTTCAACACATGTGCAGTGGCTATCGCAGAACTGACTTAGTTTCATCATGCTCATGCCAGCATTGTGAATACTAATTGCAGTTTTGGGATTCTCAGGGCAGCATATCTATGCCGTGAATGGAGATGCGTTCACATATTTCTGACCCGACTATTTTAGCGCCCTGCATGTTGAGGTGGGCGATGCGTAGGTTGCGGTTACAATGTCTTTGATTATGACTAATCATCATGTTTAGTTCTTAATTTCAAACGTTGCACAGCACTTTTGTATGCGTTACACGAAACGCGACCTACTTGGTGATCATGAGGCTTTTGCATTTCCTTGCAGCTTGCGCAACTGACTGGTTTGTCTTTGTTGGGACAGACCTTGTAGCCATGACCGTGGTGTGCACAGTGAGAGCAGGTCTCTGCGCGCGCCCTACAATTCTTTGCAATATGACCATATCGCTGGCACCTAAAGCACCTAGTTGGAGTCAAAAACTCTCTCACACGACATCGTACCCAGTCTACGTGCAGTCTTCCACACTTTAGCAACATGTTTTTGGTTGCTGGTTCGACTTCTACCACCCAGTGAGCGGTCTCTTTATTTCTCGCACCGGTTCTATATAGAACTTTAAAATCTTTTTGATCTAGGCAGTTTCGGTTTATTAGGCAGTTTTTAACCATGTCGCCATCAAGCTCAGAGCTTACATCAAAGATAATCACTTTCGGTAATATCTTAACAGGTTGTGGTTCGGTGGCTTTTAGACCAACGCCTTCCAACTTGGTGTTTTCCGTGAAGACCTTCAAATCCGTGGAAGAATCAACAGTAACTGCAACACCATTAGGTCCAGCGTTAGTTGCATAGTGAATCTTTATGTTAGATTCACTAGGACGTATGATTTCCTTGATTTTCTTGGTAATCTCGGTAGTCGAAAGGCTGGAATCATTATCTCTAGCTGAGATAATTATCCGTTTTGTTTTCGTCTTATTCTGCCAACGCTTTCTGTTTCTCCGTTTCTTGTTCATTCATTTTCTTTTTGGTTTGTTACTACTTTTCTTGTGTGATCTGGGTGGGCACTTGGAACTGAATCCTGTGCAGCCATCTCTGGTGTCTTTTCCACAGTAACCAATAGATTTGGTTTCTGGCTGCAAGTGCACCTATGGTTGCGTGCTTCCTCCAGTTTTCCTACAACCAGATTAGTTTCCGCAACCACCTCTAGAATCTGAATCTTGATATTCTTAATGTGGTTCTTTAATTCTCGAAACTTAGGCTCTGTAAGTTTCGTGTTTTTAGTAAGCCCGATCATCGTTTCAAGAGAAACGATTTCCATCATAAGGCTTTCATGGGGTCTTTCACACGTTGGTGCTAACTGACCACTGCTTGGCAAAGTAATTTCAACTTCAGCGATGAGGACACATCATTGCCGACAAGCTCGGCATCCGAGTTAGAATCACTAAGATTCACGTCAAGCTTCACCTTTTTAGGTGCTCGCTGGCCGTCAGCTTCTTGCGAAGACTGATCCGGTTCGCGCCTGGAATCCTTACCCATATCTCTGGGTAATTCACTAAAAATAATTTTTAGCGTATGCTTGTTGAAATATTTAATATATTAAATATTTAAAATCGCACGGATTCCCCTCCCAACACTATTTGTGTCACTGCACTATGTTTAGCCGTGCAGTGGATTTTTATTACACCCTAGGTGGTGGCACCACTTTTTCGTTGCCTCCCCTCGACCACTTACAGGTAATAGTGAGGATACAATAGTCGATGGGTGTTTGCTATTGTGTTAGATTATTGAGGCGATTTCAAAAAATTTAAAATGTAATAAACGCTTGTATATGAATAGTGAGGAAACTTGTTATTTTTTATTTTTAAAAATTGAATACTCGTATATATTTATTGTAAACATATTTTGTAAACATATTCCACCAACGTGAAAACATCTGATACTTTTTCAGTAAAGGAACTTAACTGACTGTTCCTTAAATCTAGGGGGCGAGGCAGAGCGTACACCAAACATCATGACTATGAATTTGCACAAAAAGTCGAATGTCGTTTTCACACTAAGCCTTACGTTGATTTCAATTGTTCATATAGAAGTACGACGCCTAATTTTAAACTAAAAATGCATGTACAAGTTCTAGTTTCGATATATTTACTAACCTTCAGTAGATCCAATTTATTTATTTAGAATGCTGACTTTTATGTAGGTAGTAACACTTTGCCTTTCACATTTCTCCACATACAGTTTTGGTACATTGCTCATACTGAATTATATATATCATTTTATTTTATTAAATTCTTAATCTGACATAGCTGCATACCACATAAATACACATATCGAAACAATGTCAACATGTTAAAATTAAAACTAAAACTTTTAAAGTCACGTAATTTTTATTTAATTTCTTTTCTAAAGTTATTCTCCTACAGCTGCTTATTTTCTTTCAGTTGATTCTATTATGCTGTCACATTCCTTTCCAAACTATTATTCATATCGAGCAAACAGCCAAGAAAAACTATTTATTACCATTTTATGTTCTCATTTTTAATTTTAAATCGATCGAACTAGGTTATTGGTTCAAGGAAATAATTCACCATAAATTATAACGTATTCTCGTACATCTTCCTTTTATTAAAATGCTTAACGTAAAAATTAAAATGAAATTAGAAAATTCATATCGATAAGGAACAGGATGGTTTTTAGTTGGAAATTTTATTGCTCGCATATTGTGGGTTGAATAGTAATCATGTTACACGGGTCGAGACTTTAATAACGTAATGAACATAATTCCGATATTATTTCATGTACATTATGTATTTTAGTCGGTTATGTTTTTTAGGTACACGAACGTGCACTAATTTTCTTCCCATTTCTCCCTTTTTGAAAAATTTTTCTCTAAACTTTTATTATCAAATTTTTTTATAAATTCCATTCCAGTTATGACTTTTATGATTTTATGTTTATTACAAAGTAATAATAATAAAAATAACATAGAAAAAAAGAAAACAATGTTTGCTGTGTAGCCAAAAAAAGAAAATTCCTTTGTTTTTATGTTTCTTCTGTTATATGATTGTGGACCATAAATGAAAAACAAAAAGTTTTTTCATACCAAAAAATGGAAAAATCTTTTATTTAAAAGTTAAATTTAACGATAATTTCCAATTACACAGTTGAGTTGTATATAAAGCTTCAAACAATATGAACATAATAGACGCAAGCGTTTGGCCTCGATGTTGTTTTGGTTCTTAAACCGAGCATTGCAAATATTCTCGTGGTATGATTCTAAAATATAAAATCAAATTATTTTAATGATTAAATTAATCTACCACTGGAAATGTGCTTTGGGATTTCATCAACCAGAATAATAAAAATTTTGAGAAGACCAAACAAATAGAACTACCACCTAGCAAACCTGAATAAATTGTAGACAAAACCCAATCACATTGATTTGAGGTGCCGTAAATTAATTTGTCTAACCTCAAAATATTAATTAAATTTATTCATTCCCAGAAAATGAAAATTTTAATTCAGACATAAACTATATGCGAGTATTTGTGGAGCTAGCCCAGTCTAACGACTGAATTTTCAATCTTTCCAAACACAAATTAAATTTCTTACAATTATCTCTTCAATTTGACCTAAAAATTTAAATTTGCGAAATAATTCTGGTTCGGGTAAATAATTTTTGTAATGATCAAATTTTCTTAATATTCTGTAAAATTTTAAACGTATGGCAATATTTGGCAATATTTTTTATCACAGATCTTAACCAATTGTTTTATATCAAACAGTACTCTACTAAAAACAAAACAAAATCACAAAATATCATAATTTAAATATTTTGAAAATTAGTTATATTATTTAAATAAATTATAGAATACAATTAAATAATAAATGGACATCTATCTTATTAATTTAAAAAATTAAATTGGGTTGTGTTCTCAAGGTGGTTTGAGTATTAAATATAGAGTTAGCTCGAAAATAACAAAAAAAAATTTATAAAACCCGATTTTATATTTGGATTTAAATTAAATAAAAGGCAAACGGTTAGTTGATAACACAAAAATACGTTTTATTAAAAAAAACATTAATTCTCAAAAAATAGATATACGTCGTTTTCTCCATTGTCAAACTTTTTTATACTACTCGTCTATTTTTCTCCTTTTCCAACCTTTATATCTACACCCTTTGTTCGTTCTTCGTTGTTTTTTTGGTTACAGGGCATTCCCGTTTCAGTCATCCATCCTGCAACCAGAGATGTCCTTATCGCTGTCGTCGATATTTTCTACTTGCTCCAGGTCTTCTAACGTACACCAAGGTTTTAATCGATCTGAACTGCATACACCACCAAATTTTCGCTGAGTGTGTTCGTCTCCTGAAACGTCGATAATGTAATATCTATCGTGACTTGATGTATCACTTGGAGCATCGCCTTCCCACTTTACAAATACCATATCGCCTTCGTTGTATTTATGAGAGGCACTGTATGCTTTATCAACACATTGTTTCTGGCGTATGCCAGCTGCTTTTGTTCTCTCATAAGCTAGCCTGTTAATAGTTTCCACGTCATCATCGGTAAATTTATTATTTTCCATTGCCAGCAACAATTTATTTTTTAACATACTTCGCATATGTTAAGATTAGCATTTGAGGTGACAGTTTTGTTGTGTTATTGATCATTGTATTTAAAGCCCACTGTATATTTCGTATATTTGTGTCCCATTTCCTATCGTCTTCTCCAACCATTGCTCGGAACATTCCTAAGATAGTTCTGATGTAGCTTTCACATTGGCCGTTAGCTCTTGACGTTGCGGTAGCATTCAAAATATGTTTGATATTGTTTTCCGAATAATATGTTTTGAATGACTGTGCTGTAAATGTAATGCCACCATCAGTCCAATCATCCATGAGCGATATAACTGGAGCTGGATTCGTTGATTTAAAAACGCATCTATGATAACTAACAAATGATCATTACCTTTGGACGTTTTCGGGAAAGGTCCCACGTGGTCCACATGTATGGTGAAAATCCTTTGTTCCATCTTTCGATTTTGTATAGCCACATTCCATATAGGACTAAATATATTTCTTTACATACGTAGTCCGAACCAAAAGTGTCTGCGAATAATTTAAACCGTACTTTTAACGCCCGAGTGTCTCATATCGTCGTGATTCATTTTATCTACACGCCATTTTAATGTTCTGGACACAACCCACATTCGTTTATCATGTACAAGTCGGTCAAATTGTTCTTTATTTACGTTCATCAGAATTAATTGATTTTCGACTAATAACTTCGATGATTTTTTGAATATCATGGTCTAAGCGTTGCTTACCTATAAGCCAATCATCTTGCTGTGATAATAGGAACACATCAATCGTTGCTGGTTCAAGATCTATTCCGTCGTCAATTGTGTTCCGGCTAAGTGCGTCGACATGTTGTATCTTCTGTCCACTTTAATGAACAGCATTAAAACTATATTTAGCCAATCGCAACCGCACCATTAAAGTAAATGGCCTTCCGATTAAATAAATACGGAATCTGTGAAGCGCTTCAACGACCGCTAAAGCCTCCAATTCGTATGAATGATATTTGCCTTCGTTATCCGTTGTCCGGCGACTAAAATATGACACAGGACAGACCTCATGTTCCAACTCCGGATTATGCAACGTCAAAATATCGCGACTTGCCAACTTGCTTTTTAATAACTCGAACGACGTTGTTTGCTCATTTGTCCAGTTAAAGGATTCATTAGTTTTAGATACCCCGTTAATGGTTCAGTGATAATTGAATTTTTTTCATCGAATTTTTTGAAATGACTTGCTAATCCGGTAAATTCTCGTACCTCATGCTATCTGTAGGCGTTGGAAATGTTAAAATTGCATTAGTTTTGTTTGGTCCGGGTCGTATGCCATGATAATAAATTTCGTGGCCAAGAAATTCAACTTTCTCCTTGAAAAACTGACACTTCTTTAGTTCTAAAGTTAATCCTCGTAGTTGCAATTTCAATAATCGTTCCAACTTTTCCATACCTTCCTCGTTGACCATGCTTCGTATGATAATATCATCCAAATAAACGATTACATCATCGTTAACCTCCCGAGCAATGGCGTTCATAATTTTTTGCCAAACGGCCAGAGCATTTGTTAGCCCAAAGGGCATCCACAAAAACTCGAAATGCCCATCTGGCGTCACGAAAGCTGTACGAGGTATTGATTCATCGGACATTGTAATCTGCTAATAACCGGATGCTAAATCCAGTACAGTGAAATAACTAGAACCACTGAGTCGTGATAGCCGATCTTCCATAATCGGTAACGGATACTGGTCCCATATGGTTTTATTATTCAATTGTCGGTAATCAATACACATTCGTTTATCACCGTCATTCTATATATTTAACTAGGATGACTGGACTAAAGTTCGATTAATCAACAAAGTATCGCTTATGTTGAGATTTTGAAATTTTAACATATTCTGTTCTCTGATCATTCTTATGGTTGGTTTCTCAATAAAAGATTATGTCCAATTAAAGATTATGTCTGCCAATAAAATATTGGTTAGGAACAATAAGCCACTAACCCTCTCTCGCATCTTCTCGTTGGCAACCACACTGCCACCTGCAAATCCTTTGACAAACACGATACATTTGCTTCGTGCCATTTCAAGCCCCACGTTACTTTCTCGTATCATTGAGCATTGACTTCTACAATCAATTAATCCCAATACTTTCACGTTACCGTTCAACATTACAGTTCTGATATAGGAATACCCACCGTCCGTTGTTATTTTACCATTGAAAGATTTTTGAGTGCCAGCCGTAGTGGAGCATTTAATTTGTCCCCTCGGATGAACGCGCGAACATTTTCTACATCGTTCTCGTCTCTGTAGTTCAGGACAGCTTATAGACAAATGTCCTGGTTTTGAACAATTATAACATTCATACGACCTAGCTGGACGAATTTCGTTGATTGCTTCCTTGTTAATGACCCGAATTGTATTAAGCATTCATAGTCCGTGCACTCTGCGCACTTCCTTGCCGCATACTCGAATACCACTCGATACGTTGACGCAAATCATCCACATTAGCTACTATTTGTGTACGCAACGATGTACTTAGCTGATGATCATTCAACTCCAAAATTATATACTTTATTAAAGCCTCATCTGAAACTTTATCGTGTAACTCTGTTGCGCCGATATGTGAATGTTTCAACAATTTGGCTGAAAATATTCTCCACTTGAAAAAAACGCATTGTACTGTCATAATTTGGCCGATCCTTTTAGTTTATTCCCGATTGTTAACATAATAATTCGTTCATTTATTTCATAATAAATCGTTTGCTAGGTAACGCGACAATTCCGATAATTCCTCATTAAGCATACGCTCACGCTCAATAAGCAATTTCTCTTGCTCTAAAAATTATTTTTTAAATATATGGAAATGTTTGAAGCAGTTTTTTGCTGACGATAAACATAAGTACACGTTGCATTCCTCGCAACGATTACATGTTCTACATTTGCACGTTTCCAATCGACAATTTCGGGCAGTAAATAAAAAATCCACAACCGGCCAATGTTCATACCCGTCGTATCTTTTTTCGAAACCAGGCAGAGGCAAACACAACCTCTCAGGGCTGGGTTCTAAAACTTCGATTTCTTCCTCACTACCGCTGTATCTTCGGTTTCGCTTGACAGTGGAAAGTAAAGCACCAGCAATTTGCAATTTAAATTCTAGAAGATCCGTACGTTGTTTTTTGGCACGCCGCAAGCCAAAAGATCTTCACGATACTCCAACCATGCATTGACAACTGCCAAATCGATAAATGGTTGGTAGCTTTGAGAGTCCATTTTTTGGTCTTTATAAATGTACGATAGTACTCAAGCATCTGGTCAACAATGTCGACCATGGGTGGGGTCTTTTTTTTATTATAAGAAGATATAATATTTCGGCATGGTATATTTATGTACAATTTGGATGGTTTTTGATAAACTCTTGGCTTTCGTCTCTTTGCATGTGTCTGTCTAGTTTAAATTTAATATTTTTAGTCGATTCGAAATTATTGTGTCTAAAATAATTAAAAATAAAAATATCTCAGAAAAAAGTATAGAATTTAAATTATTGTTTACCTGTGGCGAAATACCCTAATTCAAGGTGTTTATATAAAAGAGGTACATTAGTAAAGTTGGTGGTGTTGAATCAATGTCAACATGCGCAATAATACAATATTCCATGCGGTCGATGACACAGTATCGACACGGGTGGAATATTGTGTATTGTAGCAAATTCAACAGTTTTTAATTGTTTGTATATTGTACTGGGTGGTTTTGTTGTATATAAATATTGTTGATTTTAAGCGTAAGCAATTTTCATGTATAAAAAGCCCGGTTTATCGAGGTAATAAATAGAATTGAATTATAAACGCATAACAACAGTTGGTTTAATTCTCACTGAATATTTGGAGCTCCCCAGGGGTAAACCAAATACTCATCTAAGTACAGAAGTCTAGGCAGAGGCCACATTTTTACATGGTCCTTCGAGCCGGATCACAAGCTAATTGGCCCTCATCGGTGGTAAGCCAACTAAGCTTGTGATTCCGGCAAAAGCAGCCAAAGAACAACAGGCAATCAAAACAAAAACGGAACAAAGCAGTTTGCAGCCAAACAACAACGGGCAAACAGAGCGCTACTTCGCTCAAAATAAACGGCAACAAAACATCGTGTAAACAAAGCAAGACGAAACAAAGCAGCCAAGCTAAGCAACAACAGGCAAATAAGCACAGTCCATACCAAACAACAACCAGCACACCATAACCGCTCATTCCTATCTGACTCTTCAAAGCTCTTTGACCCCATAGTATGGCTGTCGCCGACAACAATCATGGCCAAGATCATGATGCAGGATGTTTGGAAAATGGGAATAAGCTGGGATGATCAACTAGCAGAAAGAATAAGTGTCAAATGGCAGAACTACAAAGATGACCTGAATGAGATATCAAGATTAAAAATTCCAAGATGGCTCATTCAACAATAACACCCTGGTGGATTAAAGGAGATCCAAGCCGCTTCAAAAGGTTTGTGGCAAATAGAACCTCGACGATTAAGGAGACATTACCAACAGCAAGTGGCATGTGCCAAGCTTCCTAACAACTATGCCACCGCAGTGGAATACTGAAGCACCCGTTCCGGATCCACCATCAGATTTACAAGCAGAGCTGTAAGAAAAGAGAGTGCTGGCGACGGTAATAAAAAGGCTGCGCATATACTGTCTACGATTCATAAATAACTGCAAACCAGAAAATCGTAACAAGGGTTGGCTAACCGGTAATGAACTTAAGGCAGCAGAAACAACAATTATAAAAATAACAAAAGAGCAAGATTTCCGACCAGATATCGCCCGCATGAACGAGGACAGAAGGCTAGAAAAGGACAGTAAGCTAGGTTCATTAAACCCCTTCCTAGACGGCGAAGGCTTACTCCGTGTGATGAGACGTCTCCAAAACTCCAATCTGACAACTGCCAGCAAACAGCCTGTAATTCTAAGCAAAAACAACATAATTACTCAACGGATAATTGAGGAAATCCACCAAAACACATTACTTGGTGGCACACAGCTTACCTTTGCAATGCTGAGGCAGAAATATTGGGTCATCGATGGAAGACGAGCTGTAAAACAAGTGATACAAAAATGAATAACCTACTTTGTACAAAACCTCGCTTGTACAAAAACACATGGAACAACTAATGGGTAGTCTACCATCAGCAAGAGTGAGAACGGGAAGACCGTTTTCTAAATCGGGAATCGACTATGCAGGACCCATCCAGCTAAAAACCACCAAGGGTCGGGGTAACAAATCCTATAAAGGATACATTGCCCTATTCGTATGCATGACAACCAAGGCCACAGAGGCATTCATAGTGGCCTACAAACGATTCGTTTCTAGACTAGGGCTTTGTACTGATATAGTCTCTGACAACGGAACCTATTTTGTGGGTGCAAATTCCGTAATGAAGAAGAAGTACAGTTCAGCTATGACCACATTACCCGACGACGTAGCAGCTTTGTTAGCCAGTGATGAAACGACATGGCACTTCATACCACCTCATGCCTCACATTTTGGCGGAATATGGGAAGCAGGAATAAAATCCGTGAAATTTCATCATATGAGAGTAGTAGGAGATTTAACTCTAACATTCGAAGAATTAACCACTCTCACCACTCAAATGGAAGCGGTCCTCAATTCTCGGCCGCTGGTTGTACTAACCAACGACACAACGGATACAACAGCGCTAACACCAGGCCACTTTCTCATTGAAGATGCCCTTAAGGCGATGCCGGAAGCGACAACCAGCAACATAGGATTAAGAACGAGATGGCACATGGTCGAAAAAATGGCGCAAGACTTTTGGAAGCGATAGTCTTCTGAATACATTCACCAACTTCACCAACGGAGCAAGTGGAAAACCTCCCAGCCAAATTTGGCAATAAACGATCCAGTATTGGTGAAGGATGATCAACTACCCCCAACCCGACGGAAATTGGGACGGATCACAGACACTCACGCCGGAAAAGACGACTTGGTACGAATAGTAACAGTAAAGTGTAAGGACGCAACCTACAAGCGACCAATAACAAAGCTGTGCAAAATTCTTATTAGCGACGATCTAAGTGAGATATTACCTACGAAGGCCATTTCATCGGTCAAGGAAACAACCATCGGGAAGGCCAGTGCAATTACAACTCAAAACAATAAGCCGGTATCCAGGCAACAACCTCACCGTCGAACCAAAACAACAGGAAAAATAAACCACATGGCACTAGCCATCCTTTCAGAGTGCCGCCTATTTGGTTTCGTGAGCACCAACATCGAAATAAGGCCATTCAATCAATCCATTGGGATACATTTCGAGGAATTGGGCAAGTTAGAGATTGTGGCGACAAAATGGGAGGAAACTGACATCTTTAAAAGAGCCCACACAGAGTTACAATCAGTTTGTAAGGAGCTGTCCGGTTTAAAATGCGACATCATTCTTCAGCAACTCTTATTTCAATATAATTATTTGATAGCAGACAACGAGCTATTATTTGAAAGTAACAAGGATCGTAAAAAAATGAAGCAAGGCCTCGGTAACTCAGTGGACCTTGTACTAGGGGACCTATTTGGAGTACTCACCCAGCGAGAAGCTGACAAGTATGAATCCTACTTTGATCAAATTAACAGTGACGAAAATTATCTCTTGACTCTCATCAAAAATCAAACAACTATTGTGGATAACACCATCAATTTCAACGCTAATGACCGTTTTTGAAATGATGCTATAGTTCTAAAGAACCTTAAGGACACGCAACAAGGATTACTCAACGCGATTTATCATGCTCATCAAGACGTCCTGCATCCATCCATACTTACCCCCAGTCAGTTGGAAGAAGAGCTACAATTCATTCGACAACACGTGCCGGTGACCATTACTCTACCAGGGCACGACAATCACGACCTCCACCATGTAACTCCAAAGACCTCCAAGCATGCAAATCCGCAGCCGAGTAACTCAAAAAAATGTAATAATTGAAATCACTTTACCACTGTCGTTCGTGTGGGACTATACACTAATATAACGGGTTATCCAATTCGAGGTTGATAAAGTAGAAATCTGTATACCGACATCTGTCAAAGATAAACGTCAAGTACGCTGTCATTTATTTAGTTGACATTCTGCCATTTAAGAATATGGAGCATTTAACAATCGACCAACGCGTTAAAATTATTAAATCTTATTATAAAAATAGTGATTCTGCCGTATCCACATTTCGCGCTTTACGAGCAGATTATGGTCGTCATAATCGTCCTACAAAGAAAACCATATTGAATACAGTGAATAAATTTGAATAAACTGGATCTGTTACTGATATTGTAAGGTCTGTGCATCATCGAAACATTCGCAATGCTGAAAATATCGCTTCTGTAGCTGAAAGTGTGGAAGAAGATCCAAATTTGTCAATTCCTCGTCGAGCTCAACATTTAGGCCTATCTTATGGCTCATTATGGCGCATTTTGCATCTGGATTTGCATCTTCATCCGTATAAAGTCCATTTGACACAAGAGCTAAAGCCTGCTGACCATGGACAACGAAGAACATACGCAAATTGGGTGTTGGAAAAACAGGCCGTCGATGCTGATTTTTCGAACAAAATTTTCTTCAGTGATGAAGCTCATTTTTCGCTTGGTGGATACGTTAATAAGCAAAACTGTAGAATTTGGGGCTCAGAAAATCCACAATTGATTGTAGAGAAGCCATTACACCTGGAAAAAGTCACTGTTTGGTGCGCATTGTGGTCTGGTGGTGTGATTGGGCCGTATTTTTTTGAGAACAACCATGGACGAACCGTTACCGTCAAATCTGAGCGCTATGGCCGCATGTTAACCGATTATTTTTTTACGAAAATCGAAGATTATGATCTTGACGATATGTGGTTCCAGCAGGATGGAGCAACCAGTCACGTAACACGAGCAAATCGAGATCTTTTGCAAGAGAAATTTCCTGGAGGTTTGATTTCGCGATTGGCTGATGTCAATTGGCCTCCAAGATCCTGTGATTTAACGCCTTTGGATTTCTTTTTGTGGGGCTACGCGAAAGATCGTGTTTACGCAAACAATCCTCAAACTCTTGACGAATTGAAAACTAATATTCGTAAGGTAATGGCCGAGATACCGCCCGAAATGTGCCGAAAAGTCATTGAAAATTACCGCAAAAGAATCAAGGCCTATAAGAAGTCCCGTGGAGGACATTTGAATGATATATTGTTTAACTAAAAATGGCAAGGATCAATCTGTAAAATGAAATAAAAATTACAATACATTCCGAATATTTTGTGTGTTTTTTTTAAGTTTACTTTATCAAGCTTGAATTGGATAACCTTTTATGTAGTCCCAATTCCCAACATCTTCCATGGAGGCACTCAGTCACAAATCATTAGCTCTACTGACTATATAGCAATGGACAATCGGCGTGAACACTTCGCATTATTAACCAGAGAAGACGTACATAAATGTCAGGTATTTAAGCCTGTACATCTCTTATGCGAAGTATCACAAATTATCAACACTCCTTCAAATCAAACGGCATGTGAGGTAGCGATATTACAACGAAAGAACGAATTGGACACCGTATGCGGCACTAGGTCAACAAAAGCTAGTAATCATTGGATCAAACTTCACGCTGCCAACCAGTGGATATATGTGATACCCAACGAAATCACAATCGATGTCATATGTGGGTCTAGAATCCAATCTTACACCATCGTAGGTTCCGGTATAGTGGAAATCGTATCCGGCTGCGTGCTCAGAGACTCTGACGTTCAAATAATTGCGGTAAGAACAGCTAAACACAATATCAATAAATTTGCTCAGCACGCAACTCATTTAATGCATAGGGCTAACAACCTACGGGAATTCAGTGCTGTGGTCAAAAACAAACAAAGCGAAGATGCGTTGCAAACCACCGTCGGTCATCTCCTCTAGCGAGAGCCAACGAAAGCATAATTTAACAAATGTGCGACATCAGTAAAGCCCGGGAATATGTTGAATCAATGTCAACATGCGCAATAATACAATATTCCAAGCGGTCGATGACGCAGTATCGACAGGGGTGGAATATTGCATATTGTAGCAAATTCAACAGTTTTTAATTGTTTGTATATTGTATTGGGTGTTTTTGTTGTATATAAATATTGTTGATTTTAAGCGTAAGCAATTTTCATATATAAAAAGCCCGGTTTATCGAGATAATAAATAGAATTGAATTATAAACGAATAACAACATTTGGTTTAATTCTCAGTGAATATTTGTTGCTCACCAGTGGTAACTCAAATACTCACCTAATTACAGAAATCTAGGCAGAGGCCAGATTTTAACAGGAGGACCTCCCAAGATATATGGGAAGCCGACATACCCTCTTCGAATTTATCGAAAACGTAGAGGAAATTCTAAGTTTTTGTAATGACATAAACGAGCAGTCGTGCTCGAAAATATTTATAAGAGCAATCCACAACAAGATTCGAGGTGCAGCTAATGAGGTACTAACAATGTACGAAAAACCGTTAGAATGGGAAGCAATTAAAGATAATTTAATTACCCACTATACGGATAAAAGAAATGAAACAAATCTCGTGAGAGATTTGTACAGCATAACACAGGAAAATGATACAATCGAGAAATATTTCGCTAAGATAATCGACATACAAAGCATAATAATCAACCATATTAAATTAAACGAACATAATTGTATAGTAGTACGGTCAAAAAAGGAGCTCTATCAGGAAATGTGCCTCAACACTTTCCTTGCTGGACTCAAAGAGCCCCAAGGCCCCAGGAGCAGAGCATGACGTACATGAAAAAAGGCCAATTATATCAAGACCAATAATCCCTCAACGGAACAATTATTCAAGCGGTCCACCCATTCCTCAAAATAAAAATTTTCACCCGCAAGCTAATCAGCGACCTCCACCTCAGTACTACAACCAAAGGCCTTTTACCCAACAAAATGTTAGCCAAAATGCTCCCATGAACTATAATAATAACAGATTCGTGCACAAACCTCCTATGATTCCACCAAGGAAGGTTGATAAAATGGATGCGGCATCCAACCCAAACGATTACATCCAGTACGCATTTTGTAACAAGTCGAACCACCCAAATAACTATCAATTCCAAACAAATCGACCTCCGAAGTTCCAGGCTCAGGAAATTTTCAATACTCAGACCAACTTCGAAGAACAACCGGAACATCATGAAGAGGAAGCACCATTATACTTCCCTGACTTGGAAGAAGGCGAGATAGACGATGTAAATTTTCATTCCGAAGTCTCACTAACGGAGTTGGATACATAGATGTAAACTGAAATCAAACATATTCGCTTCCGTATACATACACGTACGGTTAAATCCACAAAAACACTGAAGATACTAATTGACACTGGCTCTAACAAATCCTTTCTGAACCCAGAGTATCGATATAAAAACCATGTTTAAAACTCATGCCATAAACGAAAAAGTAGTAATTCCAGGACTCATGGAGTTCAAAACCCGGGAACCCATGGAGTTCCGTTTGTTCAAGTTCCATGAATACTTTGATGGCTTAATGGGACTTGAAATATTGAAACAACTTGGTGTTACGTTAGATCTAGCTAATTCAATCCTGAAACCGGATAAAGTAAAGATCCCTTTACTGTTTAAGCCAAATTATTCATCCACGCCCTATTCTATATTACCAAGAAGTAAGCTTATCGCTGAATTTCCGGTGTTAAACTTACCTGTCTTTTCTGGTGTAGGTGGTGCCATTTTGGTTGTTATTTATGTCTTAAATTGCAATAGGTGATAGGAAAATAATGAATGTAAATGTGACTATCTTAATTTTCGATACTTAAAGAAATAAATACGATTTAATTTAAGTGTGCGGAGCGAAATTTCATATTGCGTTCGCCGATATGCTATTTGAAGGAATGTGGGAAACAATATTTGTTTGTGTCCCAAATCGACACTAATAAATATTGAAAATGACGAATTAAGTGGAAATAACGTTAAGCACAGTGTAAACAATTTTTTCATAACGGAAATATTGGAAAAAATAAATGTTGTACAAAATAAAAAATATAATAATAAGATATTAGCTTGTTTTGACTGACAAAACTTTGGGTAACATCAACAGGAATCATGGAAATTTGCACGATATCGAAATTTTACAAGCAAAGCAACTTCAATTTAAAGAATCACTTGTATATTTGTAACCAATTTATATTTGAATATTAAATGAAGTTCGAATGAGTGCGGTTGTCCAACTACTCTAAAATATAATGAAAAGTTAATTTCTGTTTTATTGCCATCATTTATATCAGAATCCACAGATTAGTAGACAGCTCGTTTTAATCGAACGAAATTGTATTTATAGTAAATATGTGCTTTAAATAATTTTATTGATGAATGCATTCGCATTGTATACACAGCTTTCGATAGTTTTATTATCAAATAAAACAACATACAAATTATATTTAGTATGGTATGTATTGTACTAATAGCAAAAAATTGTGTTCATATTCACAGGGATTACATGTGATATAAAAATACTTTTCAATTTTTAGGGAAATAAATTATTATTATTTTTTTAAATTATTTTTACTCGTTCGCCAGGTTGACTGGCGTAACATAAAATATTGAGTAACAAAAAATTTAATAAAATATTATATTAGTGGGGTTAAAATGTTTTAAAAATATTAACACAAAACCATATATTACGATTGAACCAAATAAAATAGTTAAACGATCCATTTATGCTTTCCCAATATTCAATGGAACAGTTTCGATAGTTTATTTCGTATTTTATTATACGTGGTTAATAAATTTTTAGATTACCGTTTTATTAAATTATGTGTAAATTATTTGTTGAGTTGTTTGAAAAAATACCAAATAATTTGAATTCAAATATCTAGTTAATTCGTAGTTCAAAGCAAGTTTTATTATTTTAAGCTTTGTTGTTTAAATGTGCGTGAAAAATAATTGGTTGCCGTTTACTGTTTAATTACTAAATTAATTAATATGCGAGGAGGTGAGGGTACTAAATGAGGTGGTAGTTGGTTTTGAACAATTTTGAAAAAAAAATCGAATTATTTTACTTTAATTAAATTATAAACATTTCAAAAATCAGCTGGAATCAATACACAAAAAAATATTTATTCACTCATTAAACAAATAATAAACCAATAAATTATTAATTTTACTTTTAAAATTGGCAGGCGAAATCATCGTGTTTTGCCTATGGCATACTCTGTGCAAACTTGATATTTCAATCTAATCCAAAAACACAAGTGACTTCAGTGAAAATACATTTACGAGAACAAAATGGTAAAACGTAAAACTATACCTGTTTTAGTTTAATTTAAGTACAAATATCATGAGTTTTTTTCTTAAAAATGTTGAAATGAAACTAACCATGAAATCGTTTTATCCGTCGGATTAATCGAATTACAACGAAGATTAAAAAAACCGAGCAATACAAGCGTTGATAGTAGAATGAAATAGATTCAAGCTCTTGTACACGTCGAAGCTAGAAAAGAAATAAATATACTGCGGTTTCTTTTATGCACTGCATTTTTACCCCCCATCTAATCTCTTGTTGATCAGTTTCATTTAGAAATTTTTTATTTCATTTGTCTCAGTCTTCAGATTTCAGCTGAGTTGTGAGATGATGTGCAAAATTTTAATGAAGCCTTGTTCACATGGAAATGGAAATACATTGATAACATCGAAAATACATAAGCATACGAGTACACATGTAGTTGGATCTTAAGGACAATACATACGTGTAATATACAACAAAACATAAACAAATAAATATTATTTTCTGGTTAAACCGGTAAGTTAACTTTGTATTATTCAGCCTGCGTTGGGTATTGAAAAACAATATAAATTTATCTAATTGTTTAAACAATAAATTAAACAAAATACCGTCCTTAACAGTCTAGGCTATATATTTCGATCTGTATAAGGACTTTAAGTAAAGGGAAAGTTTGTACATATCATGGTTGAAATCAATTCATGTGCCTTGCAGAACATTCCAAACCATGAGTTTTTAGCACTAGAACACCATTCCACAAACTATGGTGAAAATAACCCCATTAATAGGTCGTCTAAATCGTTCAACATCGTCGCCGACCTATTTGGCTTTAATTTTTCAAACGACAACTTCAAAAATATCCTTAAGAATTATTTTTTAAAGTTTTAATTGTTAAATCAAAATTTGATTTATATTTTTGTGTTTTAAAGTTCTTTATTTGATTATTTAATATTTTTGTTTTAAATTAAATTCTGAAATCATACATGTAAATCACAAAATAGATTTCCTTAAATAAATAAATAAATAAATATTGACCGGTATTTATTTCATACTAATTGCCTAGTATTACCGACCTTCACTCTCACCATCGTGCATCCTGAGTTCTAAAAATGTGTTTGTTTCATGATTATTTGAATTACAACGCACTAAATTTCAATATAAAGGAACATCAACTAATTTATTAATTAAGACGAGCAAAAATTATTTTATTAACAAAATAAATTGTAATAAATTGTTTTAAGCTAACTGGCTTAAATAAAAATGTCTAGAATGAAAAAAAAATCTTTTTTTGTATTTTTATATTTTATTATTTTAATAATTTAATATTGTAATATTTTAAAATTTTAATATTTTAATATTTTAATATTTTAATATTTTAATATTTTAATATTTTAATATTTTAATATTTTAATATTTTAATATTTTTATACTTTTATATTTTTGTAAGTTTATATTTTTATATTTTTAAAATTATTATTTTTCTATACTTCTATATTTCAATATTTTTATATTTTTATATTATTAGTTTTTTATATTTTAATATTTTAATATTTTAATATTTTAATATTTTTATACTTTTATATTTTAATATTTTTATATTTTTATATTTTTATATTTTTATATTTTTATATTTTTATATTTTTATATTTTTATATTTTTATATTTTTATATTTTTATATTTTTATATTTTTATATTTTTATATTTTTATATTTTTATATTTTTATATTTTTATAATTTTATATTTTTATATTTTTATATTTTTATATTTTATATTTTTATATTTTTATATTTTTATATTTTTATATTTTTATATTTTTATATTTTTATATTTTTATATTTTTATATTTTTATATTTTTATGTTTTTATATTTTTATATTTTTATATTTTTATATTTTTATATTTTTATATTTTCATATTTTTATATTTTTATATTTTTATATTTTTATATTTTTATATTTTTATATTTTTATATTTTTATATTTTTATATTTTTATATTTTTATATTTTTACATTTTAATGTTTTTATATTTTTATATTTTTATATTTTAATATTTTAATATTTTTATAATTTTATATTTTTATATTTTTATATTTTGATATTTTCATACGGCGAATAAAAATTCATTTATCAACAAAATTAATTCTAATAAATTTGTTTAAGCCACTTACTCGTAGGCTTAAATAAAAATGTCTAGAATGATCAAAAAATATATTTTTATATTTTTATATGTTTATATTTTTTATATTTTTATGTTTTTATATTTTTATGTTTTTATATTTTTGTATGTTTATATTTTTGTATGTTTATATTTTTAAATGTTTATATTTTTATGTTTTTATATTTCTATATTTTTATATTTTTATATTTTTATATTTTTATATTTTTATATTTTGATATTTTTATGTTTTTATATTTTTATATTTTTATATTTTTCTATTTTTATATTTTATATTTTTATATTTTTATATTTTTATATTTATATATTTTTTAATTTTTATATTTTTATATTTTTATATTTTTATATTTCTATATTTTTATATTTTTATATTTTTATATTTTTATATTTTTATATTTTTATATTTTTATATTTTTATATTTTATATTTTTATATTTTTATATTTTTATATTTTTATATTTTTATATTTTTATATTTTTATATTTTTATATTTTTATATTTTTATATTTTTATATTTTTATATTTTTATATTTTTATATTTTTATATTTTTATATTTTTATATTTTTATATTTTTATATTTTTATATTTTTATATTTTTATATTTTTATATTTTTATATTTTTATATTTTTATATTTTTATATTTTTATATTTTTATATTTTTATATTTTTATATTTTTATATTTTTATATTTTTATATTTTTATATTTTTATATTTTTATATTTTTATATTTTTATATTTTTATATTTTTATATTTTTATATTTTTATATTTTTATATTTTTATATTTTTATATTTTTATATTTTTATATTTTTATATTTTATATTTTCTATATTTTTATATTTTTATATTTTTATATTTTTATATTTTTATATTTTTATATTTTTATATTTTTATATTTTTATATTTTTATATTTTTATATTTTTATATTTTTATATTTTTATATTTTTATATTTTTATATTTTTATATTTTTATATTTTTATATTTTTATATTTTTATATTTTTATATTTTTATATTTTTATATTTTTATATTTTTATATTTTTATATTTTTATATTTTTATATTTTTATATTTTTATATTTTTATATTTTTATATTTTTATATTTTTATATTTTTATATTTTTTATATTTTTATATTTTTATATTTTTATATTTTTATTTTTTATATTTTTATATTTTTATATTTTTATATT